>WNWU01000007.1:24753904-24803318 GCA_012654045.1 Ptyas mucosa
CAAACCAAACCAAACCAAACCAAACCAAACCAAACCAAACCAAACCAAACCAAATCTTTATTGTCAATGTACAACATGTGTACAATGAGATCGAATGCCTCCCTTGGCGCAACCCCCCCTGAACACAGAATACATATCAATAACTCAATAAATAAAAGAAAAAAAAATCCCTAAACCCAAATAAGTAATACCTAGCACACATTCCCATATACATATATGTATATAACATTATATTATATTACACTGGTATGAGCAGGTTACACAATTAAACCTAATTGTGGTGTTATGTTGCATTCAGAAGTCTGATGGCCCATGGATAAAGGCTATTTCTCAGCATATTCGTTCGGCTGGCTATGCTTCTATATCTCCTGCCCGACGGTAGGAGAGTAAAGAAGTGCTGACCAGGGTGTGAATCATCCCTGAGTATTTTCCTCACTCTACTAAGGCAGCGAGTCCTGGCGATTTTGTCCAGTGAGGTCAGGGGGCAGCCCATGATTTTTTGTGCTGTGCTCATCACCCTCCGTAATGCCTTTTTGTCCATGGATGTCAAGCCAATATACCATACCATAACACAATATGTGAGGACACTTTCTATTGTAGACTGGTAAAAGGAAGTTATCTGTCATTGTTCCACCTGATTTTTCCGCAAGACCCTAAGGAAATGGAGTCTCTGTTGAGCCTTCCTGACCACCTGGAATATGTTAGTTTTCCAGGTGAGCTGTTGGCTAAGGTGGACTCCTAGGAATTTGAAAAAGGAGATCCTCTCCACAAAGCCCCCCTTGATATAGAGTGGGTCAGGTTCCTCTCTTTGCTTCCAGAAGTCCAGCACCATCTCCTTTGCTTGCTGGTGTTTAGATGCAAGTTGTTTACTAAGCACCATGTGGATAATACATTGACTAGATTATTATCATACTAGTTGGTTGAGAAAGAAAAATTAAAGGATTGCTGCTATTGTGGCTGAAGCTTCTTGAGCAGAAGGGTAGCGGAGCTGCTGGTTATTAAGGCACAATTCTGTTTCATCTTTTGGGCTAACTAATAATTTAGATTAAGTAGTTGGAATGCTCCTGGAGAAAACTCTGGCAACCCAATCAATAGTCAGGAGGGTTGCCAGAACTCTATAACCATTGCTTAGTCTCAAGAGTTGGAGAACATTCTCTACATTGATGAGAAAATCAGGTACAGTGATTAGATTCTTTCCCTGCTCTACATTTTTTAACCATGCACAAGATTAGATAGATTTATTGCAAAGAATTCTGCAATAGATATAAGATTCTCTTTCACACAACAATCAAGAATAAAAATGTATAACAATATTATATATATAAGATTTGAATGATGGTATCGCCTCATTTTTGGACTATTTTGAAGGTTTCTATATCTGTTATTCATTTACAAAATAGTATTTGTAATATGAGGATCAGATATTCCTGCTTCACCAGTTACAACTCTTAGCTTAAATCAGTGCTGACTGCTTCTGACAGTATGGCCAAGGGTGTTTGAGAATTCCAAGAATCGTAGTTCCAAAATTTGAACAGGTATACAGATTAGGGCAGGATACATTAGAACAACATGAACCACAAAGTCTGTGTTTTGCTTTCTCTTCCTTCCTTTCTTCATAGCAAATTGTTCAAATCTTGAATCCCAAAGAATTTCTGCAAGACAAAATAAGTGGATAGGAAGGAGAGAAACAGTTCTCCTGAATTCCTGTGCATTTTTGTGTCTTTTGCCTTGACATGATTTCTATGTTGCAATTAAAATTCCTTGTCATAGTCAACTGTAGCATTGACGAGCAAATCTGTAGTAACGATGGGTTATTTGCTCTCAGATTTCTGTGAAATAATACTGTTGACTTAAGTTCAGAATTTTGGATTTATCAAAGAAGGGTTAATACTGTAGAATATTTGGAAAAATAATCCATATAAACCAGTTATTGGAAATTTGTTTCATGAGACAGGGCTATTGTAAAACATTTGACCTAAGAGAACAGATATAAAACATTTATAAAAGAAGAAGGGACTTCCCAGTCAAGAATGATATCCTATGTGTGCATTTTGAAAAGATGAAGAATAATGGAAAAATTATAGTGTCAGGGCTGGACATGATGAGTGTCCTTATGAGTGAGCAAGGGAAGACAAGTTGCAAGAACTGATAACTTATATAATAGAATTTGCAGGAGTATATCTTAAAACATCCTACACTGAGATGGGTTACAGCAGGTTCCGACCAGTTCTGGAGAACCAGTAACGGAAATTTTGAGTAGTTCGGCGAACCGGTAGTAAAAATTCTGACTGGCCCTGCCCCCATCTATTCTCTGCCTCCCAAATCCCAGCTGATCGGGAGAAAATGGGGATTTTGCAGTAACCTTCCCCTGGAGTGGGGTGGGACTGGAGATTTTACAGTATCCTTCCCCTGCCATGCCCACCAAGCCACGCCCACCAAGCCATGCCATGCCCACCAAGCCACACCCACAGAACTGGTAGTAATTTTTTTTGAAACCCACCTCTGATCCTACAGACCAGTCAAGAGATGATATCTGTTATACATTCTTATATTTTAAAAATACATTAGCATACTATTAGACACCATACATTTCAACTGATTACCTTCCAATGTATTGTGGCTATTTCATTTAACCATGTTTTTTGCCTAACCCTAATAAGAGAGGTAAAACCTAATTTGGAGATTAACCCTAATATGAGAGTTCTTCTTAACAGGAAGGAAGTATTCCAAGTACATTTTGTCAATCCCTCAAACTTTATTTCTGAGTTGTTTTCTGTCAGATATATCCATCTATATTGGTACTATGATTGGAGAGAAACATAATCCTATCTAGCCCACTTTTAAAAACAGAACGTCTAACAGCCATAAATATTGTGCTGTGATCCATAGGCCTTTCTAAAGAACTAAAGCAGATTGCAATTACAGCAAGAAAGGAACAGAGATCGAGTGAGTGAGAAAGACAAAATGGTCCCAGGACTCAAAGACAGGAAATTGTTCTGAAGCACCCCGCTCCTTCGAAATAACAAATACCTGTATAAATGAGTTGTGTGACTCAACTTGGTCATGCTGTTCATAATGTCAGAAGAGAAGCTAACCATTCTCAAACCAAGACGAACAGAAGGGTCATGTTTAATATAACAATAAAGTAATCCATAGGCATTAAAACAAATGGCATGCTCCAGATACACTTTCAAAGAGCAGCAGAGTTATCATATTAAAATCAGATGCCATATACACCATACATAATTTCTTTGTACTCTCTTTTTTCTAGCTTTGGAGATACATCTGTTTCTTCTCCCTCTGTTGATATGATCCAGTTAAATTCAAGCTTTGGAGACACTTGCATGAAACGTTCAAGATTACTTGATTTTTCAAAGCATAAATCTCACGACTAGCCTCGCTATGTAGGTTTATGCTATGAGGTAATTTTTCCAATGAAGCATTATTTCTGCGTTTGCAGCTATCTTGAGACTGTGGGCAAACATTATACTGTCAAAATTGATCTCCATAAAACAAACCAAACAATTGTTTCTCCAGAACACTGATGAGAGGCAGAAACAAAGGCAGAAAATAAAATAAAAATTTGCCCATTATTGAACATTCAACTTTTGCTACTAAAATTACATTTAAATTAAACAAATAAAATAATCGCAAACTCATGAGAAATGCATTTCTTTAAAAACCTTATATAGGATGTGTTTGTTTATTGTCCAACTGAAATACACGACTTTGGGTAGCAAAGTTGTAAGTTTATATTAAAAAAAAAAAAAATTCTTGTCAATGGATAAATTAAATCTTCAGAGATAAGCCATTGTACTAGATTATATGATGACATCTGAGCCAAATCCTGGTTGTTGTTGTTCAGTCACTAAGTTGTGTCCAACTCTTTGGACCAGCCCTATGGATCAGTGGTGGGTTCCTCCCGGTTCAGCCCAGTTTGGCCGAGCTGGTAGCAGTGACGATATGATGTCACTGAACCGGTTCTCTTTGTTTGGGAGCTGGGCCCACTCGCCCCGCCCACATTATTCTTACCTTTTATTTGGCCTGGCCCCCAATCTATTCACTGCCTCCCGAGTCCCAGCTGATGGCTAGAAGGAAAAAAACTGTTTAAATTCTTGCCGCGGGGCTTCAAAGGGCCACCCTACAGCTGATCAGTGTTAAAAGGCAGTGTGGTGGTAGACCAGTGCGCTCCAAAAACAAATGGGTAGACTGGTACAGCTCTGCAAGCAATTAAAAGCTTGGTAGACTAGTACCTCTGCTAAATCCTAAAGAATTGTCACATGACTATCAAACCACGCCCACAAAATAAGCCACGCCCACAGAACCGGTAGTAAAAATTTTTAGAACCCACCCCTGCTATGGACCATAGCATGTCCGCCCCTCTGTCCTCCACTGTCTCCCAGAGTTTGCCCAAATTCATATCCATTGCATCTATGACACTGTCAAACCATTTCATCCTGATTATCAGTCCCTAATTTGATTCTTCCAAATTAAGCATCATTGGGTTTTGTGAAATGCATAAGATTCAAAGGACTTTTACTCAATTTTCAATAAAGAACTACTCATTTCGAATCTTCTATTTAATTGAATGGTCTTTGTTCATTGACTCCCAGTTGATTTCTGAGTACAATTCAAGTGCTAGTTGTTGTCTATGAAGCCCTTTGTGGCATAAGATCTAGTTATTTAAGGGAACTGACTGTGTTTAATCATTTCTGCCCATCCACTACATTTGGGAAGAGTTGATATGTACAAAGTGTCCTAAATTAAACATAGTCTTGTGGTACCAAGGAAGCATGCTTTCTTTGTTGCTTTCCTCACTCTTTGGAACTGCACTTCACCCCCTTATCTCTGAGATATATATGGTGCCCAGTCTGTAAGGATTCTGGACGTCCTTAAAAATATCCTGGGAATAATGTATTTGTGAGGCCCCTGTTGTGCTTTGCATAGTCTTTAATTGCATGGTAGTTTTTAATACAGGATGCCATTTTCTTTCATGTATGTAACTACCTTTAATTTTTATTTGATTTTGCCTAGAGTCTTTAAGAACCGGTAGCCATAATAAATTTGATAAATAAGTAATTAGAAAATATAGCACTGTTTTAGAAGTACATAAAATGACTACTTTGGCTCTCTATGTTATGTGTACAATGTAGGAATGTTGGAAAAATGGTAGCAAACTATTGTAATTTCCAGTTTATTTTTCATCTTGCACATTCCTATATCCAGATCACACAGAATCAATACCATGCAGCTAACTAAATATAGCTTGATCTTTACCTATTAAAGATCAGGCAACATAAACTGTTAACTGGCAAAAAGTACGGCATATCAAGAAGAGAGAATGATTTGAACAAAAGGTAAGCGTTTTTCTCTATGTCTATTGAATGGCACAAAGCTTTCCAGAGCTACTAGTAACAATATTGTGGTTATTAGCATGGACAATCTATAAGAGAGAGGCCTTTGGTTATTCCAGCTTTAAGCCTTTTGTGTACATAATGATAATAGAACTGGAAAGTAGGAAACCAGGTAATCCCTCATCTATTTTATATCATGAAAAAAAAATGATTTGGTAGATTGGAATGATGCATGCAACACTTTCCCTGTAAATGTCTGAGAGAAAGCAGCCTTCGCAAATAAGAGACAGTTAGTGTAATAAAGATACAGTACTCTTACTTCTCATGGTTGCAGCTTCTTGTCTGGAGTGTCTCAAGGGGCTCACATAAATAGATTGGTTTTTAAAATCATATTTATGTACTGTACACTTCTGTATATTAGTACACAGCCTGTGGTCTAGTCAACACCATCCAGAAAAACAAATAAAAAGTATGAATACCAAATCTAATAAAACATTAAAAACAATACATTGTTTTAAAAAGCTGAAACAAATACTAGATTATAATCAGTGGTGAAATCCAAACTCTTTTACTACCGGTTCTGGGGTCATGGCTTGGTGGTCGTGGCTTGGTGAGTATGGTAGGGGAAGGATACTGCAAAATCTCCATTCCCTTCCGACTCCTGGGGGAAGGATATTGCAAAATCTCCATTCCCTGGGGAATGGGACCAGCCAGAAGTGGCATTTGCTGGTTCTCTGAACTACTCAAAATTTCTGCTACTGGTTCTCCAGAACCTGTCAGAACCTGCTGGATTTCATCCCTGATTATAATATAAAAAATATTCAGAAGATAGACTTAGAACACAAAATTTCTATATGAGGAAAAATCTAGAGTAAGACTTTGTTTGTAAAGACTTTGTTTGCCTACTTGAAGCAGACCTGAAATGAGGTGAATTGAATTTCTCTATCTCTCTCTCCCTCCCTCCCTCCCCCTCTCTCCCTCTCTTTCCCCCCCCCCTCCCCCCCCACTAAGAATATCCAGTTTAGTGAATTCCAGGCAACTCTCCTTCCATTCCAATTACACATATAGTAATTATTATTTAGCTTGAAACTGGAATGCTGTATATGAATTGAAGCCATTCTTCTATGACCATTTAGGATTAAAATTAAAATAAGCTGTTAAAATAAGCTATTACCTGTTGACCTGTTGATTGAAATTATAAGGTCATCATTTACTTTTCTTCTCCCTTTCTCTGTCTCTTAACAGTCCATCACACCTCAAAAGATGCCTCTTTGAAAAGTCTCTAATCCCCTGGGAGAGCTTTTAGTATGAGTAGAACTGTAAAGAACAGGTGGCTGAAAAGATCCAGCCCTCACTTTGGAACTCAGTTTATTTTTACATTCCCTGCTTCTTTTAAGTAGTTGAGATTTTTCACTGACAAAATGAATTATGGTGATTTACAAGCTTACACATTATTTTTTTAAAAAAATAAAAACAATATCGGAAAGGCAACACTTCCGAGACTCTTCGTTTTACTAATGAAAATAAAATTGACCTTAGTTGTACATTGTTGTCTACATTTTTATAGTTATGTTTATGGTGTATGGAGAAAGTTACTGAGAACCTTCTCAGAAAAAAAGATCTTAGGGAAAGAAACACACCAGCAAGTTAGGTCATCAGCAGAAGGGAAGGATCTACTGCAACCTGAGACAACAGGGAACCAGATTTGATGTGAGGGACTAAGAAAGCAGGAACTCACTGGCAAGAGAGTAGGCCAGAAATAAAAGAATATCTTTGAAATGATACAATTCAAAGTTTTCCAACAGCTGTTTTAAATTTTTATTCTTTTGAACAGTAGGTAAATAAAGGTTTCTTTTAAACAAACATAATCTAATAAAAAAGCAAATAAGGATAAACAATATATAAGAGCAAGCATTAAGATTTGTTCAAAACAATAATACTTGCCTTAAAAATGTTACAGGTGGAGAAAAAGGACACATGTTCAATTCTTATCCCATCTGACCATTTCAAGAACAGAAAGAAATCATATGGGCAAGTGTATCACAGTGTAGTTTAGTCCACTTTAGTTGAGGCAGCTCTGCATCACATTCAGCTGTGTTTAGGTTGAACAGTGAACTCAAGTCACTTTGCTTTCTTTAGAGTCCTGCACCATCGTTAATTCCTATAGCTCAAGAAGATTGTTAAATGTTCATAATGTTCATAAACTATGGAGGGAATAGGCATTTGATGTGTCTCTTTCTCCATGTAGGTTGGGAACACTTTTTCAGCAATTACAAGAAAGATAAATGTAACATAAAATGAATTAGCAAACTATTCATGAGTTGCTCATCAAATATTGCTTAGTCTCCCAAAAATTGGGAGACTAGGCAATACTGAGTATGGCATATACATTAAAAAACTGGGCTAATAAGATTAAGTCATCCTTTAACAGGAAGAAATATAACGTATTACATTTTGAGAGAAAAAAATGTTGGACATAACATACATGGTGGTAGATTCAGAAACTGGAAACACTGTGATATATATGTGTGTGTGTGTTTGTGTATGTATATGTGTGTATATATATATATGTGTATATACATGTGTGTGTGTGTATCTGTATATATAATAATAATAAAATAATTCAGTTGACTGAGTTTCATGTTTAATGAATAAAAGAGATAATAATAATAATAATGTGATGACAACTTTACATGGGCATGGCTTAAGTTGGGAACTATCAAGAAAGAAACAGAAGGTTTAATACTCGCTGCTCAAGAACAAGCACTACAAACTAATGACATGAAAGCGAAGATACAAAAATCCACCGATAATCCAAACTTCCGACTTTGCAACAACAAAGTCGAAACTGTTTCACATTTAATATGTAAATGCAGCAAAATTGCACAAACTGATTACAAAGCTGGACACGACCAAGTTGCTAAATTAATCCACTGGTCATTATGTAAAAAATACAATTTACCTGTATCCAAAAAGTCATGGGAACATAAAGTGGAAAAAAATTACAGAAAATGAGAAGGTGAAGATCTTGTGGGACTTTCGAATAGATGGATCGTAACTTGGAACACAACACGGCAGATATCACAGTTGTCGAAAACCGAAACGTACAATTTATTGATATTGTGGTACCAGGAGATGCCAGAGTAGAAGAAAAAGAACTGGAAAAAATCATGAAATATCGTGACCTGGCCATTGAAACTACATGGCTATGGATGAAACATGTAACAGTGATATTGGACATTGGTGCCATGTCCAAGAATTTTATAAGATATATCAACAAATTGCAGCTTCCTGCAATAACACCAGCGGAACTGCAAAAAACTGTGCTACTTGGAACATCGTACATCTTAAGAAGGTACTTGGTTGATACCTAGGACGCTGGCAGCAACCCATATCAACCATTAGCACCAGTCAATGGTATTTGTGATGCATTTTTGAATGTTCAGTTGACTGAGTTTCATGTTTAATGAATAAAGTAAATAACAAGAACAAGAACAAAGAACAACAACAACAACAACAACAACAATAAATGAAATAAGTATTCTTCTCTATTCAGTACCCCTGAAACCACAGCTGGAGTTCTTGATACAATTTTGTGCACTGTATTTCCAGATGAATATTGACAGATTAAAAAGGATTCAGACTTGTGGACATGTTCTAGAAGGATGGAAGAAAGTAGGAATATTTAGTTTAGAGAAAATAAGCTTAAATGGAGGCATGATATCTATGTTCAAATGCATAAACATATTACAACATACTTGTAGAAAGAACAAAAGTGTTTCCCTCATTGATAGGAACTCCCATGATTAACTAGACAGTTAGTTATATCCATATTTACCTAGAATTACTCCAGTAATTCTATGTTAATATTCTAATTCTAGTAATAGCATGTTAAGCTTGTGAGTTCTGATAAGTTTTTAGCAAAGTTAACAATTTAGAATATGCAAGCTAAAAGTCCTAAAAGTTCATTATTACATACGTATTAAAAAATGTAGACTGACTTTGCTTAGTGAGTCCAGAATTCTGTTGGGAAGGAGAGAGGAAAGTGAGTAGATGAGCTAATGGGAATATCATAGACCTTCCTAGAAGAGACCTATAGGCTGAAATGTCATATATGAGCATTCTGCATGATAAAATATGGCACTGATCTGACTTGTAAATTTCTGGACTAAAATTGGATGAAATAAAAGAGACTTGCAATGAATGTCATAATTGCATCTCAAAATGAAATAAAGATACCTTCTTCTGTGTGGTGATACACCAGAACTTGTTCCTGTACATGTAGAGATGAACATATATTCATAATAACTCATGATAATTCTTGTACCCTTCCCCCAAAAAACTCTCACTCAGCTGTGCAGTAGTTTGGATGTGCATGAATTACTTTCATTGTAGACTGTCTCCTTGAAAACTGTTTCAAAGCTGACCAAAATATGCTGCTGAACAGGTTGCATGAAGAGACTTTGTTATAATGGAAATTATAAAATTAGGCGGCAATATGGAAGCAACTTGGGGATGGCAAACCTATCTATAATGAGCCCATGATGAGCCAAGGGGAGGCCTTTGATGTCTGCATGAAAACCAGAGGTTGTCTGTACACATTTTAGGAAAATCACCATGAACTTGGAATCAAATAGTAGAAGAAAAATGGATAACGTTGAAATAAAATCCTGTCTTAGCTTCTTCCGTCTTTTGTTAAGGACAGTTTGGTAGTTGTGTAGAAATCACACAGCAAGCAGGCTTTCTTTACACGTTATTTGCAAAAATACAGATATCCTCAACTTAGAACAGTTTTTAGTGACTACTTGAAGTTACAATGGCACTGGAAAAAGTGACCTATGATTGTTTTTCACATATATGACCATTAGAGCATTTCCATGGCTGCAATGGGGCTCAAAGGGCAGTCTAGGTGGCTCAAGTGGCTAAGACACTGAGCTTGTCGATCAGAAAGGTCTGCAGTTTGGCAGTTCGAATCCCTAGTACAGGTCTCCTGCGTGAGCAGGGGGTTGGACTAGATGACCTCCAAGGTCCCTTCCAATTCTGTTACTGTAATGGTCATATGATCAAAATTCAGATGCTTGGAAACTGACTCATATATATGATGATTGCAGTGTCCTGGGGTCACCTTTTGCGATCATCTGACAACTAAAGTCAATTCACTTAACAACTATGTTACTAATTTAACAATTGCAGTGATTCACTTAACCATTGTGGCAAGAAAGGTCATAAAATGGGCAAAACTCACTTAACAACTGTCTCACTTAGCAACAGAAATTGTGGAGGTGTATTGACAAAAAAGAAATAAGATTATTTAAACTGCCAAGATTATGTCCTACACTCTATTTTTCCATCAAGAAATTTCTTGCTAACTCTCTCAATCGAAAGAATTTGATTATTTTAAAAGCCTTGTTGAATCTCGTCTCGCCTACCACGAATAAAGTTCATGCTAATAATGTGGAGTGGGTTGGAAAGGCTCTTTAATTTGTTTGCACAGACAAGTAAGCAATTGTAGAAGAAAAAAAAGTTGCTGAGGATTTTTTTGTGATGAAATGTCTGCTAAATTTTGTGACACTGTCTGCTAAATCCCTATAATTAGCATGCCCCTTCCTAGGCAAATGTCATGGGGGTATTTGATGAAACAGGGCATGAACTCTCAAGTAACACTCAGGGGGTCTGTAATGCTATGCTGTGTGACTTTTGGAATTCAACTATTAGATAGGCTTCCCTTATCTAGAAAACACAAGGGAGAAAGGCATTTGTCCAGTCTAATGATCCTTGTTAACAGAATTGTGTCCTTTCATTTTAGATGCTGTCCCTCGCTCATCAAAGAAAAGCTTTATTGAGATAGCTAAATATTATATCAGTATTGTTCAGCTACATCCTATTTCAGGTTTGATGTTTTTTTATATGTGCAAAGAAAATACTAAAAAGTCTACGTAGACATATTTAAGTGGTTACAGCAAAATCCAGAGATCAGATTCTGTATTAGGGAAATCCATCAGAGTAGATTTTGTATATTTTTATTAGTTGGAGTATAAAGTAGGGGCATACATGTAAGATGTTCACACTTTGTTGAAGTTCAGAAATGCAGGTCCAGAATAAGGACGCCAACTTCAGGCAAGCACCTACAGCCCTAAAACCCCAAATGCTTAATATTGATTTCCTTTTATTTTGTTAATTTTGGAGTGTGGTGTGGTGATACTAAAAGCTATGGAGCTGCTGCATCTTCTTTCAGGATGACAGAAATATTTTTTTATGCCACTACATTTATCAATTCCTGGGCTTCACTCTTTGCAAACTGGAGGCAACATTTGGAAGGGGAGTGTATCGAATACACACTTGAAGTGCTGACTCAAGAAAGTGATTGCAGGGTAAACCAGGTTAACAAGCTGCTAGTCAGAAAAACATTCAGATGCATCAACCCATCAGAAGAACAAAGACAAATAACTTGACAGCAGCGAATGACCTTGGACACATGGTAGAGAAGAGTCAAACCAATGCAAACTGTTTTTCGAATAAGTTAGTAAAATCTATATATTTTTTATTATCCCAATAATAACCACTCCGTGGTTTTGGAGTGAGAGTCCATCAGTACGCTGATGACACTCAGCTGTACATTTGCACGCCGAACCACCCCAATGATGCCCTTAACGTGATGGCCCAGTGCCTGGAGACCGTGCGGATCTGGATGGGGAGGAACAAGCTCCAATGCAACCTTTCCAAGACCGAGTGGCTGTGGTTCCCGGCGTCCCGGTATAGTCAGCTGGGTCCATCGCTGACTATTGGGGGTGAAATCTTGGCCCCCTCAGAGAGGGCTCGCAACTTGGGTATTCTCCTGGATGCACGGCTGTCCTTGGAAGAGCATATGATGGCCGTGGCCAGGGGAGCTTTTTATCAGGTTCGCCTGATGCACCAGTTGCATCCCTTTCTGGACTGGGATGCCCTGCACACGGTCACTCACACCCTCGTCATGTCCCGTCTGGACTACTGCAACGCTCTCTACATGGGGCTCCCCTTGAAGAGCATTTGGAGGCTCCAGCTGGTCCAGAATGCGGCCGCGCGGGTGGTTATGGGGACGACTCGACGCTCCCACATAACACCCCTCCTGTGCGAGCTGCACTGGCTCCCGGTGGTCTTCTGAGTGTGATTCAAGGTGTTGGTTACCACCTTTAAAGCGCTCTATGGCTTGGGACAGGGGTATATACGAGACTGCCTTCTGCCACCAACAGCCTCCCACTGGCCAATACGCTCCCCCCGGGGCTCCTCAGGGAGGAGTCAACAATGTTGACTGGCGACACCCAGGGGGAGAGCCTTCTCTGTGGGGGCACCACAGAATGAGCTCCCCCTAGAGCTTCGTCTTAGCCCCGACCTGCGCACCTTTCGCCGCGCCCTGAAGACCTTTTTCTTCCAGCAAGCCGGACTTGCCTAATATGTATTTTATAAGGGGTGTACGTGTATTTTAATTTTGCAGCCAAATTTTATATATTTGATTTTAATTGGTTTTAAATTTTGTAAATCTATGTGGTTTACATGGCTGTACACCACCCTGAGTCCTTCGGGAGAAGGGCGGTATAGAAGTCTAATTATAAATAAATATAAATAAATAAATAAAAATATATATTAATAAATAAACAAAATAAAATTTAGTAAGTACATTTTAAACCGCTACTGCTGATTAAACATATGGTTAAGTACAAAGAGAAAAAGAAGAGGTTTACAATAAATTACCCTTTGTAGTTTTCTTCTAGCAGAGGATTTCAATGTTTGTGATCTTTATGGATGCTTGTGGCATAATTAAAAGTAAGTGGATCGGTGATGAATTTTGCTAAAATAACCTGATAAACAGAACTTGCCCAAAAATTTATATGGGAATGTGTCATGAATTGGAGGGAAAGTTTGACATTAATACTTGGGCAAGTGATAGTCAAGAAAAATGTTGAACAATACTGGTTTTACTGTATTAAGGACTTATTTTTCGATTAAATGTAAACTCAAAACAAACAAATACTCTGGATTTATGTTATACGGTGTGATTATCTTCATGCCCAATCTTCCAGACATATTGGATAGTTTGGGATTAAAATAATACAAAGTAACATTTTAATTGGAAAGGCATTGCATGTCTCATATCAACACAGCAGTGACAGAACTTAATTGATAGCCCTTTTGATTCCATATACTTGAAGTTGCTACTTGAGCAGAGTAAAGCAATCGAATAATGCATATATGCTAAACATCTTCTGCTAAAAAAGCTGACAGCTAACATTGTAAAGACAAAAATTCAGATTCTTTGGGGTTTATATGTCTTAGATTTTCAGTGTAATTTCGTCACCCTTAAAAGTGCTTAGAGACAAATGACATGTTAATTAGTTAGTGATGCACTATTGTTTCTTTCTTTCTTATTAAGGTTGGATTGGAACCTGAGCAATCAAAGAGAAGGAGTTTAATTTCTTCCTCCAGTCATATTTCATTCCCACCAATTATTCTATGGAATCCAATCCAAGAAGACCGTCTTTTATATAGCTGAATCCCAAACTGTTTAAGATTATGTTGGTTTACAATAAATCAACCACAAATGCTTGTTTTTTTCGGAGCTACCAAAACATTTGGTATAAATCATGCATTAAGTCATTTCCTCATAAGCCAGATGTTTAAATGAATTGATGTTACACACTTCTTTTCAGTGAAGCGATGGGATCAACAGATAATTTATTGCTTAGGTTACATCTTTGAATTACTGCTTAACCTCCTTTATATTAAAAAAAATATTGGGACGTTGTATTGGAGGGAAAATGGAAATTACTGATGGCCAAAAGAAGGACACAAGCATGCTTTATTATACTTATATCATTTCTGAAAAAGGAAATTTAATGAATATTCCTACTTGAATCACATAATTTAGTAAAATCATGGTTCTGGATACTGAGAAACAGAATTAATAATTGTAATGTTTATTTTATTCTTCTGGACGAATGACTTGTGGTCATTAAATTGTGGTGCTCATATGTTTTTAAAAGAGAAGCAGCACAGGCATGAAGCTTTCTACTAATGGAAACCTTGAGTTCTTTAGGAGCGAATGTCAGCAATTTAATATCAGATGCTCTTTGCAAGTGAAATACCATAGACTGACTCTCTTCCCTGGGGAAGAGATAACAGTCTTATGTGTACAGTCAAGATCGGATAAACTGTCTACTATTTCAGCCAGAACATATTTTTGTTTCAGACATGTTTGTGCATGATTAACAAAGATTATAACATGGATAGATAAATTTTAATAGATATGAATATTGGTAAATGTACAGTTTGTTGAGAGCTAAAACAGCAGTGTACAAGAATGTGCTTATTCTTTTTATTATTTGGATGTGAATGTTGGATACAAACATAAAAATACACTGAATTACAGGGAATAGGGTACTTAACAAATGTCTGCCATAAAACCTGAAGAAATAGAGTCAAGGATGAACAGGGCAATAGATAAATGTGGATGAAGCACTACAAAAATGACCAGCCGGGGGAAATAAGAATGTTGAGGCAGTTTGATCATATAGAGAGAATGAATAAGGACTGAATAACTGTTGTGGTCTGCCAGCAGCCTGCGGAGCTGGCAGCGGAGTCGGACAGTGAGGAGGTTGGGGAGAAACATGGGCCAGTCCTGGAGTCTGGGGAAGGCCCGGACGAGGGCTCTGCATCGGAGGCAGAGATGGGGCCAGGATTATCTGGGAGTGATGCGGAGACTCCGAACCCTCCAGAGTCGGACAACAGAGAGGCAGAGGAACAGGAAGAGCCTGTTCCTAGTGCACGTATGCGCAGAGCTGCCAGAAGGCAAGAGCAGCTAAAGCAAAAGGGACAACTCGGGAGTAAGGCCAGGAGATGATTGGCCCCTCCCATAAGGCTTAAAAGAGAAACAAAGGCACTTGGACCTTTTGCAGGAAAGCAACGTTGCTAACTCTGTTTCCAGTCGGCATCTCTTGTTTGTTTCTGAACTCCGTGGGGCTTTGCCAAGGCCTTTGGCGGGTGTCAAAGAAGATAAAGGTTGGTGATTATCCCGAAGGACTTCTTCTGAAGGGCTTATTTTGCAACTAATTGTGACCCAGCTGGGAATGAATGTAATTCTCAGCTGTTACAATAAAATAGGTTTGTTTGGGACTAATTGTGTATTGTAATGATTCAGTAAGCCTAGGTCACAACAATAACAAATAAATATAAAAAAGAATGTATGAGTTGAGAGGAGGAAAAGAATGTAAGAGGTAGCTGGATGGAATTCAGGAGATCTCTCAAAAGAAACAGGTGATAGATTTGAAGAAAAAAAAAGCAGCACTGAAAACAAACTATGTCTGTAATGGAAACAAAGATGGGTTTCAGGAACAGAAAGTAATGAAGAAGTATAGTAAGTAAGGTTGGTGTAAGGTCTATTTAACTATATTTCTTTTTCTTATAGCATGTTTTATATTACCTTTACTTACTCTTTCTTATTATTTCTATGTACCGGTACTTTATATAATGCTACTTTTCCTGAAGGACATAATATGATGGCTATTTATGTAACTTTAGGTCATAGGGAATCCAGAGTCTTCCTGAATTTTAAGGCCTAAGTGTGTATACTTCTGACGGTGTCAAAATTCCTTGGCACACTTTTAAAAACACATCTTTCCTTCTTTCCTTCTCCCGCTGGAAATATGACAGTTGCACTAACAAGGAATGTATATTTGTACTTGTGTAGGATGGGTATGAACTTGGGAAAAAAGAATACTGTAGATAACGCATGTTAAAATAAAGTTGTCACCCAACAGTCAATTTATTTTCTGTGCCTCTCAAGGATTTATTTATTCTAGAATTCCGCCTCATTTTTTTTTCATTGACCTTTTTTTCACCTGGTATTCAAGTAAGAGTTTTATGAGGAAGACGATTCTATGAAATTGTCTCTTTACCTTATTGCTGGGCTATTTCACGGTCAAGCTTTTGTGGAAATGTATCTTATGAGACTTTTGGAGGTCAGTTAGCAAGCTCCTTTTGTTTTTATCCACAAAACCCAATAATGCTTGCATATTTATTTATATAAATCTAAATAAATGAAATGAAAAAAAAATATTAACAAATTAACCTACTCTGGTGTGATTTTATGAAAATCCATCTGAAGAAAGAAATATGAATATTGCCACTCATATATTTACTCCAACATTTATTTGCATTATGTCTATAAATATTTAGAAGTAATTCATCCTAAAACCTATGGATTTTTTATTTGCCAATAACTGCCACTGAAATTTATCTTTTGAATAGTTATATTTCTTATAATTCATAATTCTTTTGCAAGAATTACAATAGTATTTCTAATTGTTTTGTTTTATTTCCTATAATCTTTGGAATTTCAGATTTCTACCTTAAAAGAATGATTGACTTTTGGGATTGAGAGGAACTCACATCATTAATTGCTTAATATCTTTTAGATCAATAAGGGAAAAAATCTTTAGGAACTATTTAGAACTTCTTAAATAAAGAATATTTGATACAATTCACTAAAAAAATTTTCATTCCATTGAAGAGCAGGAATAAAAAGTTTATTTTGTATTTTTTAGACTTACCACAGGCTGCCAGGATAATACATTATTTTCCCTTCCTCTTTCTCCGCTAAATGGTGAGCATTTAGCCAGTCATCAATACTGTAGTACATTTTGAGTTATTAATATTCCTCTTATTTGTATTTATTTTGAAAATTCCCATAAACTATTGCAAAGTTTAAAAGTGTGCCTGGAGCAATTCATGTTAAAAACATTATTTTTCTGTACTGTTTATCATTGATATTGGCTGAAATGGCATTTTCTAAGCATAAAAAGCAGTCATCAAGGGGAAAAAAAGAGAAATTATCAGTTATTAACATGGGACAGCTGCAGCAATTTTTTTTAAATTAGTAAAACTAAAATTCAGTTAGCAGCCAGATTTCAAGATCCTACAGCATAGATCTGGGAAACTGACTTTAGTCCAGGAGCTACCTTCAATCTTATAATACCTATGGCAAAACATATGTTTCAAAGGCCAATCTTTAAACCAGAGGTGAAATCCGGCAGGTTCTGACAGGTTCTGGAGAACTGGTAGCGGAAATTTTGAGTAGTTCGGAGAACCAGCAAATACCACCTCTGGCTGGCCCCAGAGTGGAGTGGGAATGAAAATTTTGCAATATCCTTTCCCCAGGAGTGGGGAGGGAATGGAGATTTTGCAGTATCCTTCTCCTGCCATGCCCACCAAGCCATACCACGCCCACCAAGGCACGCCCACAGAACCGGTAGTAAAAAAATTTGGATTTCACCACTGCTTTAAACTCATACCTGCTGAAAGACATGTCCCACCTTTAGATACCATCCATTTCTTTCTTTAGGAAGACATGATGAACCATTATTCCCCATCTCATTTTGCACTCAAAAGAGCCGTCCTCCAAATTAGAATAAAGCAGGGACCCTTTACTCTGCACTTGGATGCATTTCACCATTATGTATACATTATATTGTACACATTCTCTCAATTCACCAAACCAGTAGGAAACTAATAAAAGATTATATTTGTATTTCAGAGTTGAACTACAGGATCCTTGGTGCTCTCTAAGCTTGGTTGTTTTCTTGCAGACATTTCATTACCAAGCTAGGTAACATCATGAGTGCTAGTAGGAGTAGAGTTTAATGAAACATCTGCAACAAAACAACCAATCTTAAAGAGCACAAACAAAACCTTTCTTCTTCCTTTAATCACTTTGACTGCACCTTGTGCTTGAGAAAGCATACCAAGATTCAACTATCAGAACTTACTTATTTAACTTTGCTCATTTCTCATGATCAGAAAGGTATGCAATAATCATTCTTAAGTTATTCTGCATTTTGAAAGCTTAAAATTGGATAGCAACACTAGGGTTAGGGAATGAGCTTGAAGAAAGAGGAAGACGTTATATTCAAGGCTGCACAAGTCAGGCTAATAACCCTGGCAGGCTAATAACCCAGAGAAAGGGTTTTGCATCCTTGCTGTAAAATATCATGTACATGAGCCTCATATATGAAATTCAGCTTATTTTAATATTAAGGTTCTTGATAACCTTGATAATCCAATCTCCTCACCCAGTTTATGTCACAATTTTCCATTTTAAATCTTGGACCATCAGTTCACTGGTATTTTTAAAGTCTATTTTTCAAATATCTGTGGCATTTGCAAACATTTGCAAACAGTTTAAATATGTAATATTTTTTCTTAAATATTCAAATGGTGAATGGTAATCAGTGGTGAGATTAAAAAAAAATTACTACAGGTTCTGTGGGCATGGCATGGCTTGGTGGGCATGGCAGGGGAAGGATACTGTAAAATCTCCCATTCCTTCCCCACTCCAGGGGAAGGTTATTGTAAAATCCCCATTTCCTCCCGAACAACTGGGACTTGGGAGACAGAGAATAGATGGGGGCGGGGCCAGTCAGAGGTGGCATTTATCGGTTCTCCAAACTACTCAAAATTTCCGCTACCGGTTCTCCAGAACTGGTCAGAACCTGCTGAATACCATTTCTGGTATACATGATGAATCAATATAAATTACATAAATTTATATAAAAGCCAAAAATGTAAATGTATAAATTACAGCCGATTTAGTCTAGTAGTTAAGACACAAGGCTAGAAATCAAGAGACTCATTTTGTTTGATCTACCAAAGTTGTTTCCCAAGTACAAACTATGAAATATCAAGCTATTTAATTTCCAAGTACTGGCAGTTAATGTAAGCATAGACATATAGATAATTCCAGTAACAGATCTTGCAGCTCTCTATGCATCTAATCATGCCTTCGCTTTTTTCACAGGAGTAGGTGCGTAGTTTATCTGTGAATTTTGCTATGAAAGTCTCCTACTCATCTTGGCTAGAATATTGCAATACATATAGTACTTTTTCTGTTGTGCCTCCACAAGATTCAAATATTGACATAATAGGAAGGCAGGCAGGCAGGCAGGCAGGAAAGAAGGAAGGAAGGAAGGAAGGAAAGGGTATGTATGTATGTATGTATGTATGTATGTATGTATTTACTGTACATGATTGGGATGGGCAGATGACAACAAATTCTAATATAGTTTGAATTCTAATATAGTTTTAATTCTTTTGTCTGCATGTTATTTTGTGCACATTAAATTTAATTTTTTTATTTTCATTGTTCAAGTATTTAGATCAGAGAATGAGAAATCCAAGGGCTAGTGACAATTTTAATCTAATGTTTTAAAATGTACGTTTTATATTATTATACTATTAAAAAGAAATAACAAACAGAATGTTAGAAAGACAACAATTTCAAATTATTAAAATTAGTGGAACTGCTCAGTTAACCAAATAAAATCTGACTTTGTTCAATTTGTGGGCAAAATGAGGTAGCAGCTTTATCAATATTTTTATTTTTACTGTTTCTGTCAGTTCAAATGACCTGGATGATCATGTTTACCAGGAAGAATGGAATAACATTAACTATTAGAAGACTATGCACACTTTTAATGAAAAATGATAACAGTATTTCATGAAATCAGATATAGGATCTTTCTGTAAATTTTTCACACTGGAGGCATAAAACCATTGTGAGTCATATTTCCATAATAAGTAATGAATGGACTTTCAATTGGTTATTTCTAGAAAGGATCGCTTCAGGAAAATGCAAAGTGTCATAAAAGAAGAGTCACCAATTTTCTCAAGGGCAACCACAGGTGTTAAAATTGAAGCTTCGGAAATCCTCCTCCCCCCCCCCCCCGTGTGTTTGTGTGTGTGTATCTTCTTGCTATCCCTCACTAAGAAGAGACGAAATAGAACAGTGACAAACTCACGTTCATGGGATAACAAAGGAAAAAGCTAATGGACACAGATTTACAAATTATTAATGATTTCTCTTGCCATTTTTTGAAAAATGAATGCTGTGCACAGTGTCCCTCTCCCCAAACAGATTGCATTTTATTTCTCTGCAGTTTGTCCATCAGGCTTCACTCTGACAACATAATCCAAAACTAATCCACAGCATTCAGTTTTCCTTGTTGGCTCTCATGCACACTGCTTACACAAATCCTTCTACCTGTCAGCCCTCCTGTGTGTGCCAGACAGCCTGCCAGGTTAACCCCTGGGGAAACAAAAGACCTAGTGACTTAACCCCTACTTCCCTTTTAATAATCCACTGTAAATACATAGTGTTAATGGGCTAACTGTGGTAATCAGAGTTGGATCCCTTAAAATCTGTTTCATACACACTTGTTAAGCAGTAGGGATTGGAGCATTACGGTTCGAAAAAAGGAAGACAGTGCATCCAAGAATACCAGACTAAAGCAGCAGATGGAGGGGGACACATTGTAAGGTTTTAATCCATTAAACAGTATGTGAAAACACATGCATCTAGGCCACCGAGTTGCCTATAAATCCACCAAAGCTGTCAGCTGAAAGAAATGGTATCAATAAACTGATATTTTGGAGAAAACATATCTGTGGTCAATCATGCAAGTGTTCTTCCAGATTTTGCTTTTTATACTCTACTACATTTCTCTACCAACATCCCTCCCTAGACAATTCTAATTCTTAGTTTGGAAATCTTTGTGTAAAATTTAAGAACGAAAGGCCTTTGCTATTGTCTTACTATTTCACAAAGTTCTAAGGCATAATTGTTCTTTATCAAAAACGTTTCAATTGAAAGGCCTCCTACAATAGGAAACTTATAGTACAGCTTGAACGACAAAGTTTCTCAAAGTACTCACTTTTTATGGGGAAGAGAAAACCCCCTCAAAGCAAAGCACCACTGATCTTCATTGGAATTCAAGGCACATCACTCTGTCATTCTGTGGCAGCATCAACAATCTGCAGCAGAAGTATGGCATACTCAGAGCACTTAAAAGCCTCTCTAAGCTCAGCCACAGAGATCTGTAATAAAACATTGCTCAGCTCATTTAATGATTGGGAGGCATGATGTCCAGAACTCTAGGTTAATATCTGAAGGGGGGGGAAGGTAAAATAGCCCATGTGGAGGTGGTCCCGAGCTCTATCATAAAAAGCAGTAGGAAGGAAAGGCATTTATTTTAACTCCATTTAAGTTTCTGGCAGCCTCTTGAGAGGAAGAAAGGGTATTGATTTAATTTCTCTTTGCAGTTATTTATCTATGCACATTTTCTTAAATAATAACTTTGCATCTTAAATTAGGAGGATATTTAGGACTGCAAAGCCATAGGAGTTTCAGACACATATCTTGATTTAAACATCTTTAAAATTGAAAGACACTTATAAAATATCAAATTAGTAGTAATATATTTTTGGTTTCTATTAAATAAATGTTAAGAACCTTTGCAGTTTTAAAAATTCCAAATTAAAAATTTTAAAGAAATTAAAATTTAAAATTCTAAGAAGATTTCTAGTTTATGCAAGTGTGTGCTTGTTTTTTTAATCAATTATGTTTTCTTTAAATAGTTCATTTATTGCTTCTTTTCTCTTTTGTTCCTTTTTTCTTTAACATATTTTTATTTTGTTTTAAAATCATTACTATCCAGTATATAAACCTATATAATTATTTTAAACAATCCATGTACATTAGTTTTTAACTAATTTAACAGTTTTATTATAAAGCAAGGAATCTGAACCAGAATGAATGGAAAAGTTTCATACTTATTTTTGTAAAAGGATGTTTAATTCTAGAAATAAAGCATGCAATTGAGCAAAATATGAGTAATTCATGATCATATATTAAAAACTTTAATTGAGCATTATATAAACACTATTCTTGTGCTGATTTCTAAATCATCTAATAATTTTTTAATAAATGTGGATTTTTAAAGATACCCTTTAAAAAAACTCTTTTGGTAGAGAGTAACAGATGGTGAGTTTGCTAATAAAAAAAAAATTACACATTTTATGGAACTCTGCAAACTGTAGCCACAAAATCGTCTAGATCTTTGCTGCCAAACATTATTTAGTCTTCAGGGATGCAAAACAAATTTGAAATAGCCCCATGCTGTAGTTATTTAGGAAATGGCTCAATTTACAATTAATTTTAAGAGTATTTTGTGCATACTCTTTTGAACTAGATTAGCAACATCCATTAACTAATTGGTAAAATCATTTCATAAATATGCAAAAATATGTTTTACTAGGTGTTGTGATTTTACATAAATAAGCTCTGATGATTTAGTTATGTGAAGGCTGTTAAAATGAGGCTCAAAGTTATTTTTAAATCTAAAAACAATACTAGCTGACCATATTTTCAAACAATTTAATTGGAAGAAATCAGCTCTTTCAAAGTTCTCTTTCCCTTTGCCCAGCATACAAGTTTTTATATTTAAAACTCGAATAATAGATATTATAAAATTGCTTTGTATTAGCATGAGGATATTACACAAACTCTGCTTCCTCTACCCTTAAATCTTGTAGTTTGAACACGAAGAAACATTGTTATTAGCTTATTTAGCTATTGTTAAAAAGCACGAGTGTGTGTATAGATAGATAGATAGATAGATAGATAGATAGATAGATAGATAGATAGATATAGATATAGATATAGATAGTGATGATATGGACAGATTTGCCCCACCTTCCATGTTTTCATGCTGTTCACTCCTTTTACTGATTTTACAGATTTTGGGAAAATCTGCAGGGATTGGGAGGAGGGGTGTATAAAAAAGTCAAAATGGCAGCTACAGCTGTGATCAAAAAGTTATGTCCTTTTTATGTAGGTCTTTTGCTTGATGCATGTGAAAGAGAGGTGGGCTTTCTGCAGCCACAGTTCCCATCCTTTCTCTGACCTCATTTCTGAGCTTCTTATGGACATCACTTTCTTGATCTCGGCTAGGAGTTCTGACAGGGAACTATGGCTTCATTTTTTTTGAAGAGAGCACAACTGTTCGCATGACATGGATCCAGAATGCACAGATTGTTTGTACTCATATAGAGATGACAACATTTGTTCCTCCTATTTGGTCCTCTTCACTCAGTATGTGGAAATGAAGGAGATCAAAGATTGAGATGGCAATGATGTTTTTATCTGTTTTACAAACAAACAAATGAGCATTTATTTATCCATGGAATAAATTACTCTGGTTTGGATTCTAAATTTAACTCGACTTGACTGTCTTGGGGAGAGATATTTTAATTTTTGCAGCATTGGATTTCATGTCATTTTAATTAAAAATAATTATTATAGTTACTGATTTTTTTCCTGATATAGCATAGGTAAGGCCCTAAAGACTTGTGTCCAGGCCTGGGTTGTCAGTGTGTGAAAGATCTTATCTTTGGCTCTGCTTGTGATTGGTGATTCTGAAACCTCCCTTGGCTACTGGAATAATTTGTATTTATAGCTGGAATTGTTTTCAACTTATTTTAAGATTGTTTACTACCCAGAATCATTGGTGGAGATGTGCAATGATACAAAGTGAAATGTTCTACCACATGTGGTGGATCTGCCCCAAGGCTAGAAAGTATTGGTGTAAGATAAGAAAGTGGCTGGAAGACATAATTGAACAGAGGATAGAGTTGAAGCTGGAATTGTTCCTCTTGGGTATTTTTGATGGGAAAATGGGAAAAAAATTACAATACATAACGTTACATATATTAAAAGTAGAATTGCTTTAGCACAGAATTGGAAACAGACTGACACTCCTTCAGACCACATGATAATAAGGAAAATTTACGAATGTGCAGAAATGGATAGCCTGTCTATGGAAATGAAGGAGAGAGAATAATCCGAGTAGTATCAAATTTGGAATAGATGGTATTCCTGGCTTGAGAATAAACATAAAACTTAAGGTATAAGATGTAAAAAGTATAATATAGAGAATGTAAAGTTTATAAGAAATATATGATATTGATTTGTGAGTAGATATTATTATAATTTAAATAAGAATACAACATAGGATAGTGATGTATATAAATAGAATTTTTGTAAATATGATTGTTACGAAAGATATTGATACCGATATGGAAAAACTGTTATAAGTATAAATATGTGTTTTGTGTTTTAAATGTTGGAAAATTCAATAAAATAAAATAAAATAAAAATTAAATTAAAAAAGAATTAAAAAAACACCAAATAAATAAGCTTGGTCATGAAAGATAGTCCAGAAATATTGTTTTAAATATTATCATCTTAGACATTTTAGGGAATTAAATATGAGAGCTAATATCCTGAACTCCAGAAATGGAGTTGAAGTAGTACTTCTAATACCAATAATTCATTTCTTTTAGACCTGCTTATTGTCAGGTCTTGGTGACTTCCATTATTTCCCCATCCTGTGATTCCGCTATGGCAGTGCTTCTCAATTATTTTCTGTCATGCCCCCCTAGGAAGAAGAAAACATTTTTCGCACCCCCCGCGCGATTGTAAATAGTATCATTATTAGAAAAAGGTCTGTTCTCCTTGAAAGGGAGGAGCATGCGCAGTCACATGTACTGGCTTAATGCTCACTATCGATGCAAATGTCAGCAGCGGTAGCCCAATTTCTTTAGCAAGTTTGATTAATTGGGGCAGCGGTATGTTTCACAGGAGAAGGTCATTGTCAGTCATTTGAGCATCAATTGGGCGCACATCCGTCGGGCAACAAAGTAAGTGTGAACGGACGTCCCACACTAAAGCTGGCTCCGACAGGCTCGTGTCACAAGGGTTTTGGACAGCCAATCAGATGCCGAGGTCAAACGCGCCCCCTTTTATGGAGCCTCGCGCCCCCCCTGGGGGGCGCCCCCCACTATTTGAGAAGCACTGCGCTATGGGGACATGCTCCTAAGATGATTGCATCCAAATCAGGGAAAATATATTTTCTCCAATAAACTGGATAACTAAATTCATTATTTTTTAAAAGAACAACAAACAAACAAAAATATGTTTTTAAAAAAGTCTGAAGTAATCTGTTTACACTGAATAGCATATACATAACGTTAAATGTGAAAATGTTACCTTGTTCTATAAAACTTACCAGTATTTATACTGTTTGTAGCCTGTAAATACTGTTTATATATTTGTAACTTATTTTTAAAAATTGAAATATTTGTTAGCATTTTGGAAGTATTGGTACATCCCTAAAGCTTGAATGTAAGTTTCTCCATCTTTTCAAGACAAAAAAAATATTACACCATGCAGCTATTAGTAACTTGTGGAATGTGAGCCTATTTAAATCTCAAGACAGAATAAACAATAGATACTATCCATCAGTCTCACTAATCATTTTGGAATGTTTTTTTTTAAAGACTTCATTTATTTTAGACTCTTCTCTCTCAGTGAAAGGAGGTACTAAAAATTCATGTATGTAATGAATGATAAAGAAGTGACCAAAAAAAATGAGAACAATATTCTTAGGAATAATTTTGCATGAAATGAAATATGACTTTTGCATATTTAGCTTTTGCTTCTGTAATGGTTCTAATATCAGTCTGAGGCCAGATAAATACTTGAAGAGAATTATATGTAGTTTCTGAGACATCAACCATCTCTAAGTTCCTCGAGTAATCATTGAACTATTCTTTGTGTGACCTGACAAGTTGCTCCTGAAATCTGACTGATGTGTGAAGTCTCTGCTGCAATGGGAAAACATGGCAAAACTTTTGTTCAGACATACTTTTGCACAGTGATGAAGTTATGCTTGTCCCTCTTCCTCTGATATGTTATACAACACATGAAATACACATTTTCTAGAAAACATAACATAATTTTTGTTCAAATGAATTTATTTCATTCTTGGCACTTATAAAAATGGACATATATTTAAAGGAATGGAGAACTTTTTTCCACAAAAAATGGCAAAATTGTGCAATATTATTTTCTCCACACAGAATTGTAGAACAGACCAAACTCTTGCACAAGATACAAAGAAAGTTTCATTGCTCTCAAGTTCCAGAGATAGGGCGTCTTTGAAGATCTCTTTGTGATCCTCCTTTATTCTAAAATATTCTAAATATCTCTTCTTATAATCCTATAATTATATGCTCCCTAAGATAAGATTTGTCTTGTATTTTAAAAAAGTAGCAGTATATTTCCAGTAAGCAATAAATGTGACCGGTAGTGAGGCAATAAATGTGTACTTAGCTGCCGGTTATGATATTTGATTTCTCAACTTCTTTGCTTTCCTCCATTTAATTCATTCAAGCAGATAATCCAATATATCTGTTACTCAGAGGGGGGTGGGGAAATGGCAGCCACAGGATTCTACAGGTCAAGCTGTGGAATGCAATTTTGTTTTCATGAAATACAGTAATGGGCACACTACTGCATGACTTTTGACTAATTGAAGCAATGTGTAGTTGCAATTTCATGTTAGCAAATTTACTTTGCCATTTCATGTTAGTCGGATCTGGGAGACCAAATTAACATTTTAAGGTGTCTTCAACAGCCTATGGTCACAGTGCAATTTTCTAAAGTTTCACTGAGGAAGACAAATATTTTGACCCAGGATTTGCTCTTCAAGTCTAACTATTATATATTCATATATTTCTAATCTTTATCCTTTTATGTTTTAGACCAGTGATGGCTAACCCTTTTGCCATCGTGTGCCAAAAGCGTGGGGAGTGGGGGGGGGTCGTGCAAGCGTGCTCACACCCATAATTCAGTGCCCCCCGCGCTCCTCTGCTTTTGGCATGCGACTGCAAAAAGGTTACTGGTGGGCCGGTAGGCCCGTTTTTCGTCCTCCCCAGGCTCCAGAGACTTTCTTGGAGCCTGGGAAGGGCGAAAACAGCCTTTCCCACCCCCCGGAGGCCCTCTGGAGGCAGGAAACGGCCCATTTCCCGACTTCCGGTGGGCCCAGAAGGCCCGAAAATCAGCTGACCAGCTTGCGCATGCACGCTGGAGCTGGGCTAGGGCAATGCTCATGTGCCCACAGATATGGCTCCATGTGCCACCTGTGGCACGTGTGCCATAGGTTCGCCATCACGGTTTTAGACAATCTAAAACTTTATGTTTTAGACAAACTAGCATTTTCTTAGGATTTCTGTTTACTCGTATAGCTGCAACACCAGTACTCAGTACATATTTATGGAACTGACAAGACAATAAGTTGATCCTGAAAACTACTAACAATATTTATAGAACATTGCTACCACCGATTACTGAACATTGTGGTGGCATAGGACAATGCAGCATGGAATATTATCAGGTTGCCAATATTTCAAAACTATCTTTTCTCATATCATCTGTTTTATCGCACATATGTCAAAAAAGCATATTCCATTTACTGACCATATCCCATGTAATGACTTGATGATTCCCAGTGAACAATTTAGTCATACCTGAGGCTGAAAAAATGGAATCTGGATCATTTTGTATTTGGCACATATACTCTATTAAGATAAAAATTCTGAAGAGCTCAGAAGGAAAGGAAGTAATACTCCCAGCTTCTACCTTTTGAAAGGTTGCATTCTCTCTGTAATGATTAAAGTTTCCTCATCTTTCAAGCCTCGATGATAAGAACTTGAGAACCTGTTTTGGATCTATAAAATGGTGCATTATAACTTTTCAAAGAATGCAATTAAGCATGTTTCCAATGTTTCAGGAATTCTGACAGCCGCCGCATTGTGTTGAGCAGAAAGTGGACTATCCAATGATCGATCAGAGCCAAGAAAATGAAAATGAAATAAACATGAAATGCAAATGAAAACAGAAAGAAAATATATGAGACCATTGAGAATCAGGTTGAAGCTACAGTTTGGTTTCAGAATATAGACATCCCTCCCTGCCCCCTCCCCCTTCAAGTGACTGTAGTGGTCAGGATATAAGAAACCCTGCTTAATGTAAAGGGAGGCAGCAGTGTCTTAAAATAGCACTTATGTCGGCTTTTGTCGCATTAACTGTGGGAACTCTGATGGAAATACATTTAGGCACTTGAAGACTATACGTTCTGTGATAAGCCTAGCTGATAACTGTGAACAGCTTGCCTGAGAGGTAAATTGCATGCAGAAACTAAACATGACAGCCAGAGATAAAGCACTTATTATGATTAATGCCAGAAGATGTAGCAGGCATTACTTATTGCAGCCTCAGGAAACCTCATTTTTCTCTTTTACTAATTCATTTGTATTTCTAAAGCAGATTTTGTTTGATTTGTCAGAGACCAGCTTATTTGGCAATTTCTCCAGCAAATTTCAACCTTGGCATTTTTTGATTATTATTTAACAGTTTGCAAGACTTAAATTTCTTGCACCTAATAGAATCCATTTTAGGTTGATTAAATAGGCATTGCTGATGGGAAGAAACGGGGAACTATGCTTTAACTGCACACTCCATGAAAAGTATACAATCCCTCATATTTCTAATTAAAATGGAAACAAATAAAAAACAACCTAGACTAACATGAAATTGCAAATAATATCCAAAAATGAAAGTTCATACACGGATAGCCATGGAAAAAAGAGGAAGAGGAGGAAAATAGCTGAGGGACACTGAGAAGTGGAAAGGCAGAGTGGAGGAGAGGGAAGGAGAAAGAAGTTCAGAACAACAGAAATTGACAAATTCCTTCTTATTAAGTTATTATTCTTGAAAATCTGAAATCATCTTCAGCTACGCAATAATGAAGTTTACAGTTTGGCACATAGTTCTTTACTAGTCTTCTGCAGAGATTCCTCCCTCCTTATAAGTGTTTTGAAAAAGAAAAAAAGAAGAAAAAGAAAAGAAATATATAAATAAGATTAACGTCAAGCATGAAAGATCAGGTCTACATGCAAAGGTCTAATTAATTATTGCTAAATCTTCTCAACTAACAGTTAGCACCTGCTTAAAGTTAAATAAAGGTCCACAGAATTCAAGGGGATTGGATTTAGTTCACACCTGGCTATGTAGGAATTGTAATCTGATCCTTCTTTTAACAAAGTTAAGTTAAATAAATTCTGCCACTTATTCTCCTACAAGATCTCCTTTCATATTTCTGATGTTACAATGTTTTATGTTATTTTGAGTGCCAAAGAATTGAGGCCTTTGAACTATGGTGCTGGAGAAGACTCTGTGAGTCCCTTGGACTGCAAGGTGATGAAACCGGTCAGTCCTAGAGGAGATCAACCCTGACTACTCTTTAGAAGGCCAGATCCTGAAGATGAAATACAAATACTTTGGCCACCTAATGAGAAGGAAGGACTCACTGGAGAAGAGCCTAATGTTGGGAACGATTGAGGGCAAAAGAAGAAGGGGATGACAGAGAATGAGGTGGCTGGATAGAGTCACTGAAGCAGTCGGCGTGAGCTTAAATGGACTCCGGGAGATGGTAGAGGACAGGAAGACCTGGAGGAACATTGTCCATGGGATCGTAATGTGTCAGACACGACTTCACAACTAACAACAACAACAAGAAGAACAAAATCCCAGTATTAATTGGCATCAAGAACAGGCTTGGATTTTTTCTTCTGTTCAGAATCTTTACTCCGGTTTCTAAAATCATACTTATCTTCATTATGACTTACAGTAGCCAGGATAGCCATAAGTTTGTTTCCCATGAAAAGTTGTTTATATTTCATAATTCCACAATCTTATAGTGAAAGTCAATATTCCAAATTGATCTGGATCTTTAATCTGTTTATAAGTTTCTTAGATCAAAATCTTATTTAGCTTTTTAACTGTTTATTTTATTTTTTAAAAAAGAATGTTTATTGAAGTTTTAAAATGCAAAGATAGAAAAAGCAATTCAAACTAATAAAAATGTAAAAAATTAAGTGTAAATATATAAAAAGTGAAAAATTAATAATTTCCCTTTTTATATATTTACACTTAATTAATAATTTTCCACTTTCATTGAGACAAGTACAAATAATTTCAGTAATTTATCATCTTCTCTAACTTCAACTAAAATCTCTTCATCCCATACTGCATGTTTTATCTATTAGCAAAAAAATAAAATCTTAAGAACTATCATATATATATATATTTTTTTTCTGATAGTTCTTAAGATTTTATTTTTTTGCTGAAATTTTGCTGAAATGAAATTAATCTGCTTTTTGAAGATATATATATATATTCAAAAAGCAGATTAATTTCATATTTCTTTACATTACATAGTAATTTATCATTTTTTCCAAAAAGACAAAAAAAATCCCTTCTTCCCATGTCTTATATCTATAAACAAATCTTTAAAGCCACATCATTGAAACAAGGGGAAAAAAACCCATTGAATCACCAGAAACAACAACATATTGAAAAATGTAATCTTTAATCGTTTCAAATAATGTACCACAAATTAATTTAAAGATTTAAGTTCTTATGCTTGTAATTTTTCTTTTGTTCTGACTGAAAATAAACTCATCCAATGAACATTTTTCAAACTTGTCACTCTGAAAGTCTCTAATAGTTTTAAGATGGTAAATAGGCACCTCCAAAAGTGATTAGAAAGTCGGGATAGTGTTTTTTAAAAGGCTCTGCTTGGTTGCAATCAAGATTGCTGATAACATCATTTTCCAGCACTCAGACCTGCAGAAAACCACTGACTTGTGATCTCCTCATGAAGAGCAACACAAATCTGGAGCACAAATAAGCAATATCTCATCCTCTCCAATGAACTGGCCCACTCAACAATTCCTTGGCCTGTACCATAGTTGTCAGTTCTTGTTTATCAAGTTTACCATAGTTCCCTAAAGTCCCAATTCATAATAATTAAAAAGTTATTTGGAGATGAAATTGTGATTACTTTTAACCATGGTGTATAAGGAGTTTCATAAACTACCATTTTGTTGTTCTACTATTTACAGTTTTCACTGTGCCTGGATTTGGATGACATGAAAAATGTCAATTCATCAAAAATGGATGCCCAAACTTCAAAATACTTCACTACTATGATGAATTTGTGGAAGCTCATAGGCTGGTTACCATTAAAAGCACATATCTCTTTGCAGCAGTAAACCAAATTTAGTGAATAGTTTTGAGAAAATGGACACACAAGGAATTTTGAAAGCTTTAAAATAGTTGTCACAGGGGATGGGCTTGTCTATTTGCAAAATAAGTGTCATGGTACATGATTTAGTGCCGTTATGACACAGTGGTTAGAATGCAGTACTGCAGGCTAATTCTTCTGACTGCCAGCAATTCAATCCTGACTGGCTCAAGGTTGATTCAGGCTTCCATCCTTCCGAGGTCCTTCCGAGGTCATCTAAAATGACATATTGTTGGAGCAATATGTTGACCCTGTAAACCACTTAGAGAGGGCTGTAAAGCCCTATGAAGAGGTATATGAGTCTAAGTGCTATTGCTATAGCTATATACACCCATTTATTAGAAGGTAAACTAACATATTGCCATATGTTGTTAAATCTGAATGGCCCAGTGATATTCTCATAAATGCAGTTGGTTCTTTAGACTGACTTTTGTTTTGTGGCATATCACTGCTTTGATTCTATTTTTAAAACTGAAAATAATTTTAGAAAACTAAGTAAATTTAGGTATGGAAGAAAGACTAGTGGATAGGAATATAGTGATCCTCATAGCAATACATTATTTTTCTAAAGTAATTAAATAAATATCATGTTTGAAGCAGTCATTGTCTGGCAAAAACTGTTCCAAAGAGTGGAAGAAATGCTTATCAATTAAGCCTTTTTTTTTACAAAAAGAAAAATGGAAATATTATTTAAATTTATCTTTTTCTGATTACCTCTTGTATGATTTCCTAATAGTAGCTAAAGTCATGGAAACCTTTCTCTTATTTAAATTACATATGAAAGCAGTAGTATAGCTTCATTTTGCTATTTATATTTTGGTATTAATTAGGTTTGTACCATCTGTCTTTGTTTATCTCTTACTCAACCCTTTAATCTGTTGTTTTATGTTTATATGTTAAACACATATTGGTTTTCATAAGGGCTTTGGAGCTACTACCTTATGGCAGCAAAAACACGCCAGTTTTCATCCTGGCAAAACACATTGGAAAAGAAAAAATGAGAATGTTATATAAGTATTTAAGAGATAACAGAGAGGTTCACCAAAGCCTAAGAGGTGGTGGCTGAACTAATATTGCCAATATAGCTCATACAGGTCTTTTGAAGCTCTTAGGCAAACAGTGGATTTGACATTAAAGCTTGGATGCATTAGTCTTATGGACACCTCAATCTCTGATCAGATCAAAATAATTTTGTAGCAGAGTAGATGCTACTTAGCATAGAGTTAAGACTAAACATGATGGGAGCTTTCTTCAACTTGCCCTCCAGATGTAATAGAGAATGCTCATCATTTAAAGTCTGACAGAAGTTGGGAAAACACACCTAAAAAATTGGATTGAATGTTCAAAGACCAGTACTTCTCCTGGTATTATATTAAGAAAAAGAAGGAAAATCTTCAGCTCAGTTAGGATTTGGGTTGGAAATCAATATTTATAAAGATGCCATTAATTGGCTTTCAATACTTTTTGGAAAAGGGGGCAGTTAAAGATGCTGTGTTTGTCAGCTGGAAAGCTGACAGACTGGGATCGAGACCTAAATGCCACACGATGAGGTGAGCTCCTGTTACTCACCTGGCTCCTGCCCAGCTAGCAGTTTGAGAGCATGCAACTGTGAGTAGATTAATAGGTACCATTAATCATTCGGTGGGAAGATAACAGTGTTTGGTGTGCTTTTGTCATATAGCCATTCACATGACCACGGAAAAAATCTTTGGACAATGCTGGCTTCCTTGTGTAAGAAATGGAGATCAGCACCACTCCCTAGAGTCAGAAACAACTTGACATGGAAACCTTTACCTTTAGTTGAAATAGGTATTTTGGAATGATCTTTTTTCTTTGTATCTGTAATTCAGTAAGCATTTGGTAGTTTTAAACATGGATCTAACCATATTTATAAGTGTATGTTGATTATTACATTATATATTATTTATATAATATATATAATGACGCTATAGAGCACTGCACACCAGAACAACTAGACACAAGAACAGTTTTTTCCCGAACACCATCACTCTGCTAAACAAATAATTCCCTCAACACTGTCAAACTACTTATTAAGTCTGCATTACTATTAATCTTCTCATTGTTCCTATCACCCATCTCCTCCCACTTATGACTGTATGACTGTATGACTGTATGACTGTATGACTTGTTGCTGGTATTCTTAAGATTTATATTGACTGTTTCCCTATGACTATCGTTAAGTGTTGTACCTTATGATTCTTGATGAATGTATCTTTTCTTTTATGTACTCCGAGAGCGTATGCACCAAGACAAATTCCTTGTGTGTCCAATCACACTTGGCCAATAAAGAATCCTATTCTATTCTATTCTATTCTATTCTATTCTATTCTATTCTATTCTATTCTATTCTATTCTATTCTATTCTATTCTATTCTATTCTATTCTATTCTATTCTATTCTATTCTATCCTATCCTATCCTATCCTATCCTATCCTATCCTATCCTATATGAATGCTTAAATATGAGAAGTTTCTGCAGATGGCTGCATGTTCACTTTCATACTATTACCAAGAGGAGATCTTCATCTACCGGTAGTTCCCAAGAGTCATGATTAATTTGAGGTCATCTTTAGCCTTTATCATTACTAAAGTATAACAAAATTAGGTTCCAGCTCAATAAAAATGATAATAAAATGATCAAACGGATCTCTTTTGAATATTGCTTGAAAGACTACAATTTGTTAAAAATGTAGTTCTATATAACTGCTGTAAATGAATGATTTATCTTAGTATAGTTCAAGTAATATAACTAATACAGGTTGCAGTTTCTGAAAAATATTGCAATTTAACTGTAATGGAAACAAAAGATGTTTAGCAGTTAGATAATAGTTCTGAAGAAAGAAAAAGCTAAGATTATTGGAGGCCAAGGTGGTGCTGATGGATATAAGGCATATAGCGGGTGTGTGTGAGTGAGAGTGTGAAAGCGAGTGTGAGAGAAAGCAATTGATTCCTTATCTTTGGTCAGTATAAGTGAAACAAAGCTTTTTGTTCTATCAGAAGAAAGTGCTGGGAGACATTTTTCACCCTTGTAAAATCCTAATGAATTTAATTGACATTGAAATATAACTATCCCAGAGCTTAAAAACAGATTTCTGTAGGCATTTATTTTTCATGTATTAAAGCTGGACGTATAATGTTTCATAATTTAACAGACACTTCAATGAATGGGTTGTGGCCCACCTTGATTTCAAACTGAATCAGTGGTGGGTTGCCCCCAGTTCGGACCGGTTCTATAGAACCGGTAGTAAACCGGCGGGAGACTCCGCCCACTGACCCTGACGTCATGAGAAGCGATCTGTGCATGCACAGAAGCTTCTATGCATGCACAGAAGCAAGGTGCGCATGCATGAAGTGAGCGCACGCATATGATCCCGTTGCAAACCGGTAGTAAAGGTAAGTAGAACCCACCCCTGAACTGAATCCAGTTTTCTCAGAAGTGGCTGAAGATGTCTGTATCATATTCAATTAAACAAGGGGAAAACAATTTGGAAACAACATAAGACCTAAGAAGAGTTTCTGCTTGTACAATTTCCATATATGTTGGGCTGCTAAGTACATTCTGTAATGATGTTTATAATTTCACTGAAGTGGTGGGATTCAGCTGGTTCTCTCCGTATCACACGAACCGGTAGCGGCGACTGCGGGAGGCTCCGCTCACCCACCCAGACGTAATGCGTGACTACTGTGCATGCATAGAAGGCCATGCACATGTGCAAAGGTGGCGCATGTGAGCAAAGCTTGTGCACGCACATGCTCGTTTTTGCAAACTGATAGGGAAGGTAAGTGAATCCCACCTCTGAAGTGTCCCCTAGGTGTGATAAGGTCAGATTGTTCAGTGGAGGAATTCAGCAAGGCACACAGGGAACATCCAAGAATTAAATGGCTAATTTTCACTAGAGCAAATGGATACTCAGTTCTGACATACATCTTGTCTCCCACCATTTTCATTGCTCTCCCATGTATGCAGAAGAACAACATCTTTGTGTCTTTAACACTTTATTTAATCATTAGACTAATAATCTTTTAGACCCCTTTCCTGTTTCTCTGGAACAAAAAATGTTTCCTCATGGTTAAGTCTATGGCTTCTTGAGGAGGGGCTGGACAACCAGCTTCTTGTGCACTGAGTGGATTGCAGGATCCGATCTGAATCGGTCACCAGGACCAGAGGTTTAGTCTTTAATATAAAATATTAATATTTTATAATAAATGTTTGAATTAAGTGAAAAAATGCAGATAATTCTTCAAATTTCACCATCTGAATCTGTAGGCTTATCTTTAAATGATTTCATTAAAATCTACTAAATTAATCCAGCTTGATAGAATAGCTAAAAAAAATTAAACTGCAGGTCTAATTAGCCTAATTTTATTATTAAAAAACCTATAGCCTGGCCAAATTATAGAAATCTATGTGATGAAGGAAGCTGATGCTTTGGGATTTTTAAAACGAATTTACTTTTAATGAGGTCAAAAATGAACATCAATTCAAACCTGTGTGTGCTTTGATGTATGCAAAATCATCATAGCTGTGGTGGTTTATAAAAAAAATATCCAAACTCCATCGTTGGGAAAACCATTATAAGGCCGTAGTGCTAATATTAGGAACATTATCCAATTATTGATGTTTGACTTTGTTTTGGTATCATTCATTCTATTTTGCATCTTCAAAGACCGCAGGAGATGAGGAACAGTTGGAAATACGTATTTGTTGCTGATTTCAATATGAAATCATTTAATGCACAGCAAACCAATGTGAAATCGTTCAATGCACAGAATTTTAATTAATGCCCACCCATAATTTGTGGGACTAAAAGGAGAAAGAAAAGAAAAGAAATGAGTTCTAGCTGATAGACAAATCTAAATATTATTGTTTATGTCATGTTTATATAAAAGTTAAGATTTATATTATTTATATATTCTTTAACAGGGAATTCCAGCAAGATGATATGGCTTCCTTGTCTAGATTGGTATTCCATTACAAGCTTCTGCTCTCAGATAACATGAAATATTGTGTAGCCACTACTTCCTGATTCTGTACAGGTAAAGATGGATGGAGACTGAGAACAGCTGGGAACCATGGCTGGTTTAAATTACACTTGGCACAAATAGTTCTGCTGAGATTTCAGGATGATAAACAATAAAACAAATACAGATCTGCGCTATAAAAGCTGTAAATATTGGCCTTCGTGTTACTCCTCAAATAATCTAATGAAAGGTGCCAATATGAAGCATCTGTTATTGAAAATTAGAACTTTTCTGAAAATAAATTGAGCTAACAAGCCGACTGCATTTGTTATGGTTTAATGTTCAGAGCCGAAATTGCACTAGGTCGTGATGTCTTTTATTGCACACACAAACACAACAAAATTGCCAGAGTTTAACAATGAACTATAATTCATTCATCTTGTTGGGTTCCTTATCTGATTTACTTGGGAGGTTGATTGTACCATTCTGATCTTAATGGAGAAACTATTCCATGGCATCAGCACTAATTTTGTAAATTTCTGTAGGATATGTGTCAAATGTCCTACAAATGTATGTCTATATTCTATATTCTATATTCTTCTTGGTTGTACACTGCCTTGAGTCCTACGGGAGAAAGGCGGTATAGAAATATAATTAATAAAATAAATAAATATACTTCTATCTGTAGGATCCCAAGTTCTTGGAGTAGTTCTCCGCTCTTGATGTTCATCATCATTATTTGGGAATAGTATGAATAGTCTTATGCAATTTCTAGATGGCGATTTAGTCTATTTTACTGCTGATACACGAAGGTTTAGGTTTAAAATACAAATAATGGCATTGTCCTTCAGTTCCTAAAGTGTGTTAACTAAAAAATGAACAAGCAGAAACAAGAACTCTGAATTCAACAAACACCTAGCTCCTTAAGTTGTGGGATATTACATAACAACGATTATCATCAATGTTTTTTAATGTTGACCTTGCTAAGGGCATTGATTACTTTTCTGCTGTTGCACTATTTTTTCCCTAATATTAGAAGTGTTGATAATGAAAATGATTAAATTATAATCATTTGACCAATTATCATCACTTTCATCCAAAGCCTCCAAATCTCCCAATCTCAAGGCATAGTTTATAAATTTCATATATATATTTGTAACTTGAAGGATGGAGTATTTTCTTGTCCTCGAGGGACTTCCACTCCTGAATACCAGATGAATGCTCTAGAGTGGAGCAGAGAGATGGGTATATTACCTTGGCTTGCAAACTTACAAGGCTTCATTTCAAAGGGCAAACATTATTTAAACACACTTTCTTTATAAGCAAAATGTGAATTATGAATTGTCTCCATTCATAAAGAGGCCAGAACAGCTGCATTCTATTATCATCAGTCAAAAATCTGGGCCTTTGCCCATTGGATGTGTTCCATTACTTTTGTCATGATGTAAACAAACTTCAGCATCGTATATCAGAAAGTGTCTGTTTAAAACATAATCGTGAGACAATTTTTCTAGGTTCGTTTCGGTTTGAAGATATAAACAACTATTGTTGGGATTTATAGATTCTGAATTTGATAATACAGTACAGCAAGATTATATACATGCAAAATTTAATATATATATTAAAAATATAAGAGCAACATTATTTATATGTATTAGTTATATATATATTCCTTGTGCCAAAGCCTTGTTATGTTGTACCTGTTCTGTTCTTTTTTGTTCTTGTTTTGTCTTGTATGTGACTTTCCCAATTCCCAATTTCATATCTTTTCAATCTAAACCCTCAATCTATTTGGTTCTAATATAGGCTTTATGGTAGTCATTTCTATAAAGCTAGCCATTACTTGCAATATGTCTGCAGTGGTTCCATATCTTTGTCCTCACATTCCTACATGTTGCCTTGCATCCTCTGGTAATGGACAGAACTTCAGGAAATAACATCTTTCTGCAGCAGCAGAATGATAAGCTGATCAAGTCTGTCCACATAGTTCAGGATAATCATCAGGGATGGAAAGGTGGCAATTCACCAGGCAAAAGTACTACTAACAAATTCTCTTCAGCTTGAATTCACATGAACAGCTGCAGCCAAGAAAAGTCTCCACAACAATTGTAAACCTGCAAAAAGAGAAACCTGTTCAAGTTAACGAGAAAATGAAAAAATATAGAGGTACCCATTGCTGAGAATAAACCATATTTGCTGTGATTCCTTGCAATACTGAAGAATTCAAAACCAGATACAGCTACAGTTGCCTGAATTCTCAGACTAACCATCCATCAACGATGCAGAAAGGGTTCAATTGGTAGATGATTTTAACATTCTATTATGCTTATGAACCTGAAATAGTTAAACCACCAGATTTCCTTAGAGTTAATCTCTTCTTCTAAAGTGGTCAAAGCTGGATGTTTGTACTGATTATTTTACTTTCCTGATATTCAGCTTCATCATTCAGCAACAAGACATTTTTTAAAAATGGAATCATTAGAAAGCCTTCTATCACGATAGGTACCTGGATCCATTTTTAGTAATAGTTTTGTTGCATTTCCTGCAACTAGAATAGAATAGAATAACAGAGTTGGAAGAGACCTTGGAGGTCTTCTAGTCCAACCCCCTGTTCAGACAGGAAACCCTATGCCAGTGGTGGCTAACCTTTTTGCCGTCGTGTGCCAAAAGCAGGGGGACCGCAGGGGTCACATGCGTAAGTGCCCACACCCATAATTTAATGCCTCCCCACTCATGCGCACGCAACCCCCCCTGTTCTCCCACCGCTTCTGGCACACTACAGCAAAAAGGCTACTGGTGGGCCCAGTAGGCCCATTTTTTGCCTTCCCCAGGCTCCAAAGGCTAGAAGCTTGGGAGGGCAAAAACGGCCTTCCCTACCCCCCAGGAGGTCTTCCAGAGGCCGGAAATGGCTCATTTCCTGACTTCCAGTGGGCCCGGAAGGCCTGAAAATCAACTGGCTGGTGTGCCCATGCGCGTTGGAGCTTAGCTAGGGCAACGCTCGTGTGCCCACAAATATGGCTCCGCGTGCCACCTGTTTGCCATCACGGCCCTATACTATTTCGACAAATGGTTATCTATCTATATATTAGCCTCCAGTTCCGTAATCATCTTTGTTGCTCTTCTCGTCACTCTGGACCAAAAGTTGTAAGATATATATGTTTTGAAAATTACAGGTTAATCCCTCTGGGAAGGGAATGATGGCAAACCTGGGAGGAAGAGATGTAATTAATTATTTACTTAATTATCAATACTTTTATAACACTTCAGTCATTTGACCGTAAGTGAAAAAATTTGAAATATTGAAAAATATATTAAAACAAAGTGATACTTTTTACAGTTATTTATTATTAAATAAGTATTGTTAATTATTAAATAATATAGTTAATATGTTTGTAATTAATTAGGTTTTTAAACCATCTGATATTTATTTTTGTGATAAATTATTATTGTTATTGGTGAACTCAAGGTTTGCTATTGAGTTCTTCGGCAAACTTTGGCTACATTTGGCCTGTAGATTTACTGTTTTTTGGTCAGTATGAACCAACAGTTCAGCCAAGTAATCAATTCATTCAAAATACCAATTATGTATAATTTAGCTAATATTATGAAAGATCAAGGAAATAAAAAGTCAAATAACAACATTCCAGGAAATCACATGGATTTTATGCAGAAGTATGAAGAAGTATGAAAAAGGGAAGATCCATACAAATTTATACAGAGGGATCATTGCCAGAAAACAAAATTCCTCTGCACAGACCAGACACGGACCTTTCTGTATCAGTGATATTAGCATAGCAATTCCTGCACAAAAGTCTACCTAAGTGATGCTGTAAAAGCAAAAGTTGATAAGGCAGAGTGCTCACAACTTAGCAACAGCTTTGAAAGTATTGTCAATAAATGCTACAGTTTGAAAAGAGGCCAAGTGATAGGATGCGATAATGCTGCATAACTGAAGCAGCACTTCAGTATCTAATCTGGGGATTAGAGCAGATCGGGAGGTTCACACTATGAAACGTGTCGGTACTGAATTTATAGCTTTGGTCCGTTGATATAAATATATTACAGATTAGAGGAAACAAAGTGCATCACAACTGATCCAGAAATATTGGCTCTTGTGAAGGAAGCCCATTTCAGGTGCAAGACATGCCAAAAATATGCCTGTAGCATTTAGTTTGCTTTTTACATTTTCTTTATCCCATCTTCTGTCAACACACTCCTACAGATAGCTAATGCATCCTATAAAGACCAACCTTAATAAACAAAAGTAAAAATTAGCAACCAACCAAAGAAGCAATAAAAAGCACAAAATTCATGCAGCAATGAAAACACAAAAATAAGCCAACCAAATCAAGCAGTCATAAAAAGAGAGAAATAAACAAATACAATTAACAGACGAGCAATAACAAATAAAAACCCAGATTATTATTAATTTATGAATGTGACTGTGAAGTCAGAAGTCCACAGAAAATTCATACTACTGTACTTCTATTCTTTTTTGGATGCAAAAGTTTGAAGAAGGTAGGAAAAATGGGGAAATATTTAGTTATTGCTGAAGTGCTATGCATGGTTGATAGTTTTAGCACATAAATGCTTATTATTGCATATTGGGCCCTTTGACTGGGCCCTTAGTGTTGGCTCAGAATTGGGGACCTATAATCCCAACAATTCTGAACTAGGCTTGCCTGTTATAAATTAATGGAATTACGTGACTATCATGGCTAATGGATTCTGGATTTCAATGTGGAGCAGGGACAGTAAACTAGATTTACTGCATTTTTTTCAGAAACATCTTTAAAGTCCCTAGCAAAAAATGCATGTTTGCTTTTAAGAACCATACTGTATGATTCATCAATAAATGGCAAGTAAGTCATATTTTTATCTTGCATGAACCATCAGTTGTAAAGATATTTACTTGGTTCTTGTTGCGGCTGTTGTAAATATAATTTACCAACCTCAACAAACTCAGCCAATATAACTCACAGAGTTAATTTAAAAAGTGACATGAAGTTTATAATTTAATTAATTGCTTTTGCTATGTGTATTAGCAAAAATTACTTCAAAATTTTCTGGAGTTGTGATAATTATATACCAACTATAAATAGCCACACTTTTTTCCAGTTGGAAATTTGTGCCATTCTTTTTTTTCTTGCTAACATCTTAGAATCTTAAATTTTGACTTCAGACAGTAGCTGCATTAACCACTGGGAAATGACTGAAAAAGAACAAAATAGCAATATAGCAATAATAATAGCACATAGACTTAAATACCACTCCACAGTGCTTTACAGCATTCTCTGAGAGATTTACAAATTTCAGCATATTGCCTTTAACAATCTGGGTCTTCATTTTACTGACCTCCAAAGGATGCAAGGCTGAGTCAACCTTGAGCTGTCAGGATCGAACTCCTGGCACTGAGCAGAATCAGCTTTCAATACTGCATTGTAACCACCGACCACCACAGCTCTTCAAATAAAACCTTCCTCTGGTTTTTGCTTGTACGCTACATGCTGAAATAATGTTAAGCTGACTTATCCAATTAACACCTTCCACCACAGGCAGGTGACAAGCTCAGCTGAGCCATCGTGCCCCTTCATACATATACCTCTGGAAAATACTGCCCCAAAGAAATAATATTAACTGATATATTTCTGTGCCAAGCTCAATACCAAGCAAATCTGTGCCTGGACCTCAGAAATAGTTTTTGCTTGAAAAAGTGCATCCCTTTCTCATATGAAGTTGTTTCTTAATTCACCCCTACCAACACAATTTCTCCTTGTTTTGTTCTCCAAGGCATGTCTTCACAAAAAACAAACACACCCAGTGTTATTTTTAATACTGTGTTGGCAGGCTGCAGAAGCTATTATTGTGTATAAATAGGTTGAAATAAAAAGCTGTATTGTAGAATGCAGAAAGGAAACAAAGTGTGATAAGAATTTGCCTTTTTTTTCCCTTTGGGAGGTTCAAAGTTTTTGTGCCATTCCAAACCAACCTGAAACTTGGTCTGATTTTTAGATCATTCTGGTGTTTGCCTCCAATGTTGCAGCTTGAACTTAAATGGAGTCTAAAGCTCCCGAGGCCAACTTCCACCCAAACATAGTTAAAAGGCTTGTTCAGTGACACCTTAATTTTTCACAACTGCAGCCCAACTTTTTTTGGGTGGGGGTCTTAAATAACACATTCCTCAGCTCCAATAGTGGATTCACACTCAGATGACCCTTTGACATTTTCCAGTCACTGCAAAGAAGACGGCTCCCTCTCTGGAATTAATCTAAACATTGGTCCACCAAACTGACAGAAAAGAACCAGAGATAAGGGGAAACTGTCTATAGACACTTACAGGTTCAGCCATCCTGCTTAACCGGAGAAGTGATGGATGCAGTTTGCCTTCCAGGAAAAAAAAATTTGAAACTGCGAGACTTGGTCCCAAACCTAAATGGGAAAAAAAAAAATCTAGTAAGTGAGAAAACAGCTTGCAATAGAACAATAGATGGACTGCACCAGCAGTTTAAAATTTTCAGTATTTTTGGAAGGAGAAAACTTGTACAGCTACATTTCTACTGTTTCTTATCTCCAACCTATATATGTTCTGTGAGACTGAAAACTTTACACAAAACTGCAATGCTATCTCCTGATACACTTGTCCATTGGTTCAGATAATGTTGTTTCGCTGTGAAACATGACTTGGATTTCTGATGTTCTGTCATATATTTTATGCCCAGAGGTGGTCTTTACATAATTTAACAACCGGTTCACCCAGAATTGAAAATGTGAGAGTGCACACATGCATGCTGTGTCAAAAACACCATGATTGTATAGGACAGGATAGCTTTGCTCGCCCGTGTGCCTTGTGCACATGTGCACTGCATCAAAAACACGGTGATTGTATAAGACAGAATAGTGCTGGGCAGGTGGGTGGGCCCAGCCGCTGGCCATAACTACCGAACCGGTCTGAACCAGCTGAATTCCACCCCTGCTTTTGCCTCTATAACATCCAGTATGAGACTTCTTGAAGTGCCAACAGTTTCTTCTGCATTTTTAATCAGGTTGCACTGATCTGGAAATACCAAGCTTTGAGGGGCCCTGTATTTCATTGAGTAATTCTGTCTGAGTTTGTACTAGTTTCCCAAGCTTCAATTAAATCCCAGGCATAGACATCACAATGGCACTCCTTCCATGGGTCTTTACAGCTCCAGAAACATAACAGACAGCAAAAATGCAGAAGAATGGAGTGATATATAATGGAAAATGAACAAAAACAGAAAACTAGTAGCCTCTGATGCGGGACAAAAAAACAGATGTCTTCAAAATATAAGGCTCTTAAAAAAAGCAAAATATTTTAAAATGTCCCCCAAAGTGGTAGAAAAATAGAAACTTCAACAGAAGGAAATTTACATAAAATTGGAATATGACATATTACTAATAAGAGTATCAAGCATTTTTTAAGCAGCAGAACATCATTTTTGTCGATGAATCAAATTTCCTATAAACACTAAGATTCTAATGTTCAAATTACAAATGAAGAAAAAAGCACCCAACATATGTAGCCATTGTAGTTTAGGTTTATCTCAGTGGTGGGTTGCTCCTGGTTTTACTACCGGTTTTATAGAACCGGTAGTAAAGCTGGCAGGAGGCTCCGCCCACCGACCCCGATGTCATCAAAACGTTTCTGCGCATGCGCAGAAGAGCACACATGGCCCCGCTGCGAACTGATAGTAAAGGTAAGTAGAACCCACCTCTGGTTCATCTGTTGGTATATCTACTTTGTAAGAGCCGTGACCAAGGCGTCAGGAATAAGAATCTTCTTAATTTGAGATGTTAAGGACTGAAATTGGAAGGCATTATATGCAAAATCTGTGTGGTCATGCTTGTTGGGAGCAGGTGTATGGACAAGTCACATCATAATATCGGTGTCACCACTACAGCTTGTACTTGAAGTTTATGCATTTATACTTTAATGCTTAACTACTTTGTTTTTATTAAGAAGATAGTTGGCAACCAAGTTGGAAGGTCCGTAATAATTTCTTTAAAAAACAAGAAGTAGATTATTTTTTAAAGGAAAGAAAATTTGCACCTACAGTGGAATGCTTCTTCACAATTCCTGTTTGTACAGCTGAAGAGACAAAAAGAGAGACCGATCTTCCTCATCTCTGCCTAAAAAGTTTTTTTATTCCACCAAGAAGAAAATGATTTCAAAGTATATTATTTGCTAAGATATGAACTATGGCTGAAGGATTATCACGTTACAAAGATGACATTTCTCCTCACCGGATGATAATAATTTTTTCCACCTGGATTCTTAAAAAGAGTTGTCACTTAAAAGTTAAAGAACTATCAGTCAGTCTGGGAAATGTCTGTCTGAAGACATCTTGCTGTCTCTGAATTCTTGTTGATTGCTGTCCTCAGTTAAATAGTTTTATATCTTGTTTCCAGAAATTACAGTCTTGTTAGCAGCATTGTTAAAGCCAATTTGAAAGCTCTCGGAGTGCAATGTATCAATACTTTGCTTGAGAAATGTTTAAATGCAAAACATTTGCTTCATACCAATGAATCCCAATGCAACAGTTACAAAATATTCAGAATATACAAAATAAGTGTTCTTGAAATGAAATGAAGACCAGATGGAGATAGTGAAATAAATTAGATAAAAAAGTAAAATACATTTACATTTCAGAATGGTTATTTGCACCAGCAATATTTAATCTATCAGTGGGTGTATGCATGTATGTATGCCCATGGGTGTGGAGTTTTGTGTAGCGTGGAAGGGATTGCCACTCTCGAATTGGCCTTTTTAGTCACACCAGATGCTGTTTTAGGACCTCTTTCCAGAACACGATATCATAGTCTTTTGAGACTGAAGGTTGCCAATGAGTTTGGGACAATTTTATTCTGAAATAGTTTTGCATAACAGATTCTTTAAAATTTAATTTAGTCAAGGAATAGACAAGGGCTGGATTGGAAAAAATCAGTGTGGTATTAAAATTGGAGAAAGAAACATCAGTAAGCCATACTATGCTGATGTCATTACCCAGACCCTCAAAGAATGGAAAACTCTAGTAAGAAAGTAAAGGAGCACAATGAGAAAATAGGAGTAAAATTAAATATGAAGAATACCAGATTAATTACTGCAGACAATGACACCAGCCTTAAAATGTAACAATGAAGATATTGAACTGGTGGATAGCTTCTGTGTTTTAAAATCAACCATTAACAGTAAACAAAACGCAGTCAATAAATATTCCACAGACTAGAGTAGCTTGTTACCTTGGTAGAATAGCTATATAGGCCTTAGAAAAGATATTCAAATCCCATGATCTGTCCATATTATATCTACAAATATGAGAACTGTGCAAACAAAGGTATTCCCTGTGATAACTATGGAAGCAAAAGTCGTAATTTGAAGAAGCGGGATAGCAATAGAACGTAGACTTATATATGGCTTCACAGTGCATTACAGTCCTCTCTAAGCAGTTTACAGAGTCAGCATATTGCCCTCAACAATCTGGGCCCTCATTTTACCAACCTTGGCAGGATGGAAGGCGGAGTCAACCGTGAGCCAGTGAGACTCAAAGTGCCAAACTACAGGCAGCTAGCAGTCAGCAGAAGTAGCCTACAGTACTGTATTCTAACCACTGTGCCACCACAGATAAGAAAAGTATTGATACTTTTTTACTTTAGTGTTGGAGAAGATTCCCAAGAATATCATGAACAGCCAAGGAAACGAAATGAATCATTGGACAAAATCAGAATTCTCACTTAAGGCACAAATAATGTGAAGACCTAGCTCTCCGAAGAAGGTGGAAGGAAAGAGAAGAAGAGAATGAGGAGCAGCAAGGTGGTTGGACTTAGGTTATAATGGCAATGAATCAGGGGTGAAATCCAGCAGGTTTTGACAGGTTCTGGAAAACCTGTAGTGGAAATTTTGAGTAGTTTGGAGAACTGGCAAATGCTACCTCTGGCTGGCCCCATAGTGGGGTGGGAATGGAGATTTTGCAATATCCTTTCCCCAGAAGCGGGTGTTGTGGCTCCGACTCCTGAGCCCATTGTATCGGAGGAAGAAGGCTCCAAACATGAAGGAGAGGAGCTGGCCAGGCCTCCCTCCCCCGGCCCCTCCTCTCTGACAATTCCTAAGGTGTCGGCCAAAGAAGAGGAGATTGGCCAGGAGCCAGGTGTCTCCAATCGGTCAGAGAGTGATGAGGGAGACAAGTTGTGGCTGGACCCATGTCAGCGTCGGCGTACTAAACGAACACAGCAGATGAGGAGGCGTGCCAGGGATTAAGCTTAGTCACTGGACCACACCCCACAGGCTATATAAAAGAGTGGGGTGGCCGTTTAGATTCTGTGACGGACAAAGTTAATTCTTGCAAGTTCCTTTGGTGCAAAGCCTCAGTCTGCTGAAGGATTGTGAATTGGACTGTTTTTTCCCAGCCGGTGTGTATTGTATTTGTTATCTGGTAGAGGAACCCCCCCTTTTTATAATGGTAAAACAACATCAATATCCTTAACAGTAAAGAACTTGGCAGCTGGTTCCTGTAGTGCTGCCAAGCCTCTGATAACGGAACGTTTGTGTTGCCAATTATTTAACCCTTGACTGTCTGTGTGGGTTTGTGCATGTGGAGGACGGGGACAGAACAGTGGGGAAGATATGGGGATTGCAGTATCCTTCCCCTGCCACGCCCACCAAGCCACACCACGCCCACCAAGCCACACCCACAGAACCGATAGTAAAAAAAAAATGGATTTCACCACTGCAATCAATGTATCATTTAAAGATCTGAAAGACCAGATTAGGGACAGATTACAATGAAGATCATCTATTTGCACTATGTGCTCACTAAGAGTCAACAATAACTTGATGGTACATATTCAATCACACATGGGATGACTTTTAAATAATCAGAAAATTTTGGAAATAAGACAGCGCTGAGTTTTAGAGGCTGTTCATATTTTTAAGAAAGAAAGAAAATATCCAAAGGTTTAGAAAAACAGGTTTCCCCACTATTTTGAGATTTCTTAAAGGGTGACTTCATTTTTTGCCTTTCAAATGAAATAAGCTGTTGGTGGATAAATCGGCATTCAGTAAAACAAGTGCTGCTCTGTAGATCTTTTCTACAGATAATCAGGGACGTTTCAAGAAGGCTATCGACATCTTGAATTTTCCCCAGTAAAAACAAATCGGAAGAGAGATGAAAGAAATTCTGGTCACTACTTTGACTCCCTCCACCTCCAAGAATATTGTTCTAGCTTAAACATATAGATGCATTTTAAAGGTTAATTACAAAAAAGAAAGAAAGAAAGAGCTGTTATCAATTTAAAGCAGAAGTGAATCGACAGAAAGAGGGCAAAATATTTTTATACTTCTGTACAATTTCATTACAGTGGGTCTTGTCCCGAAATATGTTTACATATGAATATATTAGGACTCTTCATACATTTCAATGGGACTTCATAGAAGGACTTCAGAAATTATGCTTTAAATTAAAAATAACTTTCTGGTTGTCACAATCTAGTGTGGAAAACATTAAAGGAAGATAATAACGTGAATGATTCTTTCAGTGGCTAAGGGTGTTTTGTTGTTGTGGTTAAACCCATCTATTTGGTGAGAAACAGGCAGCTGATGCACATTGATGCTTAAAGGTAAAACTGCTCACCCATAAGTGGTGTTTTGCATGAGTGGAAAGAATTGGCGGTATATACTCTTTCTGTAAAAATGATTTTGATTTAGTGACAATGGTCTCTCTGGTAGTGTTTACCGGTTTAAAGGATTATAGAGCCCTTTTCATTTTAAAACAACAGAGGATCCAGAAGGATTTTATTTTTAACTTGTGTTTATTTCCTAAATCATGCATTAATGTGATTTGAGGCTATAAAATACACAGTGCTAAGTGCTTGGCTGCTCAATTGGTATAATCTAGAAAGGGAGCTTTGACAGTGGAAACAGTGTGATTAATCTTTCCTTCTTTTTTTTTTTTATCTTGTGCTGTTACAGTTTTCCTTTGGGAGCTGTTTAAGACTTTGGCTTTTACCTGTGTAATTTCTTTCTGAAACTCAGAATAAACCCACTATTGCATTTATTCTGGTGCTACATTTATGCAGCAGTTCTATAATCATTTCTTAGATACAAACAGGTGTACGAAGACCTGAGCTGAACAATTACTATCTATGTGCAGATTTTTAAAAATCCACTTTGTTCCATTGCTTACTTAATCCCATGGATTAAAAAAATTCTGAAGAAGTATTGGCCAGACTGGAGGCAATAGCAATCTTTCTGTAAAGCATTTGAACTGAATGACAATTCTATCCAATTTGTAAAAAAGTGTAACCTTTTTTTAAAAAAAAACTACTACTGTCGGATAACAATGCCAAATTCTCAGGATAAAAATTTCTTCCATTTTATCACACTTCCTGGACTGATCAAAGAAGGTTGTTTCAATACATGGTCATTCCAAGAAGCACAAAAAATGCATATATTCTAAATACTCAATTATAAAAGCTGAACCAAAGTTCAAAAAGTCTCCAATGGACTTTTAAATTTTAAAAAGTACATGCATTATTTATACATTGTTTATAATTTTATTTGAGAGTATAATTAATACTAGTGAGTCTTAAATAACAATAGCACTTAAATTTATATATTGCTTTATAGTGCTTTTACAGCCCACTCTAAGCAGTTTACAGAGTCAGCAAATTGCCCCCAACAATCTGGATCCTCATTTTACCCACCACAGAAGAATGGAAGGCTGAGTAATCCTTGAACCGGTAAGATTTGAACTGCTGAACTGCAGCTAGCAGTCACTTGTTCACCGCCCTGAGTCCTTCAGGAGTAGGGCGGTATATAAATTAAATAAAAACTAAAAAAAACAAAAAAAACCTCCTAAACCTGAAGTAGCCTGCAGTACTGCACTCTAACCACTGATATAGATTTCTAACAAATGAGAGGACAATGTCACTGGAATTGCACTTCCCATACCCAAATGAGTTCACTTTCTTCAATTTAATTCATCACCAGGCAAACTTTGTATGCTACCCTAAAGGGAACATCAACAACACTCGAAGCTAAATATCACTTTCTGAAAATAAATACTGTATGACTCAGACATGTTATGATAATTAATCCTACCACTGTCTCTTTTCCCCCCAAGTTTCTATAGTTCCTAAAGAAAGTATTTGATTAGAATAATGAATAGAATAGAATAGAATAGAATAGAATAGAATAGAATAGAATAGA
>WNWU01000007.1:24812401-24836666 GCA_012654045.1 Ptyas mucosa
AATAAATAAATAAATAAATAAATAAATAAATAAATAAATAAATAAATAAATATAGACGATAGATAGATAGATAGATGATAGATAGATAGATGATAGATAGATGATAGATAGATAGATAGATAGATAGATAGATAGATAGATAGATAGACAGACAGACAGACAGACAGACAGACAGACAGACAATGGTCATTGAGCAAAGTGGAAATGGCTGACCAATTGGCCCTGCCTGATCTAAGCAAAATCACAGTTACCATCCACTATAGTTTTTAATGTTGTGCATGTAAAATTTAAAAGGCCTTAGAACTACTTAATTCTTATCCAAAAGAATAACTTTGGGTACCAGATATTGCTGAGGCTGCAAAAAGTTATATTTCAGCAACATCAGTAGAACAACAAGTTTACGAATCTCTTCAGAAAGTCTGAAGACTAGGGAATTGTAGACCAAGCTCCCGCAGAAGGAAGAACAGCTGTTGCGCTAAAAACCAGAATCATAGTAGTTGTGCAAAATACCCTTTTATACTAAGACTAGTATAAATGCAAGATGAATGTTAAAAGAATATTCTACTTCTGCCAGTTTTATTGGTTGACAATGAAAGAAAGATGCTTTTCCTTCCAGGATCTAATTCAGGTTGACAAGAACTTGATTGTATAGAACAGGGGTATCATCCTCGATCGTCATGTGACGTATTATGATGAATTGTGAAGTTTTTTGCCTTTGTGGAACCAGGGTGGGTGTGGCTTGAGTGTGATGCATCTGGCCCGTGGGCCACCAGTTTGATACCGTTATAGGAGGTTCATTCATTGATTGAATTACTGTAGCACAATTTATATAGGGTTTGCTTTAACAAAGTTTTGTAACTAATGAAGAACGTATTGAGTAAGTTGGTCTCTTTTTGTGTATGAAAAGGGCTATAAAGACTGCTTCTAAAATTGTTGCTGAGCTTGTTCAAAATCTTATTCTTTGCTTATAAAGCAAAGAATAAGCATGAAATCTAATTTATAAAAAAATCTAGATTAGATTAGCAGTCTTTGGATTTTACAAAGGATATTTTGCCCACTGATGCCTACTCAGCAATAGCACAGATGAGGATGTTCTCCACTATAACATTCACTATGGAAAATTCTGCAGAAAGTGAAGTGTTTCTGCCATCACTTACATTTAACTGCCAAATTGTCAGCAACTTGAATAATTGTTGATTATTTTAATAATTGTTATAATTATAGAAATATTACAGTATTGTTATTAATGCATTTGGAAACATTTTACTATAGTCTTGGAGATTCTGATAAAACTAGGAAGCTATATATAAACAATTCCAATTAAATAAACAAGTAACAATGTACTATAGCCTGAAGATGAATTATTGAATTACTGTCCTGTGGATTTAGAATAAAATAGAATAATAGAGTTAGAAGGGACCTTGGAGGTCTTCTAGTCCAACCCCCTGCATACGCAGGAAACTCTACACCACTTCAGACAAATGGTTATCCAACATCTTCTTAAAAACTTCCAATGTTGGGGCATTCACAGCTTCTGGAGGCAAGTTCTGAGATTGTTTCAATAGCAATTTTATCCAAGCATGGCCTTGAATGGGAGGTAGAAATTCCCAATTTAGGCACGTTGCTAAAATTTTTAGGAGGTTGTGAAAATTCCTCTCAAAAAGAATTATAGCCAACTTCAGTTAAATTAGCATTAGCAAATTAGCATGCTAAACTAGTCTTTCGAATCCTCCAAAGATAATGACTCAAGCCTAGTGAATTTTTATCAAAATCTAGTGGTATTAGTTTCGTAGGGACTCATTTTGGATGTTGACAGATTTAACTGTTTATTATAGTTGACTGAACTACTTAGCTTTCAGAATTAGTAAATATGTTCTTAAGCAATTTAGAACAAGGTAAAAATAGTTTACCTAAGGTGGATTAGTCTCCCAAATTGGGGAAGGTCCAACTTGCCATGCTATATCTTACAGATCATTCTTTGATCAAGTACAGCAATCCTGCCCTTTTAAGTCTATTTTTACACTTTTAAAAAATCTGCCACAAAGTCCTTTTATTTTTTTCTTTTAATTGGTTGATTTTACCTTACCATAGTGTTTTTATAGTGGTTATAGGCTGTTTCATCTACAATGAAAAAAAGGCAAATATTTTAAATCAATACATACCGCTAGATTTTGACAAAAATTCACTAGGCTGATGGACTAACTATCTTTAGGCATTAAGTCGTTATCTTTGGAGGATTCCAAGGGCTAGTTTAGCATGCTAATTTGCTAATGTTAATTTGATCAAGGTTGGCTATAAAAACACACCAATCTTTAACATGTTCAGTGAAAAAGCATTAGCTGTTTCAGTGGTATTCATTTTCACAGGAAACAGAATGCCAGAATCCTAAATCTCTGTATCCCTGCAAGTTTTGCTTTGTGAACAAGCTGGAGAACAAAATGAACGTTGCTCCTTGCTATGTTTTTAAATTAAGTGAGTCAGGATCACACAGCAGCAAATGTGCTCTGGTTAATCCCACTGGATTTGTCCCAGCCTTTCAAGCTACACTTCCTGCCTCAACCCGTCTATACGTTCTGAAGACGGAAGGAAAAACAAAACAAGGATCCATCAGACAACCATCTTTCTTCAGAATACCAAACAGTTTGCAATGCAGGTTAAACTTCAAAGGGTCTTGGGGAGGGGATGCTACTCAACATTCTTTTTCTTTAATAATAGTGGGGCACACCAACTATCCTCGGGGATGAGAAGGATCTGAAGAATTTGTACAATCAAACTTAAACATCTCGATAGGTATTTCTCTGTGTCCCCTTGTTTTAAAACTTTGAAATCAACATATGAAAATAGGAGGATTGTTTTTAGTTGCAAAGACGGCTGCATACACGACATTGTTCCAAATGATTTGTGTATATATTTTCTTCCTGGCTTCCACAATGTATTTTAACACAGAAGATGGATAACAAACAGAGATGAATTCCATTTGGCCATCTGCTCTGAGATTTCTTTAACAAATATCTTGGGAGGGATTTCTTTTCCCCACTGCCTGCTGGTCTTTGCATTCAAATAAGCTGGACAATTTCAGCTAGTTTTTTCCTCTCCTTTTACAGTGGAGGAAAACATGTATGTTACATTCATCTTTTATATATTCCTAGAAGTATCTTTGTCATACTTCATAAAACTATTACATCCTGTCTCTATAAAGATGACATTGATGGTTTTATATCCTGGCCATATTCTCAAATTTTATACAGTCCATGTCAGTGTAAGAATATCACCAGTCATTTCTATCAGTTTTTTTTAAAAAGCAACATCTGTATTGGTTTTCAAATGCAAATGTGTATAAATATATGGGTAATTTTAGATAACTGTCCTATATTTTTGTATACAATTTCTTTCTATGCATGCATTTAAAGTACGATGTTTCTAAATTTTATATACTTGTTTTTTCAACAGAAAGACAAGATCAGCTGGTCCCCTTAAATGAGATGTCTATTTATATTAAGTGGTTGTCATTTTGGCTGATCAAATTTGAAAATGACTTTTTCAAAGTTTGAGCAATTTAATCTTTTGTAGACAGACTCAACCCACTTGGCTGTCCTTCTGATTGTCCGCTGCAATAAGCAGCATTGTTCCGAAAAGCATTCCTTTATTGAGTTCAGAAAAGGAACCAAGAACAAACGAAATTAATAGTTACTTCTGCAATCTAATCTTTCCTAACCGGAAACCCCATATTATCATCCCGCCACTGATATTTGGATGTGAGATATTATCTCTATGTTCTCACTGCTTCTCTACCAAATAGAAGAGCATTACATTAATTCAAGCTGAGAATGTGATAGATGGAGGTTCTCCTACCATGGGCAGGGGTTTGGACTAGAAGATCTCCAAGGTTCCTTCCAAACCATTACATTTTCTATGTTCTATATACTAACTTTTCTGATCTGCTCAAAACACAGAAAAGATGGTGTCAGGAAAGTATTAAGCATCCTATATGAAAAAGAAAGCCAAAACTTTTCATGAACACCAGCTGGAGTGTACTATGCACTTACTGCTCAAATAAATCTCTCTCTTGAAGTTATGACCGTACAACTTTCCAAGCACTTCTAATCCAATGGCATTCCAGGGGAAAAATCAGTTCTAGCAGTGATGATGAATGGAAGTGTACTGAACCAGGAGAAATGGTTTGTTCACCAATATAATGAATTATCTCTTTTCTAAAATCCCAATCATGATAAAATAAATGTTTCTCCCAAATCTTAGAATTGAATGAATTGCTATTTTCTTGCATCACTAAAATGTGCTAAGATAAGGCATATGGCAATTTGCCAGAAAAGCATAGTTGGTAAGGTCCCCCAATGAGCTTTAGAATCCTAAATTTAGCCTTTGATCAGTGATGGATCCATTCTCTAGTATCGTATTTATCAAATTGTTATCACTACAGGCATTATGAAGTTGCAAACTGCTGATATGTGGATATTTATTAAAACATTTCTTACAAAATTACGGTAATACTATTCCTTTTAAAGAAAAAAATATTATTACATTCTTATTGTCAAATTATAACTCTTAAAGCATGTGAAATATTTTTAAAAGTAGAAGTTATTTATCCATAAAATATACATTCTGCTTTTCTTCAAGAGTTCTAGATGGTACAGCATTTGTTCTAGGCTTCTCTACCAATTCTGTGAGGTAGGCTGCCTGAATTTACTCAGCTGACTGGTCCAAAGTTTCCATGATATTCCTGGTTTAGTAGAAGAACCTTAATCATGATATTACATGCCAAAAATTACTGATCTTGTCCTAATAAACCTAATATTTTCAAAACATAGTTCGTTTTTTCAAGCAACATTATCAAAATAAAAAATGTAAACTCATGTATTTGCAAACATAATAAATAGATTAAAAATATACAAAAAGCAGAAAAACAATAATTCATTAGCTAGCCATAAAATTGCAACAACTAAAAATTAAGCCACATGAATAAGTATAACAAAGTAACAACCCAATCTTTTTAATTAAAGGCAGTTCGAAACAAAAGAGGGTTCATCTAAAAGAAAAGTAAATGCAGAAATCCTTTGAGAGATCTTTACACTTAGGTTTATTACAGAGTTTGGAGGGACCGAATGCTAGTCTATTTAATAAAAAAACGTTCTTACTTTTAACGCCGAGGTCTATAATATTTAAGCTATGGTTGGGAAAAAAAATGCACAGATGGCTGAATCACAATTCTCCCAACATACAAAATCAATGGATAGAGCATGCTACCTTACAACAACGAGAAATACTTTTATTAATATTATGATCTCTTATTAATAACTTTTTACAATCTATGAAACCATACACAGGACAATGCAAATATCGTATTCAGTGTGTGCATACATCCAATTACAAGTGTGCGCAGAGACCGAGTGGACGCAATATATTTATCCTTTTCCTGTCTGACAATATGTTGCCATGTTATAAAAACCCTAATGCCCATTTTCAACGATTAGCTGTACATCAGCTTTGCTTTCACAAATCCAGAAGTTTCACATCAAGCATTAAATGGGATGAATATTGATCTGCTAAAGAGGATTTATTTATTTCTAGCTCTGTCCAAAGATCAACTGCTAGCAGCTTTTGGTGGATCTGTTGAGCTCTCATGGCACAAAGCTACTGCATACATGACACTGGACTTGACATTTCAGTTCTGGAAGAAAACCAAACAGTAAATTCAGTGCAATAATCCTAGATAAATGAGACGATCACTGGGAAAGCTGAGGTAGTTAAGTGGTCTATCACAGAAGTCCAAAGTAAGATATTGAACAGTTGCTACATGGTAACCCCTCATGTCAATACAGCAAAGAATCATTGTCCTATATCAGATGTTGCTAATACATTTGCACAATCTAATCATGAAAGCTTGTATCTTCTGCTTATCTTTAACAGTGGTATAACTGCTTTTAAGACTTAATAATAAATACTTTCAAAACAAGCCTAATTGTAAGTAGGCCCTTCCTTACACATGCAACATTTTTTGAGTATTGTTGTATTTGTTTGTTTATTAAAAAAAAAGAATCTTTTAATGTAGAAAAGTTAACCCTGTTGCAAAAATTGGCTAGTCAGACTTGATTCATCTGTTGTGGCCATTACAAGATGCTACACCGCATGTTTTTAAGCAATGACATAAACAATAGACTTCCCTTTCGTCCCCAATACATGGTCAAAACACTTAATAGTTTCTCATACATCACAACTCTATAAAGAGGCATGAATAGAGAAGAACCAAATAATGTCTCACTGAACCAAATAATGTCTCATTCCACTAAAAAAAATATACATTCCTGTTAATTTTGCTAATTCTCTGCTTCATTATGAGGCTATGTCAATGATCAAAGTGGGAAAGAAAAATAAATTAGTTCCACACAAACAGGAGCAATTTTATTTGGGCTTCTCATCACAGAATAGGCTTTTTTAAAAAAAAAAAATGTATGACATATACAAAAACATCATGTTGTTTCCAAGGGCAAAACTAAATGCTGAAAAATGATGCCTTGTTTTAGTTACCTGAATTGGCTGGGCTGCTGAACGCCCTTGCTACCAGCACTTAGTTTAATGAGGTTTTATCCAAAGACTGGAGTGTCTGGTTTGCCAAGGGCATATAATGCTTTTGTTAAGTTCCACAGTTTCAGTGGGGGAAAAAAAATCTGAGGTAAACATTTGGCAACAATAGATCTTCTTATATAGCCAGTTATCAGGACCACTCCTTTTTTCCCCTTTTCGAACATACCTAGGTGTAATTTTATGTCATTTAGTTAAATTTTAAGGATGAGAAAATGTAGTCTTGATAATACTCATTTCTCTTAAGATGCTTTATTACATAAAGAACAACAAAACCAAGGCTTTGCTTCCCAACTCATTTAAAACTGGTTGAATGTGACTCCATAATCTCAGCAATTTAGCTATAGGCAGTAACAAAAATGAAAGCTAGCCATCACTCCCAGTTGGAAAGCATTAAGGATCAGGCTACTGTTTCATTTTCAACAGTGGTTGTTCAGATGACACTAGGAATTTCAGAATTGGGGTATAAAACCAAGTGTGATGTTGAACAGCTAAACTATTTTAAATTAAGCGTTCAGCTGGGATGCCCTTTGTTCATAATTGTATTTCATGACACTTATGGAAAGGTAACTTTCTGCAGGATCTCTACTATAAAAATCAATATTTAAGATTGTTAGTAAAGGCCAGAATTCCCCTTCTTTTTAGTGAAGCTTATTCCAGACAGACAGAAAATAATAACCCAGTAATAGTAGTAGTTCAGTATATGTTGCACTGCTGTTTTTCTTACTGGCATCATTTTTATCAAGCTAACTGATCCCATAAATGAAATATAGAAGATAGATGATTCTATTTTTAAATTGATTTTTACAAAATTAATCTAGTGTTTTATAGAAGCTGAGGCAGAGACATAATTATATTTTAATTCAAATTTTAGTCTAGCTAAAGCTCACTTACCATTTCTTACCATTTGGAATCTCTGTATTTAAGTATTGTTTTAATTTTTTTAAAAAAAAATACTGTATATCATGTAGACCTTTATATCAGAATTTATATCCTTGTATTGGGAAATAAGTTGGTTTTCAGGTTCCAAAATTATGTAAATAGCAGACTAATCTTGAGTGCTTTTAAATCTCTTAAGATTATAGTGAGGAAGAACCACACCATTTAAGCTGAATGCTGTTCACTGTAATTAGTGTTAGGCAAAATATTATGAAGCAAAACTTAATTTTACTACGTAAAAACCAGACAAAACTGACATTCTTTTTTCAGAGCAAGAAAATTGTTCATATATAGCAAGATGATCTTAGGGCAGAATCACACACGATGGAAAGATCCTTGGCATAGCTGGTGACTTTAATAACATGGCAAGAATTCAGATGTTTAAAGCATCTGCTATAAACTTTCCATCTGCTTTTGTACATCCCAGTGGTCATTCATATTTCTACCTGTACAAAATATGTATTTCTTTTGTTTTATTTTAAAATAAAATTGTACTTTTTAAAGAAAATTTATACATAATAATCACATCAGTTTTCTTAAACTTAGAATAAATAAACCCCACAAAATTCTAGGACAGCCTCATGTACCCCATTACAGTGCTGTAACACCCCATCAACTCCAAATTTAGATTTTCTGGGCTCGCTTCCATTCTAGCCTAATGCTTGGGGGAAGAGACAGGTTTTCAAGGGCAAGGGGTTGAAGTCCTTTGAATTTCAGGTGATCTTCTCAGGAGAGATTGTTCCCAAAATTGGCACAGCCATGAACGAGGTGCCTCTCTCCTGATACAAATTTAAGGGAAGGGGCCTGGAGCATACTCATCCTACCTTACCAGGTAGGATGGGCAGATGCCCTCAGGAAAGGCAGGCCCTCAGGTAACCTGGTCCCACTCATGTAGGACTTGACCAGCACCTTCAACTGTGTCTAGATTACAGTATTTGTGCAAAGTGATCCTAGTTTATAGTTTTTGATCTTTAAATCAGTGGGGGAAAAGATTGATTGATTTCACTTTTTAAAAGAGACCCCTGGAATGAGTAGCCTTGTTATTATTTTTTTGCTGGCTTCTTAGGGAAGAGATAACTCTTAAGCCAACCAGATCTTTTTCTCTGCAGTATCCATAGATATATTAGCAGACATTCCTCCAATTTATTATCCATCTAGTACTATCAATGATTATGAATTGTGCAACTACAATGTATCCTCCTCCTTTAGGTCAAGCAACTTTCAACTTAAAATTTAATCGTAAACAAAATAAAAAAAAGAGAGACATGACAAGATTTTCTCTTTTTATTTCTCCAGTTTCCTTTTAGCTTTTCAACATCTAACATGTAGCTATCTACATAGAATCCTTATATCACAGGATTTTGAAATATTCCAGCTTCTTAGGCTACTGCCATAAAATTTGATTTCTTCAAAAAGAAATCAAACTGCTGAGAAATACAACAAAAAGGCTATTGCTTAGCGCATTGTAAGTCTCCGGAGAAGGGCGGCATATAAATCAAATTAAAAAAAATTTTTTTTTCCTACCATACCATTCTCTCAACCTGCCTCTCCCAAAAGAAACGTTTCTTCTATCTAACCTAATTAAACTCCTAGTATCCTACAAATAATCCTGTAAACTTCTGGATCAGTGGCCGGTTTCTATGAAAGAGTGTCAATTTCATATATAATACATAGCAATTAATAAATCTTAAGACAAATAGACCTGGGGGTAAACCATGGCCAAACAAGTGAAAGAAATAATAGAAAAGATGTACAGATACACTGATTCTTGCCTGGTTTTTGCTTGAAAAAATAATTGTATGGTGGGCTGGTTAATCTTCTTGCAGTTTCGTGTGAGCCATCTGTGTCATACAGATTCAGTTCGTTCTGTCCATATTTCACTATACGTTTACTAACCCTCCTCAGCCTCATTTGCAATATGTTGCTTCAGTCTTGCAGTTTCTTCCCACCAGATGCAAAAGAGAAACCAATGAAAGAGTCAGGATACTTTCAGGAGGGATCCCTTACAGCTAAATCTGATAACTTCATAGGCAAAAGACAGAGTGTTGCCAAAATGGGCAAACCAAAAATTTCATTGCACCCTCTGATAATACTTACTTGCAGCAAATGCCAGCAGAACTTATACTGTAAGTTGATATAGTTATTATTGCACCACAATTTTAACAACCTAAAATTTGGGTTTTTTGGTTTTTTTTAAAAAAGAAGAACCCATTTTAAATATTTAAATTTTCCGATTTAAACTAGTTCTAACATATTCTTCTCTTCTTTCCATCAAAAACTCCCTGCTTATAGAAATAATAGAATTCTTGGTAAGGCTCAAATTCCCTTTATAGTTCTAATGAAGACATCTGTCTGGAAATAATATTAGGGTGTTTTTCTTTTTTTGTATTTGTTTTAATACGGGACTGGGAGACTATTGACCTGAAGTTATTCCCAGCAGCACAACGGCCGGCTGAAATATAACATAAAAGCATCTGAAATGAAGTCATTTGAGAATTAAAAGCAACCAATGCTGTGTGATTGCTAATATGTTTCTAGCTGAACTGCATTTGTTTAAGTGAAAATTTTACACACATTGAACTGGAAGATTAGAAGGAATTTTGCAACAGATAATTAGTCTACAGTATCATTGTATTTTAAGGATATAATAAAAGACTCATAGAATTTCAGCCTGTCTTTTCAGTTGCAACTTTAACATACTACCTTGTGTAATCATTCTGCAAACTTACTAGAAAAACTGGGCAAGAAGCCTGCTGGGTTGCGATCAGGGTTATTGTAATAATACACGTGAAACTCATATAGGACATAATCACAATTTTAAACACACAGAGACTTATTTCCCAGGGCAGATGGTTACTGATCAGTAATGATTTATTAATTTATTAGTAAACAGCTTTATGGTACACCATGGGCAACAGAGGGTTGTATGGTTGATAGAAAAACAATCAATACAATAAAATAACGTAAATTATTTTAATAAAATAATGGAAATTGTGGAAAACATTCATCCAAATGGGAATATTAAAATTCAGTAAAATAATGTAGCCATTCCTGTCTCTATAAAATAATAGGATGAAATTAATTGGATCTTCTGTAGAAAGGAGATGCCTTACTGAATGAGTAAGGTAGGATATTGAAAAGACCCCATCTTCTATACCAACCTAGTCATTGTTGCATTGAGAGTTGTATGATGATGTAAATATGAGGTTGAAATCTATTGTACAGTTAAGCCTATGAATTGAAAACCTATGTATTCCTACTTGGATGTCAGCCATTTGGAGTTCATGTAGGCAAATGAGTGCGTACGTGACTAAGCTAGAAATTTCATTAAATTACTTTGGCATTCTCTAGAAGGAACATTGGCATACAAACAAAATAATTATAAATATGGTAATTAACAGTTCTCAGGCTGTAATTCCGAAGTTGCTTATCTGGAGTACACATGTACTATAATGATGTAAAAATCAGTGACTCATTTTCCTTCACATACTTTTCTTTAACTATAAAGAATCCAAATATTGCACATTTGTTTTAATAAATATAGACATTGGTGTTATTCATGTCACCTAAAGCTTCATTCTTTCACTGAAATCAGATGAATTTAAACAGTGAAATTGCTTGGAATGATCAGAATCCTTCTTATTTATTTGATTGTTATATCTGAAATGAGTTAGTAATTTAAATAACAATAGCTCCTTAGAACATATAGAGCATTTCAATATTTTTCTCTATTTAATGTATCTGGTATATTTAATATGACAAGCTATGAAGAGAAAGGTACAGATAGGCAGATATGTAAGCATATAGTTTGTAGAATCATGTAGTGAAGTCCTAAATGGCATATAAATTTGCACTAGCTATTGGAATTCAATTTACTTTCAAGCTTAGGAACTGGAATGTTACAAGGTAGTGAAAGGAACAAGGCTGCATGTACAACCCAATTAAACCCAAGTACTTAAATTTAAGACCATTTGGCTCAGCTTAATCCAAGCATTTTGTGTTAATGGGAAAATGGATTGGGAGTAAATATGATTAGTTCAGAAGGGGTTCTTGTTGATTAAAACAAATGTGTGGGAGAAAGAGTAAGTAAAAAGTTTGAAGAGATTTTTGTTCAGGCAGTTTTGTGATGTCAGGCATCTATTATAATTGAAAATTAGCCATCAATATTAAAATGTGCAAATATTCAAAATGATAATGATATATATACTATAAGAAATTAGGTTGCATTTTAGGTAGGTTATGCTCATTAAAATAAAAGGTTGCAGATTAAAGGCAGGTTCTAAGGATTTTAAAATTTAACTTTGAAATTTTTTTAAAGAGAAAACACCAGTCTATGTTGATGTCACTAGTCAGGTTCTAGTTGATCTTTAATTTATGCCAGTTTTATTTATAAGGACACACACTTCCTTGTAAATGCCAATTAATGTAGGTTTTCATGTCTTGACTCAACCCAACTCAACACAAAAGAGCCATCTGACAATGCTGTAGGTTTTCTATTATCATGTAAAAGGCAGACCTTTTTAATATCACCCAGAGAGCAACACACCCTGTTTCTGTACATATTTTCTGGAAATACTCTGGACTGGCTAAGAGAAAAAAGTTATGCACACCAGATGGCAGCACGTGCTTACTGAATGATGGCAGCCTTTTGTTTTCAGTATTTAACATTCAACCACTTTTTGGAAGAAAACGCATCTTCTTTCCCTGCACAAAAAAGGAACCAAGCAATAGTTTTATATTTGTTTTATTAATATTTGATTATTTGGAATCTGATTATTATTCTTTTGTCTCGAAAGATATTTGCCTGAGGTTTGCTTTATTGCGTTCCCCCACGTGAGATAAGTGGTCATTTAGCAAAATATTCTATGTGTATATGGATCTTGTTTTGTGGATACCATTTTCCTTATAAATTAACACTGGCTTTGCAGAAATTGAAAACTATCAGTTAAACTACTACTGTTCACAGCTGTTACTAAAAACTAAAGAGGGGGAAAAAAAGAAAAGAAAATGCCCAACATAAAGGTAAGCACCATCTTCAAAAACTGTTGCAGAATTATCCCCTCCTTACTGGATTCTGTTCTGCCAGATTCAATGAAATCCCCCATTAATTTTTCTATCCACAAATGTAATCTGAGATTACAGGGCTCACATTTTCCCATTTTAAGATCGCAAGCCATTTGAAATAGTTACACATTTTATTTAAGTATCTACATGATATGTCTGGTCTTCAAAAACTCACTTAAAAAAACCACTAGTCTAATTTTATGGTTGACTTCTTGAAAAGTAAATTCCATTGAATTCAATGTGCCTGACTGCACGTAAGAAGTAGAAAGTTCCAGCATAAATATACTGATCTATATAGGAAAATTAAATCTGATATTGTATGCTTGGAGAACTGAAATGATAAAATGCTAAAATAATGCTGGAAAAGTAGTATTTATTTTCATGTCTGATGAATTTGCTATTCACACAAAAGTCTCACTTGAAATTATAGATAAAACAATGCAAATGACCTTTTTTTTAATTGAAGAGTCTATAACTCACAGGAGCTATAGCAAAGCTTAAACAAATGAAATACACTGAGATCCAGCTTCCTGACTTGTAAACTAGATTTCGGCACTTTAGAATATTTTATTGGCAAATAGAATTTGTTTCATTGTTTGTGCTGAGATTAATTTAGAAGTAAAATTGAGCATTAACATTTTATTGTGTTTTAAGAAAGCTGTGAACACAATGCCAATAAAAAAGTAATTTATGAATTATGAAATGATCCTTCTGAAGTGCCCTAAATCTCATTTATTTGGCATTTAGTTGGAATGCATCCATCTGAATGCATATACATGTGAACAAGTAATTCAAGTTCTTTAGAAAACCAAAAAGGAAGTTTGCTTAAGCTTTCTATTTGACAGATTCATACATGGAATCTTAGAATATTTTTCATAATTAATTTTTCCATTTACAAGTCAATGGTAATTAATAATTTAAAACAGTCATAACACCTTCATATATACAGGCTATTAAAAATAAGATACTTTATATGTCCACCACACTTTATAAAACATTTTTTTCATGTGGAGATTGATGGGTTTCACTCTGTCCTGATCCATATATTACAGTAGAGAGAGAAGGACAAAAAGAATAGAAGTATTCATAATTTTTATATGTAATTTGCATTATTCTCATGATGGTATGATCTACGTCTGCCCTATATAAGTAAATCAAAATTATTCACATGAATATATTGTCACATTGATCTAAACAAAGAAGATACAGAAAGACATGGAAGAAAGATCAAATTGATAGTGATAGAGATTAAATAGGTAAATTGTTTATCTGTTGTCAGCTAGGGCAGATTAAGATGGTATTTCATGCTAATAAATTAGACTGGGAATAAGGAGTTTGTTTGGTGGAAAGTGCTATACCGCTAGAAATAATAGATCTTTGTTGTATATTGCAGGAATTCAGTAAGATGGCTCTGTTTTCTTTAGAGAAAGAAGTTCATATTAATTTATTCTGAAGGGTTCCAGCATATCTATGGAACCTCAGTTATTAACATAAAACAGATGATTGGACTATAATCCCATGTAGCTCAATTTCTTGTTTCTCATAGAGGCCAAAAATATTTATGGGATGCTCATATAGAGTTTTGGTTTCTATAGCTATTTTCTGTAACTAGAGGCATGCTATTGAGATATAGTCATTCCATTCCTGGAAGCCCTTGTTAACCATTCAAATTCCAAATTCTTCTCATTTTCTTTAGAGTCACATTTAGGTAATAAATTCCATTAGTGATCCAAGTACTGTGTAAAGAAGTATTTCATTTTGTTGTACAGACTCTCCCACGATTCTGTTTCACTATTTGACCCCAACTATGAAAGAGGGAGAGCAATCTCTTTTCCTCTTTGACTTTGTGACTCGATACACATTTTATCAGTGTCCATTCTTGAAATAGTCAATTCATGACAGTTCAAATTTCAATTGTTTGCATATTTTACCATTGTCATAGAAATGCCATAAATTGTCTAATATAGAGACCATATATTCTATGAAAAGAAAAAGTATGGCATTGTATGGCATTGTAAATTCTAACTTGCTTTAGTGAAACTTACAGAAGTGGGATTTGAAGGTTGGTAAAAATCTTGCTGACTATGCTTTTCTTTTTTTTAAAGATTGATTGAAAAAAATGACAGGAACCTTGGCAGATACAAATGATTACCTTCAATTATTCATCTTTCTCAATCTGGCTGTGTAAAAAAGACTATGAAGTTTGATAATATTATATTACTAATTGACATTCTGGCTATACATTTAAAAAGAATTGAAAACTGCCGTGATGGACTTGAATGCAGAAAAGGCCTTTAATATGGTGTAATGGAAATGTTTAAAATATGTTTACATTTTAAACAATCTTTTTGTTTAAATTTTAATGAATTTGTTTTTGTTAATTGGACCAAAAAGTAGCATTATGATCGTTTTTCTAGAGCTATTAAAATTAAAATTAAAATCTTCATCTATCTCATGACGATGTCTGATGAAGCTTCTCAAGGATGTCTTTTAATCTTTTCTTATTTTTGATTTGACATTGGAACCACTTCTTTGCCTTATTAGACAAACAGACGGCTTTAATAAATTATATCAGATATAAATGTTTAAATCATTTAAGTTACTGAAAGTGGAATTTCAATTGCCTAAAACTGAAAAATAACAATGTATTCAATTAAAACATTTCTTGGTTTCACAATCTGCTTAGGTGTATCTAAAATTCACAAATTAGTGTCAGTGTTAAAATGTGATTTGGATGATTCTAAGCCTAAAGTATATAAGTCTGCTTAATAAATAAATAAAGAACATTTTTGTAAACAATTAAAGACTGTCATTAGGTGAATATTAGTTATTTCCAAACAGTCTGGAATAAAGCAGTAGAATATTTTATATAAACATACCAATAGCTAAGGATCTTGTGGATTATTAATATAATCTTAAAAGGAAAATAATTCAAGGAAAAGATAGTATTTCAAACTTTCTGGCACCTGAACAACTTTTAACAAAGCTTGGCTTTCAGCCACGTTAAGAAGAGCAGGATGGGTGACAAGACACTTATTCAAAGGATGTGCCTTGTCTTACTACACATTGTTTTGATTTAATATCCTAAGTTTATTAATATGTGTTACAATGTTTAATGCTGTTTAAAGATGTAGATGTTAGGGACATGGTGGCTCTGTGGCTAAGATGCTGAGCTTGTTGATTGAAATGTCGGCAGTTCAGTGGTTCGAATCCCGAGTGCCACATAATGGGGTGAGCTCCCGTTACTTGTTCCAGCTTCTGCCAACCTAGCAGTTCAAAAGCACGTAAAAAATGCAAGTAGAAAAATAGGGACCACCTTTGGTGGGAAGGTAACAGCGTTCCGTGCACCTTTGGCGTTTAGTCATGCTGGCCACATGACCATGGAGATGTCTTCAGACAGCACTGGCTCTTTGACTTTGAAACGGAGATGAGCACCACCTCCTAGAGTTGGGAACGACTAGCACATATTTGCGAGGGGAACCTTAACCTTTACCTAAAAATGTAGATATATTTCTGAATTAGAAATTCCAAACCTGAGTTTATCTAAGGTATAATGGATTTATCAAGTAGAGGAGACAACAAAGAAATATAATTCTTCAGTGCTGGAAATACAATGAAATCCCATTTTTTATAGTCATATTATTGATATCTATTTGCTTTCCATTTATGTACTAATTCTATTATTGCAATGGTTTGATCAACATTATTCAATGCAATTAAATTTGGATTGAATAATTTTATATGCAATATGTCCCATCCCCCCCCCTTTCCATTTTCAGAGTAAAGTAAGGAACAAAATTGTTCACTGCTCCAATGATGCCATCCTTCATTTTTCTAAATTAAAAAAATACCAAATCTTGCCAGCTTTTCTCACTGTTGGATTATTTACTGTAGCAACTGCAAGTATGAAAATGTTGAACTAATTTCTAAATGCCTCTCTTTAATATTACCTTGGCATGATGTAATCTGTAAGAGAGATATATTTATATCTATGAAGTAACTGTTGCTGATCTTTTATGAAAATAAAAGAATAGGACATCCTTTTATTAATGTGGTTGAGGATTAGGAGAAAAATTATTTTCATGCAATCATCTTAACGTCAATGGAGCTAACCTTCCTACTGCAGCCTCATCTGCACTATTATAGTCCAACAGAGTCTGGAAAAAAAAAAGAAGAAGCGGGGGGAAAAAAACCCCTCCCTGCTGCTTTCAAACATCAATTTCATTTAATCTGATGCTTAACACATGATGCACTAATGATACATTGGTGAAAGCCAAGAATGAATAAAAGCTTAGTCAGGGATAATAAGTAAAAACTTCTGAGAGAATAATGACTTTTTTCTGTATATATTTGCTACTATTCATAAAAAAGAAAGACAAAGCAAGATTTTTGGGTGAAATCCAGCATTGTACTTCTAAATGCTTTTAAGCTGAGTTCTGTGTCTGTCTGGTCCTTGAACATGTAAATCATTTTAGACAGCACGGCCTCAGTCATGAGCTCTTCCTTCAGAGTGCTCTTTTGAATCTCTGCCCTGCTTGCTAGAATCTTCAAGCAATGTTGAAGCTTTCAGAGTTCAGTACATTAAAACCAAGGATCATTGTAAATTATTCTGTTCACTGGTTAAATTAAAATAAATTAAGCAATCTTTGTAGGATTCCAGCATTATAAAATAACTGCAGTTGAAGTCCCCAATCTCACAGTTGAGAGCTAGTGTAGCATAGATGAGGGAGACTCTGGTTGTAGTCTTTGTAGTCTGTTGCCCTGTGGTAGAAATCATTTCATTATGGTCTTAAAATCTGCTTCATAATGACCTCTAATTGTATTAAGAGAAGACAATACAATTCCTAGGTCATTCCATAACTCTCTTTTTCATTCCATAGCAATTGGAACAATTTTGTCTTTCACATATGTAAACAGCAGCAGAGCTTTAATTGCACAGTCATAATTTCCCTTTCGCTGTTTTGATTTATCCCTGCACCCCAAACATGCCAAGCTCACTGTTTGATTTTGGGATAGCTTTTGTCTTAGGGGTTTTGTTGGGGAAACATAGAAGGAAATAATGTGTGGCTCTTTGTTATCTAGTTGGATAATGAAACAATTGCAAGAAAGCAACCAAACTCAAGGTTGCTTGAGGACCTCATAGTTCAACCCTGAGCTAAAAATATTCTCTTCTATCTTGGGTGCTATTGAAAGAAGTAGAAGTAGAAACCTAACAGTTTTATATGCTAAACTTCCACTAGAAGGAAACGTCTAATGTTTTTCAGTGCTCTGAATTCAGTTAAATGCAAAGAATTAATAGGATGTAAAAGAAATCACATTTAGTCATAGTTGCTTCATTAAATCAATCATTTTGATCAATCCACTAATTAATTAAAGTTTTCAACTTTACAGCTTATCTACGCGATGAGTTTTAACTATTCCAAAATATACAACTAACAATGTTGTATACAAAGTATAGTTGTATATAAAATATACAGCAAACTAAGAAGCAACCTAGAACTAAGGAGAAATTTCCTAATAGTGAGAATAATTAACCAGTGGAATGAATTGTCTTCAGAAGTTATGGGTACCCCATCACTGGAGGCTTTTAAGAAGAGACTGGACAGCCATTTGTCTGAAATGGTATAGGACAGTGGTGGGTTCCTCCCGGTTCGGCCCGGTTTCCCCGAGCCGGTAGTGGTGATGATATGATGTCACCGAAACGGTTTTGCCCCCCCCGCCCCCACATTATTCTTACCTTTTATTTGGCCCCACCCCCAATCTATTGCTGCCTCTTGAGTCCTAGCTGATGGCTAGAGGGAAAAAACTGTTTAAACTCTTGCTGCAGGGCTTCAAAGGGCTGCCCTACAGCTGATCAGTGTTAAAAGAAAACAAATGAGTAGACCAGTGCCTGCAAAAATAAATGGGTAGACCAGTGCCTGCAAAAAATAAATGGGTAGACTGGTACAGCTCTGCAAGCAGTTAAAAGCCTGGTAGACCAGTACCTCTGCTAAATCCTAAAGAATTGTCACATGACCATCAAGCCATGCCCACAAAATAAGCCACACCCACAGAACCGGTAGTAAAAAAAATTAGAACCCACCCCTGGTATAGGGTCTCCTGCACGCGCAGCGGATTGGATTAGAAGACCTCCAAGGTCCCTTACAACTTCGTTATTCTAGGTTCTAACTCATCACATGGATAAACATAGCTATAATGTCCCAGCCTTCTAGTAGTTCTGTTTCCAATTAACACATTTTTATAAAAGGCATAAGTTTTCAGAAACTGCAGCTCATTTTATTATGGCATAAAAACTTATCCCTTTTAATCGCCTGTAGAGATTCTCAGTCACCCAGGTCATGGTTGTCCCAAAGGTGCTTTTTCTGGAGGCAATGGGACTTCCTTGTTTGTTTGTTTTCTTTTGTTTGAAGATGCTTCGCTTCTCATCCAAGAAGCGGGTGCAAGTGCTTCAGCAACCCTCTAAAAGGATGCAAATGACCAGCTGTCTGCAAGAAATATAAATCCTTCCATTCCCCACTATCCTGATAGAGCTGAAGAAGCTTCTTGGATGAGAAGCGAAACATCTTCAAAGAAAAAACAAGGAAGTCCAGTTGCCTCCAGAAAAAAGCAGCTTTGGATATCCCTTTTAAGAGCATTTAGTAGGTAGAAAAGGTGGTACCAGTCTTCTGATTTTTGCCACTATAGTGATTCCTCTCTTGTATTGCCTGCAGCAGGAATTCCTAATAACAGGCACATCTTCTAACAAATAAGTTTGTTCACTGAGATCATTAACAAGGCAGCTTTATTTATTTACTGTTTATTTATTGGTTTGATTTATATGCCGCCCTTCTCTTTCGTCCCCCCCAAGCGGTGTTCTTTTTATACAAAGTCAGCTTATTGTCCCCACAATCCGGGTCCTCATTTTACCTACCTCGGAAGGATGGAAGGCTGAGTCAACCTTGAGCCTGGTGAGATTTGAACTCGCAGTAATTGCAGGCAGCTGGCAGCTAAGTGCTACTTAACAGCACTTTAGTCTGCTGCACCAGCAAGGCTCCTTTACCACCAAGGCTCCTGTAGCTTTGAGATACAGAACAGGGCCTTATCAATTGCAGCACCAAGAATCTGGTATATTCATTTCCTATGAGTTTATGTCACTTGCTTTATTGGCATTTCTATTGATATTCATGGTTGTTACTGTTCCATTTTGCCTTCTGGCACTTCTGGAATATATTCCAAAGATCAAGTGTCGTCTTGAGCTCAAAAAAAGCTGCTGTTATATGCTATTGGGGGAATAGTTTGAAATAGAAGAGTAATCTGTACCATAAATACAGCCTTATTGCCCTGCATAAATACAATAAGTGAAAAAATATGATGTGTTGCCCTGATTTACAATGGTAGGAAAGAATACACATCAAATAATCAAATAATGGTCTGAAACCTTTGCCTTCTATGCTGAAATGAAGACATGCTTTCTGCTGTTTTACATATGACATTTTAAAAAATTTTGAATTATGACAAAAACGACGGCCCTAAAGCTCATCATATAACTGTGCTCACAAGTTATATACTCAAAACTGTAAACCAAGCCAACAACTATAATTGTTGATGCAACCTATTATTTGTTTTCATTGAGCCATAGTGTGTTAGTTCAAATACTAGAATTTCACACAGGCCAGCCAAGTCTGCAATCTTTAATTATGGTGTCTTTTATACAGTGAGAAGCCTGCATGTTCAAAATGGGTTAACACCATTTACACAAAGGCTGGATTTAATGAAACTGGAGACATGCTACAAAACTGTTCATTTGAGTTATTAATGTTTCTAGGAATCCCATTTTAGAATAGGGTACAAAACAGCCACAACTGAGTTTAAAATCAATGCAAGAGAATTACGTATGGGTTTAATTTCCCCATTAAAGTTAAATATTTTGCTTTGCTAAAATATCCTTCATTTCAGTCGATGGGCCTGAAAAGTGAAATAAAATTGACTTTTGAAATGGATTTTTATTTTTTCATTATTTCAGTGCTCAACTTTCTTAGTGCCCTTCTGTTTGCTTTGCTTTTCTTGCCTTGCCACCTTCCCTTGTGCCCACTGCTATTTTGGATCTTTTGGCTCCATGTGACTTCCAGGCTTTCTACCAAGGAGGTCACATTCTTGTATTTGTTGTAATTATTCATGGGCTTCTGAATAAAATTTCTTCATTAATTCTAGTGAGATGGCCAAAGGAGAGCAAAGTTATCGGAAGCAGAGGAAAGGCAGAGGAAAGCAGTAATGGAGATGAGAATGAGATACTGAAAAAATAGCATCCAAAGATACAACAAATCATATCACAAATCTGTAATAGAAATACGTAAGACAAAAGAATTTTATTTTGATAATTTGTAAAAATCAATTCTTATCTGCCTGCCCGCCTTCCTCCCTGCCTGCTTTCCATCCATCCATCCATCCATCCATCCATCCATCTATCTATCTATCTATCATCTAGCTAGCTAGCTTGAGTAATCTTCTCATCTAAGGGAGGTTTCCCTTAGGGTATTGCTCTGATAACTCACATGCTTAATAAGATCAAATGATTTATAAATGATTTAATTGGTTGGATTTGGATTATACTGACTGGATAGGTATCCTTACTCTACCTTATTCTAATACCTGTCACTTGCCTACAAAGTGCTCCAAGAAAAATAGAATTAAAAATACCAAAGGAAACCTTGTAAGCATTCAGTTAGTTAAACGGATCACCGAACTTATCTTTTGTTTCTCTTGATTGCCTTATTCATGTTATTGTTGTCTGAACCATCAACTCCCCCCTCACATTGCATAGACAATTCATAATAACTAGCTGTTGGAGAAGGGGGAGCCCACACAGAGAGCAACCTGTGGGATCAAACACGAATAACTTAATTGGTAATAGGCTGAGCCATTTACCGCAAAGGAGATGCCAGCCTGATGACAGCATTGCCGATCTTTTCCATGCAGAGATAGGGCCATTACTGGTAATTACAGTTAATCATCCACAATAGTCTTTACCAAGATACAGATCAACACTGAGCACTAGCCTAACAGGACCTAATGAGGGTAATGGAGGATGAAGAAAGCTTGATTAAACCTGTGAAACACTGAATGACCTGGAACGGATGATGCATTGTTATTTCACCTTCTCTTCCTCTGGCTCGCCACCACCTCACTCGCTAAACCAAGGTTGGTTATGTGGAGAATTAGTCACACAGCAAAGAATGCATTTTGTATCCAATGCAAAAGGAACCAAAGTCCCTGTAAGTGATGCTGTCAGACAAACAAACGAAAAACGTTGTGGAATCACAGAGATAGTCTCAGTTTTGACTACAAATGGAGGCAGGCCCATACAAAGCAGCTTTAATAACAGTAGCACAATTGTTTACACCACAGGAATTGATACCAGCTGGAATCGAGACTTGCCAAACATAAAAAAAGGGCCCTTCATGGGTTCAGCAACCGTACGGAGAGCCATGAGTAGAAACAACAGTAGAAACATTCTGCCAACCTCAATCCAAATGTGGCATACCTTGAGTAGTCACCATGTAGTGGTTATACCCAGATACCTGGGTTTTTGTACAGAATATAGCACAGGGGTGGGTTCAACTTAACTTTACTACCAGTTCGCAACAGGAGTGTGCACGTTCACTCAGTTCTGCGCATGCACAGATCACCCATTATGACATTGTGGTGGGTGGGTGGAGCCTTCCGCTGGTTTTACAGAACCGGACCAAACTGGGAGCAACCCACCACTCATATAGCAGCTACATTAGGGTATCCAGATACAAGACCACTGTTTGCATATTCAAAAGTTATTGAGTTTAGCTTTTTTCTAGCCCAATGCTATAGTGTAAATGTCCTTTCTGAGTCCTTGAGCCACGCCAGTACTTTTCATTTTGCATTGCAGAAAGCAAACAAATTCGCAACAGCTTAGCTAATATCTATGTTTTGTCAAGGCCTGTTGCTGGCCACCCCTCATATGACCCTTGCAATTGTTTCCAGAATATTTCCTAATACCTGTGCAAAGAAGCCCCTTCTGTGTACCGTTGGGATGCCTTTCATCGGCATTGCCAGCTCCTGAGGATCAAGTTGTAAGTAAATTAATTCATGATTTGTAAATGGTGTGCCATTTACTCCCACTTTAGCTTTGTAGTTTATGCTCTTCTCTTTGAATAACAAGCTTCTCTTTTATGTTTACTGAATATGCATATTTTCTCCTTTAGTGCCTCTTTTTCATCTTGTTCTCAACTGGAATTATGAATTCCCTGGATAAGCAAGCAATTCCTTCTTCTGCTTAATGGAAATGTGATTAAATGAATGTCACATTCGGTCAAATACAAACATGTCCTGCACTTGTAAAGCTAAGATCGTTTGTTAGCATGTTGCTTAAAAATATTTTTTATGAACAAGACACAAGGGACATCCTTTTGCATCAAAAGGGCACATTAGGGGACAAAGAGGAGTAATTATACAACAGGACAGGAACTCAAAGCCATTGATAATATTATTATGGTTGGTTGCACAGTCAGATGTTTACACTGGATTTGGCATTTTTATCCAGTCCTTCCCAAGTACCTAGGATAGGCAGATGTTGTTTGATAGTATTAAAGGTATCATCACAGGGTGTAAGCTGTTCCAACTAAAGCTGCCTTTTGGAATTGACTGATGGTGATTTTGTCAATGTCAGTGGGATTGCAACCAAGGAACCTATTACTGTTGGTCTACCTTTGCTTTCTTTTGCCATGTTAGCATAGTGATAGTGTGGCAAATGTTTCTGATTTGCTAGCCACACCCTGACTTGTTTAGTATTGACAGCGGAAGAGTCAGTACAACAGTAGTGGTGATATTTAGTTTCTTTGAAAGATTCATCTTTTGTTATTAACCTCTTCCAATCTATCATAATTGACCAACAACTGTGTCATCCATTATTTCATTGGTCTTTGCACAAATTCTGGTCTTTCTACTGACTCCTGTTATTTCTAGGCATTTGATTATTGAATGGTGTGGCAGGGAGCCAAATGCCTTCTTGTAATCAATCTAAGCTACATTCAAGTTGGTCTTCCTTTTCTTCTAGTTGTCCAAATCTTATCAGTTAGAGTTAATATTTTCTTCTTCTGCTTTTTATACTGTTTCCTTTCTCTTGGGGAAAAAGCCTGTTTTCAATCACATGTTTGTTTTTTTTTTTGTTTTTGTTTGATTTATATACCACCCTTCTCCGGAGACTCAGGGCGGCTTACAATGCATTAAGCAATAGCCTTTATACTTTTGTATACTTATACAAAGTCAGCTTATTGTCCCCACAATCTGGGTTCTCATGTTGTTGGACTGCATAAGCTATCATACAAGTTAGCAATTTGAAAGTTGTTGGTAAGCAGGTAATTGGCCTATAGTTGCCTGGTGATCACCTTTTTACTGGATCTTTCATTATTGGATAAGATTTGCCAGATTTTAACCAATTTTCAATTTCACCTCCTTGCAGTATGTTGTCAACTTGGCAATGAACGAATGCAAACCAGTCAGATATTTCAACCAAAAACCATGCAGTTCATCTTCACCTGTGCTGACCAGTTCTTGATCTTCCTTGCCCTTTTCTTCACTAGTACTAGTTCTTCAGTTTCAGCTTTTATTCTTTCTTTCTTTCTTTCTTTCTTTCTTTCTTTCTTTCTTTCTTTCT
>WNWU01000007.1:24841392-24867009 GCA_012654045.1 Ptyas mucosa
ATATATATATATATATATATATATATATATATATATATATATATATTCGCTTTTTACAGCTATTTCATGGTCATCTTCTAATATTTACATTTCCCCCGTTTCCCTTTATACTATTCATTTTCTTCTTATTCCTTTCTCTTTTAATTACATTATACTTCTTAACAATCATATTGATTTTATACATTCTATACATTATCATATTCGTTCTTTCCATTTTCAACTTCACCCCTATTTTGGTCTTCCAGGTGCACTTCAAGGTTTTGGTTACCACCTTTAGAGCGCTCCATGGCTTAGGACCGGGGTACTTACGAGACCGCCTTCTGCCACCAATAGCCTCTCACCGACCAGTATGCTCCCATAAAGAGGGGCTTCTCAGGGGGCCATCAGCCTAATAGTGTTGACTGGCGGCCCACAGGGGGAGAGTCTTCTCTGTGGGGGGACCTGCCATCTGGAACAAGCTCCCCCGGAGATACGGAGGATCCCGGATCTGTGCATTTTCCGCTGCGCCCTCAAAACATTTTTATTTCAGCAGGCCGGCCTAGCCTAACTTTCCCTTTTATATTGCTTTTAAATTTGTTTTATAAATTGGGGTGTTTTAAATTTGTTTGGGGCCAAAGCATTTAATGTATTTTAATTGGTTTTTAATGTTTTTATTACGTGTATTTTATCTTTTGGCTGTTCACCAACCTTTTGGCTGTTCACCACCACCCTGAGGAGTAGGGCGGTATATAAATTTAATAAAACTAAACTAAAACTAAACTAAACTATTACCAATTTTTTCTAGTTTCTACCCAATTATACCATTTGTTCCAGATTATATAATATTCCGTATCTTCCTTTTCTTTGAGCTCTTTTGTTAATTTGTCCATCTCTTTCAGCCTTTTTATTTCCCGCATTGACAACACTAAGTCCAAGGCTCTGTACAAAAGTTGAAAAATATTGGCTGAATACCAATAAGATTGCTGTGTTGACATTTGCAGCAGAAAAAGAAAGTAAGGAAGAGGAATAGCTGTTCTGATACTTTAGCCCCTACTCACAGTGAGCATTACATACAGTGCTAAGATGTCTTTGTTCTAGTATGTCAAACTACATGTCAGTCATCTGCAGAGATCTTCACAATCCATTTTAAATGTCTATGGAAATTCTCAGTCATCCAGGTCATGGTTGTCCCAAAGGTGCTTTTTCAAAGAGACAACCAGACTTTGTTTTTTCCTTGAAGACATTTCGCTTCTCATCCAAGAACCTTCTTCAGGGAAGATCCTTTGGGACAACCCATTTTAGTTTTAATTGACTTGAAAAAGTTGGCATTATGGTGATTCTCTGATGAATAATTTGATGTGTATTAAACTTATTATTTATTTAATAAATTGATACACTGCCTGATTCCCAGGCAGTGTATCACAATTTATTAAAAGCAATTTATAAAACAAAGAAGCAACAAAAATGGAAAAGAAGAAACAAAACGTCACTAGTGATGAAACTGGATGGCAGCAAAGCAAAAGGGGAGTTTGACTTACCTTCACCAAAGGCCTGGTTGAAAACCCAGGTGTTTGGGCTCCTCTGATATACCAGTAGGGTAGGGGGTGTTTGAATCTTGGGGAAAACCTTATTGCAGAGGGAAGGCAGTGCTTGTCTGGGTAGATGGCATTGTTTAATCAACACACCAACCTTGTCAGATCTAATTGGCTAAGCAGATATTATGGGAGACAGACAGTTCCTCAATATCAGGTCAGGGATGAAATCCAGCAGGTTCTGACAGGTTCTGGAGAACCAGTAATGGAATTTTTGAGCAGTTTGGAGAACCGGCAAATACCACCTCTGGCTGGCCCCAGAGTGGGATGGGAATGGAGACTTTGCAGTATCCTTCCCTGGAGTGGGGTGGGAATGGAGATTTTTCAGTATCTTTCCCCTGCCATGCCCACCAAGCCACACCATGCCCACCAAGCCACACCCACAGATCCGGTAGTAAAAAAATTTGGATTTCACCACTGTATCAGGTCCTATGCCTTGTAAGGCTTTATAGGTATCAACACAGGAAAAAAACTGGCAGTGCAGCTTGCAAAACATTGGTGTTACATGAGCATACTGAGGTATGCCATCACTGCCCATTGAATTAGTGGAAAACTATTCTGTATCATACAGCCATACACCACTTGTATTTCTCTGCAAATGTGTAAAATATTACTCTGAAAAATATAGCAATATTTTCCTGTCAGTTTTCTACACCATGTATGGTGTAACAACTCAAGTGTGCTTTTTTTTTTTGATCAAATAAGACTACTAATGACTTTTTTCTACAGAAGTTTTACTCACAGGTAAAGATTTGACAATATCCTCTAAAACAAACTTCTTTTTCGTGTGCAATTTCCCCTCAAATAAGCAGACATGTTTAAATTCAATGGTCCTTAATATACCGTGTACTCATTTTCCTGAGAAAAATTAATGGGAATAAATCCCATTCTTCGCTGTTTTCCACGCTTAGTTGAGCCCACTTGGTGGATTTATTAGGTGGCACCTTGTGACAAAATATATTCATGTGGGATTTGTTATGTTCAGAAACCAGCACATTTGGGTTATCAGAATCTGATGGTTCATTCAGCAGATTGTTGGAACTCTGTTAGTTACATTTTCTAAGCGTGGATTATTTCGGTTTGTTTGACTTGGCGAATACACAGAGGTGTGCTATTTATGACGATGTTGGTATTAACTGAAGCACACACATTACTTTTCCTCTTAATGACAGTGTTACTTTGTAGCTATTCTCTCTTTTGTCAGCAAAGAAAAGCTTTGAGCTGTTAGAAAGGTGTCTTTAACATACTCTGTTGCTTTCTCACCGCTGAGTAAAAAAGAAAACTGATAAATTGTGTTTATGGTTAAACACTTATGGTGTCTCCTGGAAAGGGAACTTCTTGGAGACACTTTCATTTTAACAAAGCTCTGAAAACAAAGAGATTACTGGAATTTTTTTTTGACTTAATTATAGTGTGTTCCTACATGTCTAATATGCTATTAATTCCAAAATAACTCCTGTAATCCTTAAAAAGGGAGAATCAGAGATCTACTCTGTTTTTACCTGTATTCCCATCAGCAATTATGCAGGCTAAAATCACTGAGCTGCCCAATTGCTAATATTGTTTTATCTATTAAACATTATTATTGCCAACAGCAAATTGGTTCATAGTCAAGAGACAGACTGCATATGTCTTCTTAATCATGATATATACCGTAAAGTTTGCCCAAGAGGTGAAAATGGCCATTTATTCATCTGTTCAATTGTATCTAATAAAATATTTCTTCATGCCTTATATAGTCTCCAAGTATATTTGTTTTTGTCATTCCTCTATCCCAATTTTTAAGTTCTGCATGTCAGGATATACTATGTTCCTGGAGACGGCTAAAATATTGTATTTCTCCTGTTTTTTGGGGGAGGGGGTAAATTAATGTATTAAAATATGCTAAATTTCTAAGTTGATAAATTAGGGATATGGTTTATTTAATACATTGTATGTAGCATGCCATAAACAAAAATCCACACATTTATTTATTTGTTCATGCTTTCTTCTGCACCCCTTTCCTCATTTTCTGTCAAGTTCTCAAAACAAAACAGAACAAAGATGAGAACAAGACATTCTTTCACTGCAATGCCTGTTTTTCTTATGAACAACATACTGGGCTACAGGACAAGACCTTGAAAAGGACAATCTCCTTTCACTCATTTATAAAGATTGGATCAAAAGCTCATTGACATTTAAGAGAATTTAAAATCTCTTCACCTTGATTGACAATATTGTGTGCCCCTTCATATCATGGCTCTCCATGAAATAATGAGAATTCAGAACTGTATGCTTCACATCCAGGCTTACTTTTCCTTACCGTCTGCAGAATGTCAGCAGTGAATGTATTTTCAAGATGTTATTTTTATTTCTCTATAGGTACAGTGCAACAATTTTGAAAATAAAAACGGAGATGTATTGATGGTGATGTATTGGAAATGCCTTGTCCTGGAGCAATAAAAACTGAATCCTTCGGCTGTATGCAGCCAAATGAATTCTAAATCTCAAAAGGTGTCATGCTTTTTGATTCCTCCTGGTAAGTTTGTAGTTCTACTAACACTAAAGTAGAGATGTCCACAATGGGAATAGCATGTGGCGTTGCTACTGGGCTGTAAGTTTTCTTAATAAACTGGCAATTGCAATAGGGACAGCCATCCCATATCTCCTGGTATAGCAGTTATATATACATGACCGCCACAGCAGCCATTTGTTATCAAAACACATTTCTCAGATGGAAAACCACTAAAAACACTGAACATCTTTGCCAAATGTAAACAATTGCAGATATGAACAATAATAAGACTCTCTTAGGCTTATGCTATATATCAGGTTTACTGTTTCTGAAAGGTCAGAAATCGTATTATGAAAGTGTAGCAATTGTCAAAATTCAGTAGACTACTTGAAAAAGGCTCTAGGAGGCGCATCGAAAAGGATTTGGGAAATTACACATGGGTGTTGGACTATCTGCTTCCAAGCACATTCCCTTACAGGCAAGGATACACACTATGCAGTTCTTATGACGTTTTCTTGGATATAATACTTACAACATTCAGCAGAGCTTGCTCCCTAATAACTGTTCACAGAAAATTCTTATTTCAGAACAGTTGTATTTTATTATAGTTATTTCAGAATGACTTACAAAAGAACTAGATAGTCTGTAGGGAAATACTTCTAGTCTCAGAAACTATGCATAAGATAATGATAGGGCTATCATTCTAAAGTACCATATTTTTGGAGTATAAGACGCACCTTTTTACTTCCCAAAAGGGGGTGAAAATTTAGGTGCGTCTTATACACCTGCCCACCCACTGGCCTCACCCTTTGGCCTCTGCCTCCCAGCAATTACCTCCTTGCAAGCAAACAGCAAGAAAAAACAGCCCCATTCAGCTTCTGCATAGGCTAATTAGCACAAGTTGATTAGATCGGCCTCCCGACTCTCAGCTGATTTGCTCTCAGCTGTTTTTTGCAAGCTCTTGTTTTGCAAGCTCTTTGCTTGCTGCAGATTTTTTTTCCCTAGCTAAAGTGAAACTGAAAGTAAATCAGGCTCTGCTGTAACGTGACAAAATGAGGCAGGGAGAGAGATTTCTTTTTCTTTTTGCTCACCAAAAAACGTAGGTGCAAACAATGGGCAAAAGAGGAGAGTTCAAGATTTTAAAACACAAAAGAAAAAAAGGTCTATTTAACTAGGGAATTGTAATAATTGAGATGCTATTAATTCTATATTGTGTTGAAAGCAGAAATGGTTAAGTTGTGGTTTGGAGGAATACAGTATATGGGGGAAATTATTTGGTTTATTATTATTGGTAAATATAATTAATTGATTTATAAGAAATTGGATTGCATGGAAATAATTGGAATATTCATGTTCATATTGATTAGTATAAAAAAAGATAGTTATAACTAATTGATTTATATAAAAATGTTGAATTTGTATTAAACAATTGTAATATTAAATAATTAACCAATGTGACGATGGATATAAAAATAGATGACAATAGGAAGGGGTATAATATAAAATAGAAGGGAAAAATTGAATTTGATTAAGATTAGAGATGAGGATGAAGGGTAATACTGGTTTTTTAAAAAAATAGATGAGGAATAAATATGGCAAAAAGGAAATATAGAAATTGTAAATTTAATTGAAAAGACTAAACACTGTTTAAATTTGTGAACCAGCCAAATAATCTGTTCAAAGAAAATACATTATATGTTTGCATATGTGTTTGTCTAAAAAATAAAAAAAAACTTTGTTAAAAAAAAACAACCCCAAAAGGTAGGTGCATCTTATACTCCGGTACGTCTTATACTCCGAAAAATACGGTACCTATGTAAAATACTAAAGGACTATCACTCTAAAATACCATCTTAATATCCTTTCCTTCATTATCAGAACAAGACTAATTAAAGGTTTTAATTGTAATCAGTCAGTCAGTATTTGTAATTATTTATATTCTTCCCTCTTCACAAGACTTGAACATAGTTTAAGAGCCACGGTGGCACAGTAGTTAGAATGCAGTATTGTAGGCTACTTCCGCTGATTGCCAGCTGCCTGCAATTCGGCAGTTTGAATCTCACCGGCTCAAGGTTGATTCAGCCTTCTGTCTTTCCGAGGTGGGTAAAATGAGGACCAAAATTGTTGGGGGCAATATGCTGACGCTGTAAACCACTTAGAGAAGACTGTAAAACACTGTGAAGTGGTATATAAGTTTAAGTGCCATAGCTATTTCTATAGTTTACAACAAATTTAAACAGACATTAAATTATATCAATAAACTAATCTAAAGGAATGACTTATTCTAAGTTATAGAATACTAGATAATCATGATCCTAGTTAACAATTTTCTTTTGACCGCACTCTTTCCTTTCTTTCATTTCTATTTCTAAGATCCCCATCTAGAACCACCCTTTGAGGTTAACATAGAAGTAACAACAATATATAAATGTTATTGGGGTAAGTGATTCTGATTGAAACATATGAATTTTGCTGTCTTTTCCCAGTATGTAATCATTATCAATATATCATAAGAGCCTTGGTGGCACAGCAGACTAATGTACTGTTAAGTAACACCAGCTGCCTGCAATTACTGCAAGTTCAAATCTCACCAGGCTCAAGGTTGACTCAGCCTTCCATCCTTTCAAGGTAGGTAAAATGAGGAGCTGGTTTGTGGGGGCAATAAGCTGACTTTGTATAAAAAAGAACACCGCTTAGGCGGGGGCCGAAAGTCCTACTAAGCAGGTATATACAAAAAGTATGAAGGCTATTGCTTAATGCATTGTAAGCCGCCCTAAGTCTCCAGAGAAGGGCGGCATAAAATCAATCAATCAATCAATCAATCAATCAATCAATCAATCAATCCATGCTTATGTGCAATGGACAGTTTAAATTGATTACAGTTATTTTATTCAAAGTTAGCAATTAAGAAAGGCTTGGTTAATCTGATTTGATTTAAGTAATGTTTTGTTTTGCTCAGATCTATTATAGCTTAGTCATCCTCCAGGAGAAACCTAACAATTTTGAAAAAAAACTGGCATCAGGATTTTATTTTCCTAACAAAAACATTAGTTTGAATTGTTCTTTTACAAATCATTGTGGAGAAAATTATTACAAGGATTATTAAGAAGATAATCCTTGTACTTGGAATTTGTCCAGATAGTAATTTCCCATAGATCTGCTCTGATGCTCTGATTTCTGCACATAGGCAGCGTGCAAAATAATTCTTCATTCCAAGAAGGAATCCAAGAGTGTAAATAGCAAAGCCTGAATTGGCCTTGCAATAGTTTCAACTATCTTTCTAGGCTTGAAGGGATAAGTAGAAGCTGAAGGACAAACCCGTGTTTACTGCAGAGACTGATTGCGATGAAACGGTACATCTGATCCCTTTTATTAGAGCTATGGATGAGTCCCAATAAGTTATCTTAAGCTGCATCACAGTAGAGGCAGCATTCCAATTTGCTAGCATGCCAGACCAAATGCTTAGCTGGATTACCACTCTGCTGATTATGCTACTTCTCTGTAGATACATTCTTAACTCATTGGGGAAATGGCAGATTTTATCTTCTATCTACTAACTCTTCAGGGTAGGCTGCCAGTCATTGGTTCTGTAGCTTTCACAGAGGAAAGGGAGGCAAAACAACAATACCAAGTTACCCAGATACCTACTGAGACATTTAACTGAAACAGAGCTTCTATAAAATTTCCCCTGAAAATACGACTTACCCTGAAAGTAGCTTGATTTTTACAAGTGTGCCCAATATAAACCATACCCCCCAAAATAATCCCTAATTAAGACCCCACCCACTCCAAGTTGCACAGGTAAAAATTAAGCTAGAGTGGGGATGGAGGGTGGTGGAGCTGCCCTACTGCTTACTTTCAGATAGTTGCAGCCAGGTCTTATGCACCCCAATATCTGCCTTGCTGGCCCATTTTTTGTGTAGCCGGCAAGGCTGTCCTAAAGGTCTCTGCAGCTGATAACAGAGCTCTGGATCAATTTGGAGAATCACAGGAATTCCTGAAGGCCTCTGATAGTGAAAAGGAGGCTGGGGGAGGTGCACACAAGTGAGGTGAGTTAGTGGATGACATCCTCCCCTGAAAATAATACACACAGTATGTATATAGATATGTGTATCTGTGTATCCCAGAGGTGGGATACACAGCAGGTTCTGACCAGTTCTGGAGAATGGATAGCGGAAATTTTGAGTAGTTCGGAGAACCGGTAGTAAAAATTCTGACTGGCCCCGCCCCCATCTATTCTCTGCCTCCCAAGTCCCAGCTAATCGGGAGGAAATGGGTATTTTGCAGTATCCTTCCCCTGGATTGGGGAGGGAATTCAGATTTTATAGTATCCTTCCCCTGCCACTCCCATCAAGCCACACCCACAGAACCGGTAGTAAATTTTTTTGAAATCCACCACTGATATATCCTCATATAAAAGCTCTCTTGTGATGATATTGTGCTATGGTCTACCAGCAAGAGAGCACTCTGATGGCTAACATTACATGTTTATTGGGATTTGTGGCAAATCATTGCCTAACATTGGTACACAAAAACCATCTAAAAATGAATTTATAAGGTGAAAATCCTCTTTACAGTAGTTTCATTGTTTAAAAGTTGATCGGGATTTAAAATGTTTTCCCGTACACAAACACACCCTACAGTGTTGATCAGTCTTTTATTTAGTAGTCAGAATTTATAAGCTAACGTCATAGTTATCGGGATATAAGATCAAGATTCATTTCTCCTATTTCCCAGAGATTCCCCGGTTCACCTGATATGTTTAGCCTTTATTTCCTACTTCAGGACACAGACCTCAATATAACCTTAAAGGTGGCAAAAAATTTTGCTGCAGTCATGGCTGGAAAAAAACAGGAGAAGAGACGGGCAAGCCCTATGGCAGAGGATTTCTAGTATTGATAGTACAGATTGTATTTGAGGCAGTAGATGGTGCACTGTCACATGATCTATCTATATTTGTAAAACATACTCTCTTTCTATGTGTATATAATTTGGTCTTCGACCGCAATAAAAGCTTATTACTACTATTGTTATTTCTTAGTTTAGAGGATCAGGTAAGCTATCTGACCATTCAAAGCAGGAATAGGTGACGTGCCACTCCCAATCTCTCTCACTGTCAGTTAGTCTGCTTGGATGTGCTGGGCGTTGTAGTTTAGCACCATCTGGAGCTACCCTTTCCTTCCATCAGGTCTATCTTGAGCTTAGGTGGGAAAAGAATCTCTTTTAAGATGCTCTGGGAAGAATGTTATTGATGGCTGACAAAAATATACCCGTAGCCAGAAGTTATCTCCTGTAATGTCAACTTGGCAAACAGTGGGATTTTTCAAGTAACCGCCTAAGTCTTTTCTTACTAGACAGCCTCAGAGATTTTTGTGCTATACATTATTCAGGTCTGTACCATCAACATTGTGCCTGTTCTCTTGGGAACTACTTCTGAATGTCATATTTACAGACTAGCTCTAAAGTATATTGAAATAGGTACCAATGGCTGGGGAGCTAAATGCTGCAGTGGGTTAATGCATTAACCTTTCACACTGAAAGACCTGGGTTCAGATGAGGTTTAGGTCACACACAAAATTATTGTGGTATCTCACTAACATTCCCAGTGAATGTTTGCCTACCTCCTGATAAATTGCCAAATGATCTATCAATCCCAGTGTGTAGAACCGAAGGTGATATTTGTGTTGATATACCAGAGAACTTTTAATAACAACGCATGTGGAAATATTAGGTGTTTTCACACAGAGCTTGATTCTTGTTCCCTGTCTGGTTGGCCAAAATATGCTGTATTCCCTTGAATCAGCCCAATGATTCAGGTTTCTTATTAGCTGGGTTGTAATTTATCTATTAATTTGATCAAGGGATAGCCAACTTTTTGATAGGTGCCTTAGAGCTGCTCTAGTCTTCTGCTTTAAAACATATTTTTGTTTTAAATATAAATTTAGTTCCTAAGATCTGTAGTTTGGTTTCTAAGGCCTTTGCAAATGGTAGAATTTATGCACATTCATATTCAAATATTTGGAGTTTGGTCTGACTGTATAGTGGCTGGGGATTTTTTATGAAATGTGTTACGCTGGTGCATTTTTATCTAGACTTAATTAGAAAATTTTGGCAAGTGTACTTTGGATTTCAGTTCTGCAGTTTTTGTGAGCTTTGTGGGCCAGAGAAAGTAGATTTAAGGCTACTTGTAATTTGTAGGCTATAAGGAACTATTCCTACTTTAAAACAAGGGTTCTTCCAAAATAAAACTCAGTAAAAAGAAATCATTATTCTATTTTTTCCTTCTTCATGTAGGAATAGGTGTATGTGCATATGTGGTGAGGAGGAAGGGACACTTAGGTATAAAGCGGAAAGTGCAGCAAGCAAATGCAAGGTCAGTTATAAATTGATCAGATGCTGTTCATTAATGCTCAAAGTATGGGGAACAAACTGGGAGAGCTTGAAGCCTTAGTAAATTGGGGCAGGTATGATATTGTTGCTATTACTGAGCTTGGTGGATGGAAGCATGGTTGGAATATACTAAAAGAAGGATATGATTTGTTCAAAAGAAGCAGCCCCAACAAAAGAAGAGAATTGCATTGCATGTAAATAATTACTACATCTGAACAGAATTACATGATACCAAGGAAAGAATATTAGGTGGAAAAGAAATGACATTGCTATAGGTGCATACAGTGGTAGGCGGCAACTGGTTTAACAATCGGTTCTGTGACTGTGTGCTTTGTGCATGCATGCGTGCTTGCGCACAGCATTCAAAATACAGCAATTTGAAGCTCAGCTGCTTACCTTCTAAGGCAGCCCCAGTCAGTAGAACAGCAGAGGTGCGGAAATCAGCTGTGCCGTGTGAATCAGCTGAGCCAGAAAGAAGGAAATATAGGACAGGATAGGGCAGGGCCAGCTGACGATCGGAACTACCAGTTTGCTAGACCTGGTCCGGACCAGCAGCAGCCCACCACTGGATGCATACCATATAGAGACTAACCAAGTAGAGGAAATAGATGAACTTTTTCTAAATCAGTTGGCTGATGTGTCTAGAAAACAAATCACTGTAATAATAAGAAACTTTGACCATCCTGATATCAAGTAGGAAACAAATTCTGCAGAAAATGGGAAAGTGAACGGGTTCCATACATGTATAGCTGACTTTATCATCCGAAAGCTGGAGTAGTGAATTGGAGTGTCAAATATATTGGATGTGATACTTACTAATAAGGATGAAGTGGTTGAGGGAGTAGAAGATATCAGAATTTTGAGAGGGAGAAAGACCACGTCATACTAAGACTCACCATAATGGACACAGGGGTAACTGAATAAAATCAAATTAGTGTTTTAGATTTTAAGAGAGTTGTCTTCAATAACCTAAGAGAAAGAATAGGAATGATTCCTGGATGGAAAATCCTACAGGGAAAAACACAGGGGTGAAATCCAGCAGGTTCTGACAGGTTCTGGAGAACCGGTAGCGGAAATTTTGAGTAGTTCAGAGAACCAGTAAATACCACCTTTGGCTGGCTCCAGATTGGAGTGGGAATGGGGATTTTGCAGTATCCTTCCCCTGGAGTGGGGTGGGAATGGAGATTTCGCAGTATACTTCCCCTGCCACCCACCATGCCACGCCCACAGAACTGGTAGTAAAAAAATTTGGATTTTACCACTGGAAAAACAATTCAGGATCCTTGGGAATCTCTGAAAAATGAGATAATAAAAGCTGAAACAAAAACAATACCTCGAGAAAGAAAAACAAGAGACACCTGAAAGACAAGACTGGTTGCACAAACAGCACTTTCACAAAAAGGACAAGTATCAAAAATGGAAAGAGAGGCTTGCAACTAGAGCAAGATAACAACAAATAGCCAAAAACTGCAAAGATGGGGTCAGGATGGCTAAGGTTCAGAATGAACTAAAACATGCAACAAATGCCAAAAATAACTATAACAACAACAATAATAACAACAATTGCAGGCCCAATTGGCAAAAGAAAGCTCAAGATCACATTGGTTGGAAACATGCAGAAGAGGCTTTCATCCTCTTGGATAGAAAATAGCTAGAATGAGATGATGATGATGATTTGGACAATGGGTATGGTAGTCACATGTATTATTTTAGAAAAGACAATACATTCATTGATGATTTTCTATGTTTTTTACCCTCTGCGCATGTGCAGAAGGGTTTGTGCATGTGCAAAGGGTCCGTGTGCACATGTGATGTGCACTTCCGAACTGGTAGGGAAGGTAAGTAGATTTCACCCCTGCATTTATGCATTCAGTATCTTTCCTAAATGCAATCCAAAGGACTTCATGAGTTTGGAATGTTTAGATATCACTTCTTTGACATATCCAGTAATGGATATTATGGAAAGCTGATTCTTCTACATCCCTCTCCCTTTTCATAAGCATCTGGCAGTTGAACGTGACAACTATCTGGCTTACATCTCTTTAGAGTATCTTTTTAGTAGGTCTAAAAATGGGATTAGTGAGGATTGAGTTTTCTAGCACTAACCACTCAAGGTTTTCCATTATATACACTCATATTCAGATCATGAATCTGTTATTTTAGTAACTCCTCTGCCAGGTATCAATAATTTTAGTATAAACCAGTTATAAAGTAGAAGGGTTGTTTTTTTAAAAACAAAGCAAACTGAACTGGCTAGAACAGTCTCCTTGATCGATGAGCGCAGGCTTGGAAATAGATCTTAAAAAGTAAAAAAACACAATATTTTTCTTCCGGTCTGGAAAGCAGATTTTATAGCTACTTGAGTTAGTGTTTGGGTCCAAGACGAGCAGGAAGAAGAGAAATAGATGAGACACAAGTCTGGCTGGAACCCCAAACTGTAAGAGATGGGAGCCAACACTTACTGGAAAAGCAGTGAGGTTTCAAGAGATGGAGGGAGATTTTAAATTTGTAGTATGGCTGGGTAATCAGGACTGTAGATAAATACTAAAAGAAAGGTGGGCAACTTTTGAACTCCTGGAAGCATTTTTTAAATGAAATCTCCAGACCAAGATGCTGAAAAATCCAACCCTTTGAGACAATGTTTTGAGGCAAAATGATTTTTATTTTAATGCCCTATATTACCTGCAACTGAAAAATCACATTGACTTTTGAATGATGATTCTAGATTTTGGCTATTTTTTTTTTGCTGGCACAGTATAAAACAAAAATAGAAATAAAAATAAATTAGTGGGCTTATGGCGGCTTCTTGGAGATGCCTGAGAGCCCACTCCTATATTAAAGGGAACTCAAGGCAAGAACTATCTGGACTAACTCTGGTGTGTTCTTGTAATAAACATCTCCGTTTTTATTAAATATAATTTTTATTCAGATTTACTTAGGAATAAGTATCCCATAAATCAGATTTTTTCCCCGGCAGGTATATATAGGATTGGGCTGTTCCTGTTTTATTTTTCACATCTAAATACCCAGCATGAAATGCATACTAATAATTTGATAAAAGTTCCTTTTATGTTCTACTTTGTTGCTAACTAATCCAATAAAATTCTGAATTGGTCATATATTAAACTCAGTACTTTTTCTGGTATGAATGATCCTGACATAATAATATATACTGTAGAGATTGTTTAGTCTAGGGGGAATAAAATATTTCAACTCATCTGAACATGTACAACACCTACATATAATTGTGCAAAAGTCTAGACAATGGTATATAAAATGCCACATCACTCAATTTTAAGATTGGGGGAAAAAAGCTAGTCCTAAAACTGTGATTCCAAGTCAGATAGTTCAGAATAACAGAATTGGAAGGGAGCTTGAAGGTTTTCCAGTCCAACCCCCTGCTCAGGCAGGAGACCTTATAACACTCTGAACACATGGGTGTCCAATCTCTTCTTGAGAACCTCCAAATGATGGAGCACCCACAACTTGTCAAAACAAGCCATTCTGCTGAGTTATTGTTCTGTAGGAAATTTCTTCTTAGTTCTTGGTCGCTGTTCTCTATGATTAGTTTCCATCCATTGCTTTCTGTCCTGACTTCGGATGCTTTGGTCAACTGCGAATGGAATGGCAGCCAATTCAATAGCATATTCCACAGCATTTTTCTCCATTATATTTTAAACAATACAGTAATTTAAACCAAATATGTTGAAAACCGTCCATCTTCCACATATCAGGTATTATGCAATTACAACTTCATCAGTATAAATCTCACAATCATATTTCGAATATATTTCAAATATAGAATGGCATAGAAATTTGTACTCCATATCCTGGTAGCTGCTGTACTGTTTCTTGCAAAACATACAATGCTAGTTTGTATATAACAACTCACACCAGCTCTGTATAGGAGCTCTTTATAGTATTGGGGGGGGGAGTAGCCTATGGCCCAGTTATATAGTGTGATTTGAAGAAGTTACCTAAAATGGGAAATATTGCACTTTGTCTCCAGTAACACAACTGCCATAGTCATGATTTATATAAGCATATGGTACTTCACAATGATCTCTCTATATAAAAATCATCATTGGACAGCTGGGTGATGTTAACTAAGAACTAATCATAAACATCTGCTTAGTTTATGAAAAAAATCTTGCCTCAATTCGCAGATTTGCCTCAAAGAAAATATACTATCAGGCTTTATGCACAAGTTGTTTTAACCATCTTTCTATACTATTTTAAAAGTTGTCATTTATATCTAACTCTTAAGAGGCCCTCCCAGTGACACTTATATACTAACTAATTGGACCTGTTTAGAGTTTGTTACCGCTTTCTAATGCTTATTAAAGAAATCAGATGTCTTAAAGTTAATGCAGCGGTTGTTACTGCCATTGGTACTAGATTGTTTGGCCTCAGTTACCATTTTTCCTCTAAATGAAACTTGACAATTTAAATCCATTTCATTTTTTTTACAAGTTTCAGTTTAATCTGTTTTGTATGCTAAGAAAAGTCATTTAAGTTATGCTTTTAACTTTAATATGAAAACAATGCAGATCAAAATATTGAATAGCTATTAGTTTCTATGAATCTTTCGCTCTTTTTTACTGCCATGTTAACACTAGGCTAATTAATTATTTTTTTAAATCTTAAATAAATTTTAATTTATTTTTCAAGAAATCAAGTGGATAAGACTATCCTATGTTAAGCATATTTATTTGTTCTTAAGAATCCCTGATTTCATTCAAGTAAGATGTATTTTTATTGGTTTTCTACCAAAATCTTGATTTGTAATATAATTCAATTTATTTACTGATCAAAGTAAATAAATAAAATTATGCTTCCATTCTTTTTTCATACACATTTGATAAATCCATTTCCTCATAAATTACATGAATCAACTGTAGTTTCTTCTAGCTTCTGCTCTATGAGTAAATATTCCACAGTGTATATTTAGAAGATTAGTTATTCAACCTTACAGAATAAATCACGTATTATTCAGACATTATTGTCAATTTTATAGCACTGAACAAGCTAGTAGAAATGATAAGGCCCTAATCTAGGAACCTATAGCTTAAAAATCAAAAGAAGAAAAAAAGAAATAAAAAAGAGAAAATGACTTAGAGTTTTAATGGCAATTGTACCATTAAATGGTACAATTAATGGTACATTAAATTGCACCTAAGCTTTCCAATAAGTTTGCATGGATTTTTTAAAAAAAAGATAAAATTGTCTTACTCAAAAAACTAACAAAACAAAAACAAATTAACAATGTCTCTGAATCTGTCCAATTCCATCAATTTTACACCAAAGCTTTAACCCTTATAACCTTTGTTCCTCAAGAAAGGATAAGTGCTTATTCGTGGTTGCTCGTCTATGCTTTATATCAAGAAAATATTTTTTTTAAATAAGAAAATGATGTTTTGCTAAAATATGCTTTAAAAATATTTTATATGGTTTTATATCAAACATTTCTAGGCAGGATAGATAAACTGTTGTCTGAAATCCTGGAGAACATAGACTACACTGGAACAGAAACCTGATTAAATGGAGAACAGCTTTCCCATTTCTATGACATCACTGAGTTCTGATTAGGAAAGAAGCAATCTCATAAGAAAACAGGATAAAAGTATATCAGTGACCTAGATTAGCATCAATTCTGTCCTGCAGGTGCAGACGAATGCTCATTATTGTATTAGGTGATGTCATCTTATGACCCTTATAATTAGTGAATGTCTTGTACTCTGCTAGAGATATGCTGATATTATGCATGTTCTCATCATAGGTTATACACTCAGAGGGCTTTATTCCTATTATTGTCAAAATGAAATCCTTCTATGAATCAGGGTAAAATATAATTTGATCCCTGACCACATGGGCTAAATCAGAATGTGTGACAGACGGAAGGAAGGAACCAACTGATTTTTTCACAGTTTAATGGTTGACCAACCTTATTATTTTCTGAAAGTAATTGCAGTGACTTCATTAAAAAAAAAACCTTTTACCACACATAATACAATATTTCTAATAAAATGCGTGCCTTTTTTCCTATCAACATGGATTTACTTCTTGTCTGAGTTTTAACCTATAATAACAAGAATGAGAAATTTGTTTTTAGTCTGGGATGCTTGCTCTACCATTTATTTGAACTGAAGTTTTGCACTATACGATTATACTCACATGGCTTTCTGTATCTCCACTTTTTTGCATGAAACTTTTATTACAGCTGACTCCTTGATTTTGAAAGTGACTCAACTGCTTATTATTTTCACTTGAAACTTGCTTAGCCCATGCTCATTGGTAAAATAATTCGAGATCTTTGTACATTTTTCTAGCACAAATTTAATCATGAAGTGTCATGCTGTCATAAATAGCTCTTTGAAAAATTAGTGAGATCCCGTGTAGTTCTTAGAAACTGCAGTGTATGATGATGGTTTGTAAATATTTGTGACTTAGTGTCTAAAGTAAGAATGATTACAGTCGTTTGGAGAAGTGTTACCAACTATGGCATTTTCTTGATCCCAAATCACTTTTAGTCAAACAGAAGAAAAATTAATGACCCCATATTTTCCACTTGTCTCCCCGCAATAGTAATTCAGACTCTGTTCAATTTACATTATGAATGTGTTTATTTGGAAGGTTACAGACATAGTTCAAATTATACCAAGCAACAGAGACACACGCTGGGTTTTTTCCCCCTTTTTGCTAAACTTTAGGAATAACTTCCTGATAAAACAAACTCTTTTGCAGCGAAATACACTGCTTTGGAAGGGGGCAGACCATCCATTATTCTTATGTTTTTAAGCATAAACTGGATAGCCACTTAATTGGGAAGCTATAGCAGCACATTACCTATCCACTCTCTTTGATTCTAGTTCTATGATTCTAACTATTATATTGAACCACAAAAATAAATACATTTTGGAAAAGTAAAATACCAAATTACTTTTATAAGAATAGAAATAATTTGGTATTTTACATCAGGATTAAAGGAATCTCAGGTTGACTCCACAAAGCCAGAAAACTGAGCCTTAAAGACATATCTCATGATCAAAGAAACTTTGGAACATCATCTCCGTCCTCCTCCCCCATTGATGAAATGACATCCTGTTGGCCTTCTGGACCTCTCTCAAGACATGTGTTTTTCAACAGGCCTGGGGACCACTTGAGAACAGGGAATGCATGAGATGGCTTTAATATGTGTGAGTTTTTAAACACTCTCCTGTATTATATCCCCGTTTATTGTTTTTTATGGTTATTTTAAGATACGTTTATCATTCTGTTTTTATTGTACAATCACTTTTATAACTTGGCGACTATATAGCAGTAGCAGTAGCATTTATATGCCCCTTCACAGTGCTTTACAGCCTCCTCTAAGAGGTTTACAGAGTCAGCAAATTGTCCCCAAAATCTGGATCCTCATTTTACTGACCTTGGAAACAGTGGTAAGTTTCAAATTTTTTTACTACCGGTTCTGTGGGTGTGGCTTGGTGGGTGTGGCATGGCTTGGTGAGCATGGCAGGGGAAGAATACTGTAAAATCTCCATTCCCTCCCCAATCCAGGGGAATAATACTGCAAAATCCCCATTTCCTCCCAATCAACTGGGACTTAGGAGGCAGAGAATAGATAGGGATGTGGGCAGTCAAAATTTTTACTACCGGTTTTCCGAACTACTCAAAATTTCTGCTACCGGTTCTTCAGAACTGTTCAGAACCTGCTGAAACCCACCTCTGCTTGGAAGGATGGAAGGCTGAGTCAACATTGAGCCACTCAGAATCGAACTCCTGGAGTGAGCAATGAGTTAGCCTGCAGAACTACATTCTAACCACTGCGCCACCAGTATATACTGTACCATTGTAACCACTGCACCACCAGTATATATTGTACATTTGATAAACAATTAAAGAAATCAATTTTGGGAAAGTCACTCTTCATAACTGGAACTAGCATATTGATTTCCTTTTTTCCTAATCTTTTATACGTTCAAAAATTTCAAAAAATGAAATAATAATTATGTCATTCCAAACTACAGTCTTTACTTTTAAACTACAAATGCAAGCAAATATGTTTTCAAATTAGAAAAATTAAAAAGAATAATACTAGATTAGGGGTCTGCAGACCAGTATGGGTTTTCAGCAGTGGTGGGTTGCTCCCAGTTCTCTCTGGTTCTTGTGAACCGGCGGGAGGCTACACCGACCTGCCCCAACATCATATTTTGCAATATGTGCATGCAGAGAAGTGTGCACATTCGCTCCCGTTGCAAACTGGTAGTAAAGGTAAATAGAGCCGACCCCTGGTTTGCAGCCAGTTGGCGAACCAGGCTGTGCAAGTGGCAAGTGAGGTGTGAAACTTCATTTGCACATACACAAGATCTAGGTTATGTTGTATGCGAAACTATCCCCCCTCTCCTGCCATTGCCCTTGCCATCACCACTACTGCTGGTCCATGGAGCCAGAAAGGTTGGGGACCACTGTACTAGAGGAATAATTTAATTTGTGTTACAATATAAAGTTCCAAAAGCCACATCTCTGCTGAATTACAATAAAATGAGAAAGTTTATGGTTGGTTACTGGAACATTTTTTTTCTTTCAATTTATAAGGCATGGATTGCAAATGGCGAAAGTAATTCTGTTCTGATTTACATTAAGTCCAGCATTTGTCCAGTCTTTGTCATCTCTGGTCTGCCTCTTCCTACATAGATTTGGACTGGTTTAAAGCTTCTGCTAGAATACGCGAGGGTATGTGACAACAGTACTATTTTTTAAAAATCTAATTGTGGCTCCTTATTTATTATTTATTAAATCTTCCACTTCTTCACATTAATAACAAATAACTCTGAAAAAGTTGGCCAAGCCTTCAGGGCTAGGAAAGAGCAGAGATATCTCCGTCCATTTCTGTATGCTCAAGTCTCAATCCATAAATTCTGTCCTGGAGAAATATTGCATAGCTGTACAAATATTCAGTGGATATGGAATTGATTAAGTTGTAATTTAGACACTTCAAAAACTAATACAATTTATCATTTATATATCAACTTGAAGACGGGTCTAGTTCACGTCTCCAGTGTCATTCAAGGACAACTATTCACCTGAACTGCACAGATATTGCACTAAAAAGGGCTTCATGTTGGCTTAAGGGTGTCAAACTCAAGGCCTGCAGATCCGGCCTGCAGGGTGCTTAGATCCGGCCCACAGGGCCAATCTGGAAACAATGAAGGACCGGCCCATGTTGACTCTGCCACTGAAAATGGAGCTTGGGAGGGCCCTGTGCAGCCATCCCGAGCTCCGTTTTCGCTGGCAGAGGGTTGCAGGAGGCCGTTGCAGCCAAAAATGGAGGTCAGGAGCCCGTTTTCATGGACACAGCACTCGGGCTACCACAGTGACATCACACTGGCCATGCCGACCCTGGCCACGCCTATCCCGACCTCCTGGGGTCAAGCACAACCTGATGTGACCCTCAATGAAATCGAGTTTGACACTCCTGCCCTACATTGTCATTGTTTGGCACTTAATGGAAGCCAACATGGATACCGATATACATAAACATCCTGCTCAATATAGGTATCATACTGACTGCATTAAATAATGTCATGGGCTCAAAGTTGTATGAGTGGATTTTTTTACACCAACTCACATGATAACTTTTACTACTTTCTGTAATATTTGACCAAACCATTTATTGCTTTTGCATAATAGAACCTGAAAGTGCTGGAATTTTGGTAGCATTCTGATCAATAAGGCAAAAAAATAAATAAATGAAAATGATAACTTTGAAATCATTGTTCAAAATGTCACAGAGACCAAGGAAATATAGTTTTTTATGGAAAAAAAAACCCAAGCTGGAAATATTGTATCAACAATTTTTGTCTTTTTGTTTGTTTGTTAAATATAACATGTAATAATTGCAGTTAAATAGTAAAGGTGACCATTTTCAGCATTTAATTTAATAGTTTTTATCAGATTAGTTTAAAATGCAATACTAACTGTAGATGAATTTATATAAATGTTTAGGTTATTGGTTTAACAATCTCATATTTTTAAGCAATAGCATTTTGTAATGGCAAAAACTTTTCTTTGTGACTGCTGCTCTAATTATATAACAGTAGGACATCTGGAATATCAGTGAGCAATACAACTTAATTAGCAGACCCCTAATAAAAATCAATGTTATTTAAAAGTGTACAAATTAAGCTTGAATCCAGCTAGTATCTAATAACCTAATTAAGAAAGGAAAGCAACGGTACAATTTGTGTTGAACTGTGAATGCTTGTATGGTATCAGTACATAGAGCCATTGGAAGGTTAAGCTTGCAATGTTAGCTAGTTAGGAAAAAGCCTGTCAAATCCACTCAACACACTGATTAGAAGGAGAAATTGCACAATTCAAGTGCTAGATGATGGAGAAGTTGATTTTTGGTTTATATTTGATTTGTGTTTGTGTTTTTGTTCTGTTTTATAAACTATGAGATGCTACCTGAAAGTACAATTCTAAAGAAATACAAAAGCTTTCTCTACAGTTGGCACTTGAACCAGCCTAAATTCAGTAATTTGTGCCATGCTCTTATCTGCAAATGAATTAATTCACTTTCAGTTTAGCCATGATACAGACTATAACACTACTATTGTTATGGAGGAGTCCTTGCAGATTTTACTCTGCTAGTTGTTGACTAGCATAGGGTTGGTGGTGGTCATCTCCATTTCAAGACCATTTAGCTAGAAACAGTCATGTGACCAGCATGACCAGGGGTGGAGTCTACTTTACTACCGGTTCGCAATGGGATCACGCACGTGCCTTGCTTCTGCGCATACGCCTTGCTTCTGCGCATGCGCAGATCTCTAATGACAACATCCAGGGCGGTGGGCAGGGCCTCCCACTGGTTTTACTACCGGTTCTTGCGAACCGGTCCAAACCGAGGGCAACCCACCACTGAGCATGACATCACGGAGCGCCATTACTTCCCACTGAAATGGTACCTATTTATCTATTTGCATTTCATGTTTTCGAACTGCTAGGTTGGGGTGAGGATGGGAGCTTACCCTGTTGCATGGTGCTCGGGTCTTGAACGTTCCAGCCAACAAGCTCAGCTTCTTAACTACTGAGCCACCACGCCACCTTTCTGTTGTGTCATAGTTATGTCACAACTATTGTTATGACAATAAGGTAATTCTTCAGCATTCGTTCAGGTTGAGAATTTCCCATTGATGAACATTTTTATCTCATCTTGCCTTCCATCTCCTTGATTCTAGCTGCTTTCTGCTAAAGTCAAATAATTATTTGAAAATTATTAGGTGTTTGCTGCAGGTTCATTTTCGGGTTCTTCCACTGATAGCAAAGGTTTTCAAAAATGGAACACTTTGACAGTAACAATTTGTAGGGTAGTGTGAAAATCTTGAGTGTTTGAAAGTGAATTCCTAACAACCTGTTAAATGTATGTACAAGCATGTGATATTTGCCATTGCACCTAAATCCAATTGTATAGCTGTACTTTGTCATTAAATGTTGAGTTCTTCAATAAAACTGGATTAACAGGCATACAGTTCAAATCCTGTTTTCTCCTGCTATAATCATAATTTGATTTTTACCAAGCACTTACTAATTTTATAGATCTTATAAGTCAGACAATTTAATTGCATGTCTCACCTAGGGCTGACCTATCTGCAAAAATCCATTTGACCCTTAGATGGGACAAAACAGAAGTCTTTATGTCTCTTATCGGTCTTTTACTACTCCATTCAAAGTTTTGCATGCAGCTATGGAAGCCTTAATATAGACATTTTTGAGTCAAAATATACAAGGAAAGAAGAGCTGAGAGAAACATAGCTGTCTTGTGACTTTTTAATCATAAAAATCTGTTTCGTTGCAGTACAACTGTCTCCTTCTGTTTGCAATTATAGAAAGTTCTGCAGAATTATAGAAAGCTCTGTAGAACTAAAGCACAAGTGCAAAGAACAATTATATCTTCAGATACTGATGATTTTGATTTTCTTTATGTTGTACTTAAAAATTTACCGAGCCTAATGACAATCTATGTGTACTTGCTTCAAATAATTTAAAGAACAATTTCCTAGCAACAACTGTTCTGACCCAGCTCCCCAAACACGACAAAGCCTCTGAAACTCAAAGATTCCTTTATCAGGAGCGCCAGCAGCAAAAAGTTTCTCTTTCACCACAGGCTAATAAGTCCGGCCAGCCGGAAGATAAATAGTTGTCTGCCACATCTATTCATCTCCAACTCCTGCCTTTTATCCCCAAAGCTATGGTGGGGCTTCACTAACAGCGGTGGCTCTTCCTTTCCAAGGATCAGCTCACAGATTTCCACTGCTCTCCTCTCCTCTGTCTTCTGCATATCCATGTGTCAGTGCTCTGTCTCCACATGATCATGAAAATGTCTTTGCATAGTGCTGGCTCAATGGTCTTGAAATGGAGATGAACACCACCCCTATGACTAGCAGAATAAAATCTGCAGGGATTCCCCTACCTTTCATCTTTATGGCAGTGGTGAAATCCAAATTTTTTTTACTACCGGTCTGTGGACATGGCTTGGTGGCCGTGGTGTGCCTTGGTGGGCATGGCTTGGTGAGCGTGGTAGGGGAAGGATACTGCAAAATCTCCATTCCCTCCACATTCCTGGGGGAAGGATATTGCAAAATCACAATTCCCACCCTACTCTGGGGCCAGCCAGAGGTGGCATTTGCCGGTTCTCCGAACTACTCAAAATTTCCGCTACCAGTTCTCCAGAACCTGTCAGAATCTGCTGGATTTCACCCCTGCTTTATGGTGTCTAGAGTCACATAGTTTGTTGAACAGCTATACAACTGCCAAAATAAATAAATGAAAAAAAACAAAAACAAAATTGAGAATGTTTTGTAAATATTGTAGATAGGTTGTAAAATAATATTCATTTGTGTATAGCAGAGGAATTCTTATTTAAGAATTTTTGGACCTTTGGACCTTTTTCTCTTGTGTGTGTGTTTTTTTTTTATTGTAATCCTGGTAAGTGTTTTGAAATAGTCTGGGCAATAGCATTACAATAAGGTAAAGGTAAAGGTTCCCTCACACATGCGTGCTAGTTGTTTCCAGCTCTAGGGGCAGTGCTCATCTGCGTTTCAAAGCCAAAGAGCCAGCACTGTCCAAAAACGTCTCAGTGGTCATGTAGCCGGCAAGACTAAACACTGAAGGCACATGGAACACTGTTACCTTGCCACCAAAGACGGTCCCTATTTTTCTACTTGCATTTTTTACGTGCTTTTGAACTGCTAGGTTGGCAGAAGCTGGGACATGTAAGGGGAGCTCACTCCATTTTGCGGTGCTAGGGATTTGAACCGCTGACCTGCCGACCTTCTGATCAACAAGCTCAGTGTCTTCGCCACTGAGCCATCAAATCCCTCTCAGCATTACAATACAGACATCTAAATACACTTTTTTTTTTAAAGAAAAGAGTAGTTTATTCAATCTGTAAATTAAAAGCAGATTCTTGAATTCAGGCCTGGTCGGCATCATACACCCAGACCACTTGAAATATAAAGCAATCAAGCAATTAAAGTCCTCTACCAAGATTAGCTGATAATACACCAGGCTTCTGGGTGCGATGTCAAGATGTAAAATGAATAAACAGAAATTAAGTGCAGCCTTTACGTCTCGCCACATCATGTCACAACAAATTATAATACAGATTAGTCTGTGACAACACTGATGCACCTTTCTTTTGTGGTGTTCGTTGCAGCCATGGCTGTTTGTTATGAAAAAACTTCTGATCATTTTCTTCAGTGAACTGAAACAATGGTAAACAAGATGATTACAACAACAACAACAACAATGATTTTCTGGTTCATTTCTTTTAAATATCAGTATGATACAAAGTTAGATATTCAGTACATTAAATTGAGCCCCATAATATTAATAAATAGATCACTTTTCTATTACAGGAGCCTGAGTGACGTAGGAGGCTAATGCCTCCTACAAGGCAGCACTTAACATCCAGCTGCCTGCAATTACTGTAAGTTCGAATCTCATCAGGCTCAAGGTCGACTCAGCCTTCCATCCTTTCTAAGGTGGGTAAAATGAGGACCCAGTTTGTGGGGGCAATAAGCTGACTTTGTATAAAAAATATACAAAAGTATGAAGGCTATTGCTTATCGCCTTGTAAGCTGCCCTGAGTCTCCGGAGAAGGGCAGCATATAAATAAGAATAATAATAAAAAATTTTTCAGATGTTTGTGTGGTAAGGGATGTTTTTAGTAGGAACTGATTTTAAAAGTCAGTAAGCTAATTTTTAAAATTGATACGGAAAGATATAAAAGGCAAACTGTTCCTGAACAGAAAGCTATAGAAAGCAATGGATTTATTGCTAAAAAAAAATCAATCCGATAAACTTCTAACCGCTGGAAAACGGATTTTGTGAACTCTATGCCTATGTGGTTTGGATGATCTTATCACACTAGCAGCTCTCCTTGTCTTACTGTTTGTTTTGTGCTTCAGGTAGGTTTGTCAAACCATATGCACACAACATGGTTTCCCATGTGTGTGATACTCTATGATTGAGCTGTAAATGCTTACAAGGAAAGAATTTACAATTATTATTACACAAAGTTCATCAGGAACTTATAGAAGCTGTAAATACTGTATGTTTCGTACATATTGTAATGATGGATTTCAAAACACAGTTCTGAAGTAGAGATATCAGTGTGGGAGGTCTGAAAAGAATGTTTTGTAAGAAGTGACAAATGGCTCTTGATAGTCCATAATATTCAGGTGAATGGGTCCGAACTATGGTGGATGTTGAAGGCAGTGTTGACAGAGATGATTCATTCTTATTCCTTTCCCAAATAGACAAAGAGCTGAACTGTGTGAAAGGAGGAAATTAAGCTGAATCCTGAACTTTTGCAGATAGAGGTTTGAAAGCTTAATGTATCCTTCCAACAATACTATGATGTTATGGTTACAGTAGTTAAGGTATCTGTGGACTCTTAATGCTTAATTTGTTAATGCATACTTAACAGATACATTTACAAATGACTGAGTTTTCTGTGCTAGTTGAAAGACACTAACAGTAGTTTTCAGTAAAGTTTAATTGGCATATTGTTTCCAGATATATATACCCATGTGGATCTTTCTTTCTTTCCTTCTTTCTTTCTTTCTTTCTTTCTTTCTTTCTTTCTTTCTTTCTTTC
>WNWU01000007.1:24867019-24898207 GCA_012654045.1 Ptyas mucosa
TCTTTCTTTCTTTCTTTCTTTCTTTCTTTCTTTCTTTCTTTCTTTCTATTTCCTTCCTTCCTTCCTTTCTCTCTCTCTCTTTCTTCTTCCTTCCTTCCTTCCTCCTTAGAAACAAAATATATTTTCAATTAATTTAAACATTCATTATCATTCAATTTACATTTGTAAACTTTTTTATAGTTTTGTGCAAAATAAGATTTTTAACTTGAAAGAATTCAAATATTAATTAAATTAAATGTAAAGAATGAAGAATTCCATAAGACATGTGAAACCTAACAGTCCTCTAAAACTTTACAATGTGTACAGTTACATATAAGTTATTGGGAAAAAATAAAAATGCTATGAATTTATTTTTCATAGGATAATTATTTCAAAGTAATTTTAAAAATATAGCCATAATACAGCATGGATTAGAGAAATATTTGATTTATACTAAAGTAAAGCAGGACTTTATACGAAGACTTTATACAATTACAACAGGCACAAGTAATCTAATATATACTGCTGAAGCTATATATAAAACATAAATATTGGGTTTTTTTAAGCAATTTATGTCTTTTAAAGACATAAGAGGAAGAACAAGGGAATAGGTGAATATTTCAAGCTTTAATTTGGAAGACAAATGCTTCCAAAGTTAAGACCATTTTGAATCTGAGATTGCACAATTGTTTTAAAACATTCTATATAAACTGTTTTTTTTTGCATTTTTGCATGATTTTCATATGCACGCTTTTGTGCTTTTCATTTATATACAGTACATATATTTGTGCGTGGAGTTTTTTGTTTTTGTTATGAAGTGCTGTGCAGTATTTTGAAAAATGTGTGCTCTATAAAATATGTTTCAATACAAGTACAGGTTTGGATGGGGTAAAATTAGTAGTATTTATACTAGTAGTAAAATTTTGCAGTATTTGAAGAGATACCTGTGTTAGAAGCCCTGAACCATCTGATGTGGACCAGAAATGTGGCTCTTAAGCTATGAGTCTAGTAAGTCAACTGTGGTTCATAAGCCATGATACTAATAAATCAATTATTTCCGTCTGTTATTTAGTAAGCACAAGGGACAAACAAACAAACATAACATAAATCGGGCAAAGATGCCTACCATGTGTAGCAAAAAGCTATAAAAGTACAGTACAGTAAATGAATACAAATTTTAATACCTTTAAAAATTACTTGAAAATTTTGCCAGTCTTGTATATTACCCTTTAACATGGATAATAAGCAGGAATAATTCTAGTGATTCATGTATCAACAATAAATATGTGCAGAATAATAATTATTTATTTATATCCTGCCTTTAACTGAAATAACTGAAAGTGGCAAACATACCCAACACACTTTCTTCTTCCAACACACTTTTCCCCACAAGATGAGATGAGTTGGGCTAATCGAGAATTATTGAACGAATAATTCACTCAGCTGGCTTTCAAGGCTAAATTGGGACCTCCTGACAAGTAAAGTCAGTAGGGAAACCAGATTCATTTAACAACTGGGTTACTAATTTAACAATTGCAGTGATTCACTGAACAAATGTGGCAAGAAAATAAAATGGGGCAAAACCCACTTAACAAATTTGTCATTTTCCAACATAAATTTGGGGCTCCATTGCGGTTATAAGTCGAGGACTACCTGTATGAGCTACTTCAATTTTTGAAGCAAATCTAGGAGGTGTTCAAGATATCTAGCAATTAAAAAAACAGAAGTCAACAATAATCAGGAATATAACCCTCTTTATTGAGAAACATAAAAGTGCCATCAAAACAAGGTCACAAAATAAGCTGCTCAAGGAATGCCGAAACAGCCAAGTCTTTAAGGCTTTCTTAAAACCAGCAGAATCAGAGCCGTAAAAATTTCAGTTATGCTGTGATGAGAACAATGCTCTTTTCCTTAAGACTGCTTTGCTGGAAACTTGACTCTACCTAGATGCTTTTATAAACATTCAAAAATAATTTTATGGTTAACTATTACACAATAAAGCCTCCCATAAATAAATGTATTTATAAGAAGAAGAAAAAAATGTTCTAATAGTTTGAATGAGAGCGGCACAATTCTTCCTGGGTCCCTCTACAAACCACCACAATCCTGTCTAGAAACTTAGCCACAGAAGTGTAATGAAGTGTAAAGCAAGTCTTCAGCAGCAATATTATATGTGATTAGCTTTTGAAAGTGCGTGTGCAAGATCTGATAATAAGTTGAGGATCAATGCTCCTTATGTTATGGCTGGCTCCTTGTTAAAAAAAAAAAAAGCAACTGTCAGACCAAGAGAAGAGATCATGGTTGCCGGGCAACCAGAGCAACACAAATATGCTCTTGCATCAATTCTGAGAAAGAAAAATATATATAGTACTTTGTTTCCACCCCCTGCAGATATGATCATCATTGATTGTGATGGTAGCGGTGTCAGGGAGAAAATATTTGAACCTGAGCATTGTTAACACAAAGATATTAGTGGCACCTCTCCACAGAAATGGAAAGTGCACTATTGCAGCTATACTTCTTTCTCTGGTCTCTTCTGTTTGCTGTGGAAAAGAGAACAGATAATAACAGCTCCAGTGGCGGTTCTTCACCCACCTGCAAAAATACAGGTGTAGCTTTACATTTAGGGGGAATTGTGGTTCTTTTCTGTGTGCGTTTGCAGGGAGAGTCCTTGGAGCCCTGATACATGATATTAATCTTAGCTCACCAAAGGAAAATGTTATAATTACTGTTGAATTTAGTTTAATTAATTTATTGACTCTCTTTTCTCTAGAAAAGGGGTGTCAAACTCACAGGCCGTGGGCTGGATGTGTCACGCACTGGCCACCCCCAACTCCCCATATTAGCAAAGGGGAAAAAAGTTGTGATATGTCACATGATGACAACGGGTCATTGCGAGTTTGACATCCCTGCTCTAGAACAGGTGTGTCAAACTCATGTCGTCATGGTGGAATCACGTGATGTATCACAACTTCCTCCCCCCCTTCGCTAAACAGGGCATGGGCATGGCCAGCGTATGATGCATCCAGCCTGTGGGCCCCAAGTTTGACAATCCTGCTCTAGAAGGTTAAGGTCTCGAGAATCTGTTCAACGTTTTCTCTACAGCAATCCCAGGAGACAACTTAGGTTCAGAGAAAGTTACCCAGTAAGCTCCATGGTCAAGCAGAAATTAAATCTGAATTTTCATGCTCCAATTCCAATACAATTTCCAGAAAGTATAATTTGAATAAGCCTAAACTTTCTCAGCAATGATGCTGGAGGTGCTGATTCCAAGGGACAACTTGGCAAACTGAATTACAGTTAATATTGCCATGGGAAAGGAACACTGATGATGCTAGTGGTTGGGGCGGTGCTTTCATGAATGACTTTGTGAAAATTAATGATACTTTCAAATGTCATGATTAATTTATATATAGTATAAATTATATATTATTACTCACATTTCCCCCTAAAATTTCATCCAATGTCTTGGTTTGTAAAAGAAGATTGTGTGAGTTTTATGTGCACATGGAATTAACAACATTAGTAGATCGGCTGCTTTTATTTAATTTTTTTGTTTATAAAATTTATTGGCTGCCCATCTTACCGCAGGGTAACTCTTTGCAGGAAATTGTTGCGTAAGCTCTTTAATAGTAAACCTCTTCCTCTCATTGAAAGTTTCATTTTCATTCTAGAACCACAACATTATGCTATGTTTATTTCTTTTTCTCAATTAAAAACTCATTGATTGTGAACAAACTACCTGATTGAATATTATTTAGTTTAGTCAAATTTCTCTTGCAACTATTTTCTATAGTTGCCTTGCCTCTTCCAAATTTAAAGTTCTTTGCTGATCCCAAGCCACTGAAAGATTTCCCTTGTTCTTTGATCTTCTATTATCAAATATACAGAAAATAATTCATCCTATATTTTCAACCTCTTTGATCATTATCTCTTCCTAAAGGTAAAGGTTCCCCTCACACGTATGTCCTAATTGTTCCTGACACTAGGGGGCGGTGCTCATCTCTGTTTCAAAACTGAAGAGCCAGCGCTGTCTGAAGATGTCTCCGTGGTCATGTGGCCAGCATGACTAAATGCCAAAGGTGCATGGAACACTGTTACCTTCCCACCAAAGGTGGTCCCTATTTTTCTACTTGTATTTTTTACATGCTTTCGAACTTGGCAGAAGCTGGGACAGTAACGGGAACTCATCGGTTATGCGGCACTAGGAATTCGAACTGCTGAACTGCCGACCTTTCAATTGACAAGCTCAGCATCTTAGCCACTGAGCTACTGCATCTCTTCCTATTGCTCCTTAAACTCTTATCTCTTATCTCTTCCTATCGCTCCCTAAATTCTTCAGAAAAAACTGAGTTGCTACATTTACTTTAATAGGGTTTCAGACCAAATAAGCTTATACCTTCAAGAAGCAAAACGTCTGCCATCCTGGAGCTCTCACTACAAGGCCAGTAAAAATGCATAATGGAAAGAATATGAGAATATCACTGAAGGCAATCTTAAGAAATCTGTCATTTACAAGCTTCAGCCTTACCTGAAAAGGGATAATATGACAAAGTTAGGTGTTTGGCACAATCAACACACAGATAATTTTTTTTCACTTATTGTTGAAGACCAAAAGAAAGAAAAGACTTGTTTCCACTTAACCAAATACAATATTTTAAACATTTATTAATGCATACACATACATGCACACACACATACATGTGTGTGTGAGAGAGAGAGACCTGTGCAGTGGCTTAGAGGTGGAGCTCTCGCCTCATGATCAGGAGGCTATGGGTTCGATCCTAGGTAGAGGCAGGTATTTTTCTCCGGGCACAATAAGAATAAAATTCCGCATAGGGGACAGGAAGGGCATCTGGCCAGTAAGAACTCAGTTCCATTCAGTTGTACAGACTCCACCCCGCAAGGGATTATGGGGTAATTAAAAGGAGATGATGATATATAAGTCTGTAGGTAGAATATGATGTTGAGCATTACAGAAACAGATGTGATGTTTCCATTTTGCCCAACAGGCAGGAGTAAAGCTGCTCTTGCACTGGAATGCTGTTAAATCTTCTTTCTAGCAATGAATAAGATTAAACATTGAATTTAGCAAGTGTGAATGTTGTCCTATAAGTTGACTATAGAAAATTGGCTCATTATTTGCCATTGGATAAAGATCTCTTAAGCAAACCTGTCTCACAGAGAGAGAGGGGGATATACTGTACTTAGATCTCTCTGAATGTCGTTGTCAAGAACCCATTGCTTCAGCACTGTCGTGGTCCTCTTGAGGCTAATCAGGGTCAGATATTGAACTGATAAGCTCTACAATTTTAAATCAAAATCCATTGCTTCCTTCTGTGATGACAAAAAATTATCCTGTAAGGTCAGTGAAGTCAGGAAGCTACCAGAAACCTTCCCCATCAGATCGCCAGGGGCTTTTAAAGGTATTTTTTCCCCTACAACCCCTTTGGCCAAAGAAGTTGCAGAGAAAAATGCTTTCAGGAGCCTCTGACAATCAGGCAACTCAGCGGGGATTGCCAGAGGCTTTTAAAGGCAATTTTTTTTCTACAACCTCTTCGGCCAAAGAGGTTGCAGAAAAAATGCTTTCAGAAGCTTCTGACGATCCCAGCTGAGCCACGCGATCATCAGAAGCTTTTTGTTTTACTTTTAAAAGCATTTTTTCGGCTGAAGAGGTTGTAGAAAAAATGCTTTTAAAAGTTTTTTTTAAAAAAGAAGCGTCTGATAAGGTGGGTGGAGTAAGCGAACAGCAACCGGACCGTGGACCAGTTCGGGGTGTGGCCAGCCAATGTTATTACCAGTTCTCCGAACTACTACAAATTTTTACTACCGATTCTTGCGAACTGGTGTGAACTAGGAGCAACTCACCACTGCCCCATCTCCCCAAAAACTAATTTCACTCAAAATTTCAGACAGCAATATGAAGCCTACATGAAATTAAGTCCATATTCTAATTTCAACAGGGACATAGAGACTTATTATAAAACTTGCAAAAATCCCAAAGAAATTCAGATAGATATTTCAATATTAAATAACATAAACATACGTTAAATATTACAACATATGTACTAATAAAGATGGTTGATACATTTTTCTATTAAATTATGGAACTATTTGATTATCCACAAATCTGGCCTGATTATCTGCCAAGATATTGTTCTGGACCAACCAATAAACTAATCTTCTATAGAGCTATTTAACATACGGCTTGTTTGTCATATTCAAGAGGCTAACTACATAAAGAAAAATTCTAATATTTCAAGCTACTAAATTACATTGAATTTGTAAAACTCAGTTTCTCAGGATTGACCGAGTTCTTGTTTTCTGTTGGGAGTACCCAGAATTTTGAAATGGGAGTAAATATATTCATACTTTATGAATGAAGCTATTTCAAAAATATTTAAAGTGGAAGTAATAATCTATAATAATCCTCCCAATAACTATACTTTTGAGTACTTGAACTGAACTAATAGCTGAAATGAGATAGAATATAAATAAATCAAGTTTTAATTGATCTCAAATTATAAATGTACAGAGCTTCCTGCTGCACTAATGTTACGGATTGCCTTTTTTCCTGCTCACCTCCCCACCCCCAAAAATCACTTTTACGATATTCATTCTTAAATGCATAAAATCAAAGGACCGAGCTTTGATAAAATGTTTACAGGCATCAACCACTTCTAAACATGCTTTTTGGAAGAAAAGGCTTGAAAGACATACAATTTTAAGTCCCACCTTGAATGCTGCATTAGTGGAATCCTTAAAAGCACAAACAACAGGGAAAAAGTAATGGTGGCCCTTGAGGGAAAGAAAGAAAAAAACAGTTCTGTCTTGCACCTAATTCAATCCATTTAGAAGCTCTCTGCCTAAGCCAAGGATTACAGGTGATACCATCTACTTCAGGTTGCAGTGTCTAAAGAAAGCATCCTTCTTATTAAAAAATGGAAAAAGACAAAGTTTAAAGCCAAATAATTCAGGCTTGCATAAATCTTTAATAGGACCTGCCCTCCCAGGATTGGCTACGTGTACTTTTCTCTGCCCAAGGGAAACACAATATGTCTTAGAAGAGAATAATAGTAGCTCCATCTTGTGTGTTATATGATATCTTCAAGTAATCCAGAGGATTTTGTCTTTGTCTGCCGTAAACAAAAGGCCACCCATATATACAGTGTCCAGGCTTTTTCAGGCTCCTTACCTTAGCAGGTGACATCCAGAAGATGGACGTGGAAGAGTTAGGCAGTTAAGTTGCTGGAGGCAAGTTTCCTCTCAAAGCTTTAGGGAAATATGAAACAAATAAGGCAAATTCTCTCTTCCTAAGTCAAAAATGTGACAAGCTGTTACCCTAGTTTTCTAGCACATTGTTTCCACCAATCCTGGCAAACACAATTCTGTATAAGAATTTAAAGCTTCTTATAGTAAATTAGCAGAGTAGAATTAAACGTGAAAAGTGGAGAATGTCAAAGAATTAAAAAAAGGAGCACAATAATGTTTTAAAAATGGCAAACATGGTGCTTTTACACCAAAAATTGTGCTTTCTGAAAGTTTTCTTTAAGTTTTCTTAATGTTGTTTATCATTATTATAAATAACGTTACTCAAAGGAACAGATGCAACAGGAAATGTGGGGATGTTTCTTTGCATGTCCAGAAAAATCCAGGAATTGGAACATGAATTGCCTATTGAAAATATTTTGACAGAAAAACATGGCACCATCAAGAGGCTTTAGCATAGAGCAGAGAAAAAAAATGGATAAGGCTTTTTGTGTCATAAAGTGATGATGATAATAATGTATTTTAATTATTCTGAAATATGTTGAGAGTCAGAAATCCAACAATTTCTTGTCCTCACTTGTTGAGAACAATGTGCCAGACACTGGAAGAGAGAACGAAATGTCTGCTATCATGGACCTAATCCCTATCAACAAGAAAGGTGAATGTGAAATGACTGGTATTGAGGAAATGGTTCATGATATCTTGACTTCATGATATCCAAAGGAGGAAAGATCTAAAGAAGTGTGGATACACCTTTCTAAAACTCTAAAGAGAAGCATGAATACATTCAGGAAACAGAAGAAGGGAAATATAACAATATAGAGTGTTTAAGCCGTAGAAACTGGAAAGCTCAGTGAGCCAAGGCTTATTATAGATACCATAAACAAAATAGCAACAACAATAGCACTTGGACTTATATACAGCTCCATGGTGCATTTTAGCCCTCTCTAAGTGGTCTACAGAGTCAGCATATTTTCCCCAACAATCTGAGTCCTCATTTTACCGACCTCGGAAGGATGGAAGGCTGAATTAGCCTTGAGCCTGGTGAGATTTGAACTGCCAAATTGCAGGCAACCGGCGGTCAGCAGAAGTACCTTGCAGTACTGCATTCTAACCACTACGCCACCATGGCTCTTGATAAAGACAAAAAATAAAGACAGAACAAATAAGAATTATTGCAAATTTCTTGCAAGAGGGTGAGTCTTGTTGAAATAGGTAGCTATAGAAATCAAATAAATATATAACATGGTAAGAAAGTTAAAATTGACAGAAATATAATGTGCACGCCAGGGAATCCACCATTGAGCTAGGTGATTGGATATTAGGCCAATGACATTGAATCAATATAAGAGGGTCCATATGTCCTTAAAGAGAAGATGGGACAATTGAATTATTCTGCAAAATTCCCAGGAAGCTAGATAAAACCTAAAGCATATAATGCAAATATTATTCTCTACCACTCCAGGAAATCAGCAGAATTTAACACCATTGGAGAGCTTGTAGAGGATATAGTAGTTTCAGATGACAATATTTGGAAGATTGCTGTGGCAACAGAACAGATAAACTCACTGACATCCCAGCAAAATGAGGATGCCTAGCAGCATGCTGACCCATTCCCAACACACCCAGGAAATATTCTTTTGCAACTGACTAATTGTGATTGTGTCAATATCAATGGTGTTCAAGAGATGCTCCATATGTTTTAGCTAGGCAAGCCACCTATTAATATTGATACTAACCTTGCTTTCATTTGCCACAATCATTCTACTTCTATTAGCAGGTCTTTATATTTTATAATTTTCTCCAGTTCTTTCTCTCCTATTCGGCTGTCTCTGGGTACTGCAATGTCCACTATCAATATTTGTTTGCATTTCTTATCAACAATTGTCAGTTCTGGGCTGTTATGTGGCAGGTGCTTGTCTGTTTGAAATCTAAAGTCTCAGAGCATTTTAGTTTCTTTATTTTATGGTGTTATGGTACCACCAATTCTTGCTTGCAGGCAAATGGTATTTCTTGAAAATATTCCAGCGTACCATTGTTGCTATTTTGTCGTGCTGCTATTTATAGTCAGTCTGTGCAATCTTCTCAGAGCAGCTAATTAGGTGGTCTACTATTTCTTCAGCTTCTTTGCACAGGTGGCATTTGCTGTCTGTTGCTGTCATCTCTATTCTGGCTTTGTATGTATTTATACTTAAGACTTCGACTTATGCAGCCAGAATTAGCCCCGCTGTCTGTTTCTTCAACTTTAATGCTGTTAGCCATTGTCTAATTATCTGCTCTGTTTGCTATTTTCTTTTAAATGTACCAGCCATGTAATACTTTTTCTTCCCAGTTCTCTTTCTGTACTTCATGTGGTTTTTATTGTAGGCCACTTTAGTCTCTATGGTACTCAGTAAGCCTTCATAGTGGACTAGTTTCAGTGCATCTTCTTCACTGTCGTTCAGATATTCTTCCAATGCCCTTTTTTCTACTTCAGCTGAGTGGCATATTTATAAGATTCCACACCCACCTATTTTTTTTTTGGTAAGTGGAGTCTGTCAACATTATGCATGGATGAAAGGCATGATTCATCATCATCGTCATCATCATCATCATCATCATCATCATCATCATCATCATCATCTTCCTATCCATGGCTTTTAGTTCTGCTTGAGTCTACTTCACTAGTCTGGTAGTGTATCTAATGACTGGAATTTCCCAAATATTAATTGCCTTGATGATATTTCCTCTACTGAGTTTGGACTTTAAGATCTTGAGTCTCATGATGTATTCAGTGCCAATCACACTGGTATGGAACCTGGCTCTTCCATGACATCACCAATGTGACAGAAAGGGAAGGCTGCTCACTGGTCTTCACATGTTGACTTCTACACATGGAAATATCATCTGGTGATTATCCTTTAGCAAATTCTCATCAGGCATCTTGAACTCCCTCATTTGTTAAACATAAGTGAATAAAAAACACTGGTAAACTCCTGCCATTTTAATCTTCATCTGGTTTGTTATGATAAAGTAAGCTATATATTACTTGATCTAGATCAGATAATATTGGCTCTGATTAAATTGATATGTAAAAGAAATTATAATGACAGTTCTCTCTCTCTCTCTCTCTCTCTCTCTCTCTCTCTGTTTCTCTCTCTCTTTCACTCCAGTTTATTTAACAAACCATCTGAAATCTACAGATGCAGGATAGAGTTGGAGGAGACCTTGGAGGGTGTTCAAACTGGAGACCCTATACCATTCTGGACAAATGGTTGTCCAGTCTCTTCTTAAAAGCCTCCAATGATGGAGCAACCAAACTTCTGGAGGCAAGTCATTCTTACTGTCAGGAAAATTATCTTTAACCCTAGATTGGATCTCTCTTTGCTAAACTTTCATCTGTTCACCTAGATATTATCCAGATTACCTAGACTCTATCTAAATCACCTAGATCCGCGATGGCGAACCTATGGCACGTGTGCCACAGGTGGCACGTGGAGCTATATCTGTGGGCAAGCAAGCGTTGCCTTAGCCCAGCTCCAGCGCACCAGCTGATTTTCAGGCCTTCTGGGCTCACTGGAAGTCGGGAAATGGGCTGTTTCCGGCCCCCGGAGGACCTCCGGGGTGGTGAGGAAGGCCTTTTTCACCCTCCCCAGGCTCTAAGAAAGCCTCTGGAGCCTGGGGAGGGTGAAAAACGGGCCTACTGGGCCAGGGGTGGATTCTACTTACCTTTACTACCAGTTTGCAATGGGATCGCGCATGCGCACTCACTTCGGTCAGACACGCAGCTTGCTTCTACGCATGCACAGATCACCGATAATGACATCCAGGGTAGTGGGTGGGGGCCTCACACCCGTTTTACTACTGATACTTGTGAACCAGGGGCAACTCACCATTGTACTGGGCCCACCATGCCATCGCGTGCCAAAAGTGGTGGGGGCTGGGGGGGCGGATGCAGGGGGCATTGAATTATGGGTGTGGGCACATGCGCCCACGACCCCCCTCCACGCTCCCCACGCTTTTGGCACGCGATGGCAAAAAAGTTAGCCATCACTGACCTAGATAGTATCAGGTCAGGACCCAGATAGTACTAGGTTCAGAAAAGTCATTCTGAATTTTCTTTTAGCTATCTCCTGAATACTTTTCCTATGACCAGAATTCAGTTTATGTATATCAGTGGTGGGTTTCATATTTTTTTACTATTAGTTCTGTGGGCGTGGCTTGGTGGCCATGGCAGAGGAAGGATACTATAAAATCTCCATTCCCACCCCAATCCAGGGGAAGGTTATCTCCTGATCAGCTGGGACTTGGGAGGTAGAGAATAGATGGGAGTGGGGCCAGTTAGAATTTTTACTCCCGGTTTTCTGAACTACTCAAAATTTCCGCTACCGATTCTCCAGAACTGGTCAGAACCTGCTGAAACCCACCTTTGATGTGTATGTATAATTGCTCCTTGAGCAAGACTTCATCCTTACCATACAGATTATATAGGAAACTTTCTCATATATAGTACTGTGCACAATTTGTATTTTAAACTACAATTATGAAAACCAAGGATATCATATTCCTTTGCTCTTTGTAGAACAATGCAGTTGCAAAATATATAACCTAAATCAGTAGAAGTAGGATAACCCATTCAGTACACATTCTGATTGTGTATTAAATTTTATTCCAGAGCCTGAAGTCAGAATCGGGGGCTGAATTGCTTGAAAAACAAATAACAAAAGTGAAATGAAGCAACTTCCCATAGCTAACTTGCACTGTAAAATAAAACCTGCAGAGTATGAACAGAGTCTCAGAATCCAATAGCAGATCCCGCCTTCCTTCCACCACATAGTAGTTAGCTAAATAGTACTATTGTACAGGTTTTAAAAGTGCTGGGTATACAGAGTAATAATCACCCAGACAATCTTGGATCTATCTGATGAATTCACCCCAAATATGAGTAATTTTTGCCACATATGCTTACACCTCCTGCTTTTGTACAGATACGTATCTCTGTAAGCCATTTGATGAATTCTTGATGAGTCTACTGCTTGTTTTAATTTCCCATGAGGTTAATAAAGGAAGTTTACAGAAAGAAAATTTCCTATTTCCCTCCTCCCTTTGCAGCTTCCTGCAATCTTTGAAAAGCTTCTCAAGGGAGTTGCTGGCCAGTATGTGTGTTTGGGGAGCGGGAATGGAAGTTCTTGAGGGAGGGTTTGAAAATATTACTTCTATGAGCTTGCTTAAGATGGCAATTATATAAACAGTTAACTAGAAATAAATACTTCAGAAGAACATACCAAACAATGGTTACTCACAAATGGCAATTATATACAATAAAAGGAGGACAGGTAGAAATAAATTAAAGCCTCCACAGTAGAGGGACAGAAAAATCAAGGAGAATAAAAGCAACTTTACCTGCTGCTGGAAATACTATGCAAAATGTGCCCAGTGTGTCTTCCTAAGAAGATACACAAGAATTTGTAATGGTGGGGAGCATTGAGAAGCTACAGTCCTAATTGTGCACCCACTTTCCACAGCTCAGCAATAGATACCTTTGGGAGTGCATGACACATTTATTTTGAAACCCAATGCAATCTGAGACTATTTCTCCCTTTTAACAGTGTGAAACACCATTTTCTAGAATGCAACTTACTGTGCAAAATGAGTTAATACTAAAATGCCACCAAAGCCTGTGACACAAATGAAAATTAGATGGTGGATTGAGTTCTGGTAAGAAGATCTTTGTATTTCTCACCAGCCCCTTTGAGCTGTTTTGCATTTTGTTTTGGGTTACTTCTTGACGTCTAGCAATTCACGCCCGATGAGATTCCTCCTGCTTCTGCCCCATCGGGCAAGCTGAGCAAAACATGATCCCCAGACAGGAAAGAGTTAAAGAAGCTCATTACCTCTGAGAATATTCACCATTCTCTGCATTGAAGCAGACAATTCTATTATTCGTTTAATAGAACTCTGCTGGAAACCAAACACAATTCTTATTCAGGGGAATGATTACTGTGTCTTGTTTAATTCTTGCCTAACAAATGTCAGCACTAATGTATTACAGATTATTCAGTCAATGTGATGGTTCTAGGTGAAAGAAGAGAACAGGGATCTCTCTTTTTTTAGTGTAAAAAGGGTCAGCCGCATGACTTTTCACCGCATGAGCTGAGATGAGGCTTGACATGAATCAATCAATCAGGCTCAGTTTTACAGTTATAGCACCTAATGCCTAAACATGAGCATATGGGTGCAAATTAGCACCCGATTATGAGCATACATGATCTTCTCCTGGAAGACAATAATATTGGCATTAAGCTTCTCAAGAGGGGAGATGCTGCTGGTTTTTAATATGTCTTAAATTATGTCAGGAAAAACACTGGAACATCACACAAAAGCCACAGTCGGTGTATATTGCTATCTCATAGAGCTGGAGATCTTTACAACAATATTGACACAAGAGCAGGCAAGCAAATGTCAGCCAATATAACATATGAAATACTTAACGTAACCAATTTTCAGCTGTCAATCAGCAGGGAATAATGACTGATGCAAGGAATCAATACACCGCAATTGAATTCCAGCTCACAAACTTGTTTCGTTCGGCACTATAAAAGACTGTCAAATGTCACACCCCATGAGATGCAACAGGATTCCAAAGATTTATTTATTTCAAGCTCTGAAGTCTATTAGCAATAGTGCTCCTTGTGCAAGTAGAAAAGAAAAAAAAAAACCCCGATAGCATTAAATTTTCAGCAATGACAATTTATTTCTTCTGAAGCCGATAAATAATGGTTTTCAGCTATATCTAATTTTCCTTAGGCATTTACTACATCTGCTAATGCGAAATCAAATGCTGTAATCTCAGACTGAACAAGAATTTTAAAGCAGAACCTATTAACATTTCAACATTGACCAATAATATTGTAATGTTTAAAATGTAAGCAGTTGTAGAAAACAATTATCCATAGAGCCCAATAGTTTTTCTGAAGTAATAGATTTCCTTAGGAAATGTAATATAAATATATTCCCAAAGGAAAGATAGAAATTAGTGTTTTTTTCAAAAAAACAAAAATCTATAAGTATCACTTTTTTTTGGATTGTAGGACTAAATTTAAGATTCTCATCACAAACATTGTCACTGGAATCGTCTTGTTTCAAAACTCATACTGTCTGTCTATCATTTTGGCTTATTTCTTTTATTTAACCCAACATCAGAAATGCTACTTTGGCCCTGTTAATCAATACATTCATCACAGTTAAGCCTTGAATAAAATCCCACTTATAAACTGCTACTATTATTTTTCTTCTGCCTTGTCAATGTCCTTATTTCAACAATACATTGGAGGAAATGCCTAGTTAGTCTTACCTTTTAATGGCTAAAAAAAGAACAAAATTCAAATTGTAACACTTTTATGGCTTTATTATTAGATTTTTATCCTGCCTTTATTAATGTATAAGTAATTGAAGGTGGCAAATATACCTTCCTTCTCCTATTTTCCCTACAACAGCAACCCTATGAGGTGAGTTGGAATGAAAGAGAGTTACTGACCCAGTCACTCAACTGGCTTTCACAGTCTTCTGGTTTCTAGGCCAGTGCGGTAAACACTATATCAATCTGGCTCTTCCACATTTACCTGCTGTATATTCCTTCTAATGCAAATATCATAAAACATAGAATAATAGAGTTGGAAGGTCTTCTAGTTCAACCCTTTTTTGAAAGCCTCCAGTGATGGAGCACCCACAACATCTGAAGGCAAACTATTCCATTTGCTCTCATCATTAGGAATTTTCTCCTTAGTTCTAGGTATGTTATGTATATGTGTATGTGTATGTGTAAGTATATGTGTATGTGTATGTGTATGTGTATGTGTATGTGTATGTGTATGTGTATTTATATCTATATCTATATGTATTAAATTATATTGTGTCTTATCCTATAACTATTGTATTTTACCCTACTCCTATTTTAAATTGTTTGTATTACATTTTATTGACGATATGTGTTTGCACCTTGTGCTTTGATATGGCCTATAAGCTAATCAAAGCTATCATTTTAAACTGTATTTTATTCCAATTTCATTTTAAATCGTATTTTATTCCAATTTCATTTTAAATGGTATTTTATCCAATTCCATTTTAAATTGTTTTTATCAGATTTTAGAAATAATTTGTGTCTGGAACTCTGCACTTTAATATGGCCCAAGAGCTAATCAATACAGTACCCTGTTTCCCCCAAAATAAGACATCCCCTGATAATAAGCCCAATGGGCTTTTGAGTGCATGGCAATAAGGCCAAGTGCTTATTTCAGGATTCAAAAAAATATAAGACAGGATCTTATTTTCAGGGAAATACGGTAAAATCTCTATCTATCTCTATCTATCTCTATCTATCTCTATCTATCTCTATCTATCTTTATCTATCTATCTCTATCTCTATCTCTATCTATCTCTATCATCTCTATATCATCTAGATCTAGATCTAGATATATGTATGTCAGGACATACATACATGTACTAGGTATTTAACTGGGATATAGAATGGCTCATTGAATCTCATTTGACCTAGAGAAAATAGAAGCTGTCCATTAACACTATGATCCATACTTATAAATCTTAATTTCTTTAAGCCTGGCTATGCAATGTTTATCAAAGCTAACATAATTTATTTTAAAAACCTCCTTTATTTAGATTAGCTCCTATTTTTATATGCAATTCCAAAAGCAAGTTAGAAAGAAAGAAATGAAAGAAATGAAAGAGGTCAGTTGCTCTCTGTTTTATGATTCTTCACCAGAAGTGATACTGGCAAACTGCATAAATTGATATTGGAAGACTACCAGCATGTTATCTAATTTCAGCCACGAAATGACTGTACACTCCACGATTTTATGAGGAAATAGGATTACAGGTCACAAGAGCTCCTTTATTTCCCACCTGTAGCTTCTGACAACATTTTATTAAGGATTTTCCCATCTTCACTCTATGACCTACAGGGACAACATTCTAACAGCTGTTGCCAGACTATTACCAAAACGACATTAGCACAGATTAGCAGTTTTGAAAAGTAGTATCAATTTATCTGAACTATGTTCACAAGTTCTACAAATTTTCAACATGGAACGTAAGGTGAATAGAATGAATTATTATGTAATGAAGAAGAATGTTTAATACAACTAAACATTTAATACATCTTTGTGATTTCATAAAATATTCCATGCACTAAATACTGTCAAAATACTTGTAGTTCTGTTTTTAACAAGATACATTTACCATTGATCTCCTTGGCAAATAAGACTATAACTTTTTAAAAGAAAATAATAAAATCAATGTGATGTGAATAATATAAGAAAAAAGAAAGATAAATATTTAGAATAGAATAGAATAACAGAGTTGGAAGGGACCTTGGAGGTCTTCTAGTCCAACACCCTGCCCAGGCAGGAAACCCTACACCACTTCAGACAAATGGTTATCTAACATCTTCTTAAAAATTTCCTGTGTTGGGACATTCACAACTTCTGCAGACAAATTGTTCCACTTATTAGTTGTTCTAACTGTCAGGAAATTTCTCCTTAGTTCTAAATTGTTTCTCTCCTTGATTAGTTTCCACCCATTGCTTCTTGTTCTACCCTCAGGTGCTTTGAAGAATAGTTTGACTCCCTCTTCTTTGTGGCAACCCCTGAGATATTGGAACCCTGCTATCATGTCTTCTCTAGTCCTTCTCTTCATCAAACTAGAGATACCCAGTTCCTGCAACCGTTCTTCATATGTTTTAGGCTCCAGTTCCCCAATCATCTTTGTTGCTCTTCTCTGCACTCTTTCCAGAGTCTCAACATCTTTTTTACATTGTGTAAATGTAAGGGCCATTAGTACATTTCATCTACTAATGGCCCTCTTCATCACAAGTATAAACAATTTGAACAATTTATCATCTTCTCTTAAAGTTCAGCATAAAAACTTATTCTATGGAATGAAGAAGTTTTTTTGTTGAACTTTAAGAGAAGGTGGAATTGCAACAAAAGCCCATTAAGGGTTACCAGAAATAACACCATATATTTTTTAACCTTCATCAACTAAGCCAGTGGGGTCTTTATGTTTCTTACTTTTGCTTTTAATAGTCTTGATCTTTAATCTCTTCAAATAATGTCCTGCACTTCTTTTGATTTCTTCTTTGTCCCTACTCAGAAAAACCTTCAGAACCTTAACAGATCTTTTTTGTAGATCATTTCATAGATTCGATAGTTATTCAAATCACTTTTTTCATTTCCCACTTGCACATTTCAATTATTCAGTTTCAATTATTAAGACATCAGCAGGTTTTATTTGAATATCCAGTGAAAGCTCTTTTTCCTATATCAGCCTATCATTTTCAAATTCACTTTCAATTTGGCCCCAGTCCCATATGGCAAAACTTGTTCCTCTATCATCTCCTAAAAGCCACTTATCTATAATGACATTTTTAACATTCCATGTTAGTAAGCTAAATTTTCTTCTCCTTTAATTATAATTTTTATTTTTCTCTGGTTCCCTCTGTTTTCTAATACTCATCTTGTCATGTTTTCTTTCAAGAATTGAAAAAACTAGATTTTTTTTCCATAAGAAGGATTTCCATGACCAATTTAAAATCTTATTTCAAATCTAACTGGAGCCATAATCAATTTATAGCTTTCAAAAATCAACACTCTAGCCACCTTCTAATATACCTATTTTATACCTTTACTTTTCACCCAAACTCCTGAAATCAAAAAGACAAATTTCATGGCTTCTGCTAGTGATAGGATACTTTTTGGAGGTTGAAATAATTTTTACAAATAAATATGGATCTTGATCAAAAAAGGTTGCCCTGCCCTAATAGTAGAGACAGGTCAGCATGTGAGAACTATTTCTATTCACAGAGGGCCACCATTGGATCTCATATACAGTTGATGTTCTACTTCCATGGAAAATAATGATACTAATAATATTGTAATATTATAAGGAGCCTGGTGGCGCAGTAGACTAAGTGGTCTTAAAAGTAGCACTTAAGTTTCCAGCTGCCTGCAATTACTGCAAGTTCAAATCCCACCAGGCTCAAGGTTGACTCAGCCTTCCATCCTTTCTAAGGTAGGTAAAATGAGGACCCAGATTGTGTGGGCAATAAGCTGACTTTGTATAAATATACAAAAGTATGAAGGCTATTGCTTAACACATTGTAAGCCACCCTGAGAAGGGCGGCATATAAATAATAATAATAATAAAATAAAATAAAATAAAATAAAATAAGAGCCTTGGTGGCACAGCAGACTAAAGTGCTGTTAACTAGCACCAGCTGCCTGCAATTACTACAAGTTCGAATCTCACCAGGCTCAAGGTTGACTCAGCCTTCCATCCTTTTGAGGTAGGTAAAATGAGTACCTGGATTGTGGGGGCAATAAGCTAACTTTGTATTAAAAAAAACCACCGCGGGTGTGGGGAGCAAAAATCCTTACTAAGCATGTATATACAAGAGTATGAAGGCTATTGCTTAACGCATGTAAGCCGCCCTGAGTCTCCGGAGAAGGGGACATATAAATCAAACCAATAAATAATAAATAAATAAATTGTAGGTCCCAGAGAAGACAACAACAGGTTGATTCATGAGTGGGCAAATAGTTTAAAGCAAGGCCATTTAAACTTACTTCTTCTTTTGTAATAATAGCAGTTGTTTTTTTTTAATTATTAATTAATCAATATTGTGCTGGCATCACAGAACAAAATAATTAAATTCTCTATATAAATTCTCTTAAAATATATATATATCTAATTTATTAATTAATTCAATTTATATACCTACCTATCTCACATTTGTGATTCTGGTCAGTTCACATAGTAGAAACAATCAAATAACACAACCAATAAATAAAATACAGGGAAATAGTAAGAATACAATAATCCTTAGATCCAAGTGGAGAAAAAAAAACAAAACTGAAAATGTTAAACATTAAAATCAGGTAAATGCAAGTCATTGGTCAATCAATATAACCAAGAGAAAGAATAAAGGAGTGTATAAATGATTACACCACCAGGTCCATAAAATGGTATTTGTAATGCTCATTTCCTTATTTGTTACATTTAGTATAACACTTTTCATTCTGGAGTTTCAGCTCATGCTCACTCCTCCTTTCTGCGGAGTAGAGACCAACAGCTCTCTAAAGTTGGGTTGAGAAAAAACTGGTTCCAAATCATTCTGTACTTGAGGGTCAATTAGAACTTGTTCCTAAACCAGCACGTTAAACACTATTTCACATTTGTTGTCAATAAATCCATTTCAGTATGTTTCTTGGAGAGAAACATTACTAGTGACTTTTAAGTGGGATTTTCTATACCTGAGGAGCCTACGTCTGTGTGTCTTAAGTTTAAATTAATTTAATTCCACCTTGATTAATTTTACCTTTCTTACATCTTCCCCTCATGTGACCACAGTCATCATCTTCACCTGCAGGTTTTGTGACATCTTTCATGCAAGATCTCAGATTACTTAATTTTTTTAAAAAAAGCAGTTAATACAATAATTCTATGTACTTAAGGTAGGTATCTCTATGTACTGTGTCATGTTATTTATTATTTTGAGGAAGATGATATGTGCTTAAAGTCTGAAGTTAAGATTATGTTCTTTCATTGTTGTAGTTGTGACTGTTATTATAATAACTGGTCCTTGAAATTATCTCATTTTAATTGTAGTACAGGTTATGGTATTATGTCAACGAACTAATTTGGCTCCTTTCAATTTAAACCAATCAAAACATTATTTTGTGGATCCCCACCCACCCCTTAATCTTCATTTATTTTTGAGTGAAATAAAGATATTTCTTACCACAAACAGCAATCATAAAAGCACCTTCAATACAGAGTCACTCTATTAGTCCACATAAAACAGTACAGTATAACACTGTCATTTTTGAGAATCCCAACTTTACTTAAGAAATATCAAGGACTGAAACTGGATTTTTCCAATGCAATTTTCTGAACCACAAAATATTACTAACAATTGCTATCTTTTATCCTTCTATGTTCCTCCATTGCATATCTGAAGTTATCAGGGGTGAAATCCAGCAGGTTCTAACAGGTTCTGGAGAACTGGTAGTGGAAATTTTGAGTAGTTCGGAGAACCAGCAAATACCACCTCTGGCTGGCCGCAGAGTGGGATGGGAATGGAGATTTTACAATATTCTTTCCCAGGAGTGGGGAGGGAATGGGGATTTTGCAGTATCCTTTCTCTGGAGTGGGGTGGGAATGGAGATTTTGCAATATCCTTCCCCTGCCACACCTACCAAGCCACGCCTACAGAACCGGTAGGGAAAAAATTTGGATTTCACCCTTGGAAGTTATGTTAACTTTTTTCATGCATATTAAAGATATGTTAATTTGTTTCTACCATGTCAGAAAATTAGATAAAATGGAGATTAATTTAGCCCTATGTGAAATTCAGTTTAAGTATTATCTTTCATTTATGAAATAGATCACATAAAGAAAAAGATGCAGATATACACAAATACATGGATCATATTATTCTTTTCTGGGTATTGTGCAGAAAACAGAAGAAAGAAATTGTAAAGCTAGAGATAAAAGGTATGAGATTAGGAAAAGAAACATAGTTAAAACATAGTTTAAAAAACATAGTCAAATAGTTCTCACCTAATGAAGCTTCTTGGATGTGAAGACAAATGTTTTCTTCTTCTTCCTCAAGGAAAAAAACATAGTTGTCTTTTGAAAAAGCACCTGTGAGACAACTATGACTTGGATCACTGAGAATCTCAGACATAGTTAAAATCAGTTTAATCAAATACTATCCAGTATGCATTTATATGTCTTTCAATCCCTAAAAACAATTATTTCTTCTGCATTATCCATACACTTTTCCATAACTTGCCTTCTATATTTCTTTCAGAAAAATCTCATCAGCTCCATCTAACTAGAACTTTCCTTCTCCTCTTCCTCTTGATACATTTACTCTTCATTCATAGGTTTATTTTATAATGTGATCTTTAATGTGCTTTTTTTTGGGCTGATCACTCAATTTTGTATTCAGTTCATTCTTAATATTCATTCTTAAACTTCTTCTTTTACCACATATAATTAAATATCTCTCAATCCGGCTGCATTAAATTTACTTTTAAGTTCGTCCTGACCAGGGGTGGGTTCTACTTACCTTTACTACCGGTTTACAACGGGACCGCACGCACGCTCACTTCACTCGCGCGCCTGCTCAGAAGCATTTTGATGACATTGGGGTTGGTGGGTGGAGCCTCCCACCGGTTTTACTACCGGTTCTATAGAACCGGTGCGAACCGGGGGCAACCCACCACTGGTCCTGACATTATAATTCCCATAGAAGAAAGTGTGCAGAAGCATTTTTATACTTAGCCATTTTTGCTTCTTCCAAAAAAACCCCACCAAACCCATTGATTCCTAGTGGCAAGCCATATGATAGCCACTATTTTTCTACCAGGTTTTTTACATATTAAAATATAAGCATTCATTTACACATCATTAGTAAACATTTTCCCAAAGTACACATATTCATTTATTTGCTCTAATTTTTCTTCATGTACACATAATTCGTAATTGTTTTCTCCATTTTCCCTGTCAAAAACAATTACCTTGTTCCTTGACAGATTAATTTTCAGATCCATTCTTCTCGCTGAATCATAAACCTACCTAACATCTGCTGGAAAATATTTGTATTCTCAGACATTATCGAGAAATCATTTTTTGCTTAAAAAATAAATATATATAGATGCCCAATTGATTTTTGACGGAGGATGGAGTACACAATTAAAAACAGCATATTACAAGAACAACAGTAACCCCACATTAAAACATAGTAAAAAATATTTAAACTGTCACAAAGAGTCAAGACCAGGGGTGGGTTCTAAAAAATTTTTACTACCGGTTCTGTGGGTGTGGCTTATTTTGTGGGCATGGCTTGATGGTCATGTAACAGTGGGTGTGGCTTCATGGTCATGTGACTGGGTGGCCATGGCCAACTCAATGTCACTCACATCAAGGGGTGCCTCGTCTGGGCCCTCCCCTCCCAGCCATTCCTTGTCACACCCAGTCTCAGCGTATCTATAGTTCTGTAAAAATGTTGTTTACCTTTTTTCATACTATAGATGTACTTTCATGGACCACTAAATCAAGACAGATGTAAAACTTGGTAGAAAATCCAGCTCTTCAGAACCTTCCAAAAGGCAGGCAGATTTTGGGATTTATCTTAATCTCAGTCAAGGTTTTTTTTGAAGGGTAGCAGCATTGTCGGTGGTGTTGACATCTTTCACTACCACTGTTAAGTTCAATAATTCTCACTTTTTCCTATAAATAATTACCTCAGACACACACACACTTACATATACAGTATATACCAGTGGTGGGATTCAAGTAATTTAACAACCGGATCTCTGCCCTAATGATTTCTTCCAACAACCAGTTTTACCAAACTGCTCAGAAAGTTAACAACCAGTTCTCCTGAAGTGGTGCGAACTGGTTGAATCCCACCACTGGTATATACCCACCCCACACGCATATATTCCTTCCTTCATGTGTACATATGATTAGACTTTTCTTTCAACCACTTATACAATTGCCTATGGTTGCACATGCATTCCAATTACTTTAAAATAAAAATAATGTTAGTTTGTGTAGTTATTTTAAAACGTGAAACAAGATAGGTTTACATTTAAATGTGAACCCAATAAACTCTTAGTTCATTTAGTTGATATTCATATCAATGAATTACCATATTCACTGTTAGTCCATCCTTTGTTCATACTAGAATCTGGATATTGAAACTCATTTGTACTGAAGTGAACAGGGAAGCCGCCCATATTTCAATTTTCCATCAGTCCCCTGTTATCTTTAAGGCCGTTATGTGAACAGTCAACATATTGAATTAATTCCCCCCCCCCAAAATAAATAAATTTGGGCTGAAATAATAAAAGGGCTTCTGAAAACAGTTGAAAATATGCTTGGCTTTCTGTGTGCATATTGAAAATGCAGAACAAAATAGCCAAATTTGACTAACAGAAACAGAATGCTAAACTGAAACAAGATTACAAATGATTTTAACATGAAATGATAGGCTGTCATTTATTCTTAAACAATCAACCACATTCTCTCTTTTTCTGCCTGTTCTCCAACTGCCAAAGGCCTAAAGGAATACCAAACTTTCCTTACCAGGCAGCAGTTGGAAGTTTGGCAGATGCTCCAGCCGGTACTCAGTTTTTTTGGATTCAGTTCTTCACATCTGTCAGTGGTCAGACAATTTTTGATGTGTAGTCTAGTCTAGCTTGTCCCCTTTAATGCAATAACTTTATCAATCAATGATTATTTATATTCACCCCCTTTTTATGGTGAGCAACTGTGGTTTCAAAAACCAGAGCTTTCTTTTTCCTTATAACTATCCATCTGTCTTTAATAACAGCAATAATAGCAACTATGCCTGGCAGCAGCTGTTAAAATGCAGCTTTGCCTCCTTTTAAAATAAAATACTATCATCAGACAGGTGCCATCATATTTACTCATATGATATGCCACTTTAATTTTTATTTGGTATAAAATTTGGTATAAAATAGGGGTATTAAACTGGCAGCTCACGGGACGGATACGTCACATGCGGGCCACACCCACTCTGCAAAGGAGAAAAAATATCACGATATGTCACATGTACAAAAATCCTTGAAGCATTGTTCTGCTCATATTTCTATGAAAAAAAATGGAATGTACTTAGTTTTATATAGACAATGTCTTAAGGATTGTTTTTTGAGGAATAACTGCAAACAACTGTTCTATAGAGATTATAACTGGTGCCTATTTTCACTTTTTCACTCAATGAAAAAGGTGGGACAATAGGCCTGTTCATAATTTTTTATCATACTTTGGAAAGACAACTTACTAAACCATTTCACCAATATATTCCACAGATACAAATTTCAGGAAGTGCATTTTTCCCTGATTATGCTTTCATAAAAGACATTCAGCCATGCATTTTTCCAGTGACAACTAAATCATTTTGTTCACTAACACACAGAAACTCTTAGTGCAAAGCATAAATAAAATTTATAAATATATATATTGTCCAGTCACTTGTTGAGATGGGTGGCTATAGAATTCAAATAAATAAATATAATTTCCACTATTGCTTGAACCTATACCTACCTATGTGTTATTTTATTTTATTGAGATTATTGAATAATCATCCTCTTTGGAAAACAAGTTTTCTTTTTTTTAAAAAAAACTTTATTTACATGGCCCAGTTTGTAACAGCAGTCCTGATTGGTTAACATAAGATTAGGCTATTATTCTCTCTAAAGGATTGGCCAAGTGTTGATAGGACACATAATAAAGAGCAAGTACTCTTTTCCTTATCTTTCTCCACCTTTTTTTCTAATTTCTAGCAAAAAGCACACCATGTAATTTTTATTTCATCTTCACCGGGTATCTGGTTACATAGGAATCTATACAATACATCATGATCATCATCATTTTAGCCATTCTCTATCCACTGCAGGATGGAGACCTCTTTTGCACGTTTCCAAACAATATGGTCCTAAGTTTTCTTTTGCCAATTGGACCTGCAATATTTTATTTATTTTATTATTCGTATTTCTATGCCGCCCACTCTCCAAGGACTCTGGGCGGCTTACACCTTACACCTTATACCCTAAAGACAGTATACTAAATAGCATATTGCCCTCAACAATCTGGGTCCTCATTTTACCCACCTCAGAAGGATGGAAGGTTGAGTCAACCTTGAGCCGGTGAGATTTGATCTGCTGATCTGCTGAACTAGCAGTCAGCACTCTAACCACTGTACCACCTCGGCTCTTACTTGCTGATGTCGTTGATCTATCTTGTTTTAGGTCTCTTTTGTGGACACTTTTTATCAGTACAATGCATATCCACTATTAAGTTGACTTTAATAAAAAAAAATTAAAACTAAATGTACAACCTTAACCTTTCTTTGTACACAGTTAACATTAGTGCCCTTTAAATTCGATAATGGCTCTGTTTATTTTTCAAACTCTATTTTTATATAGCCATGTAAGGCAACAATCAGTTTTGTGCTGACAGGAAATAAGATAATTGTCAGGCCTGGAAGCCATCTTTTGCACTGGGCCTTCAGGCCTACCACATTTACTACTGTGGGAATCTCCCAACAATAATGCACACCGATCTTTCAGTATACTTCTTTAGATACCTTATAGCAAAAATTTTATTCAAAAACATTTATTTTATTTAAAAAAAATTTCACGGGGAACCTTGACATCAAAAAAGAACAGTTGTTACCATTATTTGTATGGATGCTGCCACTTGGAAGAATTTTGACCTCAGAATTGATCTGAAAATCATTAAAATTAAATCACAGCTGCAGATTTTGTTAGGAATATATAGAAATACTTACGAAAAATAATACCTGGCCACCATCTAGAAAATAAAGTGTGCCAAGAAGAAAAAAAGCCCCTATACAAATTTTTAAGCACACTGTTGCTCTTTTAAAATAAAAGGATCGACATATAAATCTAGATTCTCTTTGTCGTGTGTGAGTTTATGCAGACACTCACACTTTTAAGAGATGGTTTAAATCTTCAGTCAGCTTTATGACTTTATATTATTATATTATTCTTTGTCCTGGCTGCCATACATTCATTTGATGTTTTTTTGGAAAGTATGTAACTGGATTATTCGAAATAGGAACCACAATGCAACATTCAACATATTGATATGATTCATGGTTTTGACATGAAAAGAATGGCCATGGTTGGATAGAGCGAATAGAATTCAGAGATTAAAAAGACTTTCAGAGGATACAAAGTTTAATGAAATGCATGCATGCGGATTTGAACTTTTTCTAGATTTTCCTTTTAAAAGCTGGAATTCTTTTCCAACAGAGATCTCCTACAGTCTAACAATTAGAGAAGATGGTTAGATGGTTGTGATCAACTATATATTTCTGATTAGTTTAAAAAATGATTCGTCACTGTTTTGCCATGATCTGGCACTTGTTGTATTTTTAATCATTTTGTTTTATGGATTTTCCACATCACATCTGCTTACACAAAAGATCAGTAAATTAAATTGTCTAATTTAGAAGCTTAAAATATTCATTTCTAAGAACGAATATGTCTTTACTAATTTGTGATCAGGCCACTATCTTCATTTGCTTTCTTCCATTCTTTTACTGGACTGAGTTAGCTTCTCCATATATCAGTGGTGGGTTGTCCCCGGTTCGGACCGGTTCGCAAGAACCGGTAGTAAAACTGGTGGGAGGCCCTGCGCACCACCCCAGATCTGTGCACCATTGGCGATCTGTGCATGCACAGAAGCTTCTGCGCACATGCAGAAGCAAGGCACGCACACACACATGCGTGAAGCAAGCACATATGCATGCAATCCCATTGCAAGCTGGTAGTAAAGGTAAGTAGAACCCACCCCTGTCATACATACATACATACATACATACATACATACATACATATATATATATATATATATATATCTCACTACCATCATTATGAACTATCAGGAGAATTTCATTTAATGATTTAGAAATTCTGTGTCATCTTGTGTTTCCAAATTCTCTTTGGGACAATTTGCAAATATTCCCTTATTAGCTTTTGCTAAACTAAACATGTTTTATAGAAGCATGATAATCATGATTTTTATTTGTCATGTATATATGCACCATTTGTTTAAGAGTCCAAGACACTGTATTACCTCTCTTCCCCTAGTGTTTTCCACAATAACATGTTAAATAATACACTACACTGAGTCCTGAAAATACCTTTCTTTTGATGTTGACTTTTTGGATTCCCTTACATTGTTTTACAAATAAATTTAATATTTAATGCAAACTGAAACTGTTCAATTTAGCATATATAATATAACATAGAGCATGATGGCTCAGTGGTTAAAGATGCTGAGCTTGTCAGCTGGAGAGCTGACATGCCGGGTTCAAAACCTGTGTGACTAAGGTGAGTTCCCATTACTTGAATAGAATAGAATAACAGAGTTGAAAGGGACCTCAGAGGTCTTCTAGTTCAACCCACTGCTTAAGCAAGAAGCCCTATACCATTTTAGACAAATGGTTATCCAATCTCTTCCTAAAAACTTCTAGTGTTGGAGCATTCACAACTTCTGGTTGTTCCACTGATTAATTGTTCTAGCTGTCGGGGAATTTCTCCTTAGCTCTAAGTTGCTTCTCTTGTTGATTAGTTGCCACTTATTGCTTCTTGTTCTGTCCTCAGGTACTTTGGAGAATAGCTTGACTCCTTCTTCTTTGTGGCAGCCCATGAGATATCGGAACACTGCTATCATGTCACCCCTAGTCCTTCTTTTCATCAAACTAGACATACCCAATTCAAGCAACTGTTTTTTATATGTTTTAGCCTCCAGTCTCCTAATCATCTTCGTTACTCTTCTCTGCACTCTTTCTAGAGTCTCAACATCTTTTTTACATTGTGGCGACCAAAACTGGATGCATTATTCCAAGTGTGGCCTTACCAAGGCATTATAAAGTGGTATTAACACTTCACGTGATCTTGATTCTGTCCCTCTGTTTATGCAGCCTAGAACTGTGTTGGCTTTTTTTGGCAGCTGTAGCACACTGCTGGCTCATATTTAAATAATTGTTCACCAGGACTCCAAGATCCTTCTCACAGTTACTACTATTGAGCGAGGTACCACCTATATTGTATCTGTGCATTTTGTTTTTCTTGCCTAAATGTAGAACCTTACTTGCCCCTGTTCCTGTCTATTTTCTGTTCAAAAGTATGCAAATGTACCAATGGTGGGTTGCCCCCAGTTCGGACCGGTTTGCAAGAACTGGTAGTAAAACTGGCGGGAGGCCCCGCCCATCACCCCGGATGTCGTCATTGGTGATCTGTGCAGAAGCAAGGCACGTCCGCTTGCTTCGCTCGCGCATGTGCGCAATCCTCTTGTGAACCAGTAGTAAAGGTAAGTAGAACCCATCCCTGAAATGTATGTAGATTCATAGGTACCACAGCATTCATAGGTACCACAGCATTCTGTGTTCCTTTGGTCTATAGCCACACTGGCCACATGACCACAGAAGTAGTGTTTGGACAAGTTTGGCTCCCTTGGCCAAGAAACAGAGATGAGCAAGTGCTCTAGAGTTGAACATGACTGACAGGGAAACCTTTATTTTTTTAAAAAAATATAATATACATATATACATGCAAACATTATGGGAGGTATAATTAATGAGGTTATTTTAATTTATTTTTACTGCACTGTTATATAAATATTTGTGTAATATTATATTAGAGTTATTGTTGTTTATATACCAGATATATTCTATATGCTATAGAAATACTGGGAGGAAGGGTTCAGAAGAGATAATAATGGAGCACATTTTGTAAGCTGTTCCAGTGGCATATTGCCCTGTGGGTTAATAGCATTGCCATGTAAACTCATATAATCATGTTCTATTAGATTGCTGATTTGATTGTTGCCAAAGCAGATTACTTAACAAAGCAGATTACTTGCCAGTATATTGTTTTTGCACCAGAATTAGTCTTAGCTTTTGGAAGCTTCTGATTTGGAGAGGAAAGATAGGTACCCTTGACATCAGCAAATGTCCTTTTTCTTGTGACAGATAATGCTTTTTGGGGCCTTGTGATTATACACTGTTTACAACCAGAAAAGAAAGAATAGCAATATTTGAGGGCTGTCACAGAGAGCAGGGAGCCAACCTATTTTCCAAAGCACCTGAAGGTTAGACAAGGAATAATGGATGCAAACTGATCAAGAAGAGATTCAACCTAGAAATAAGGAGAAATTTTCTGACAGTGAGAAAAATCAACCAATGGAACAGCTTGCCTTCAGAAGTTGTCGGAGCTTTATCACTGGATGCTTTCAAGAAGAGACTGGCAGCCATCTGTCAGAAACGGTATAGGCCAGTGATGGTGAACCTTTTCGGCCAGAAGTGCCCAAACCAGAAAGTGCATGCGTGTGTGTGCATGTGTGCGTGCCAGAGCGTCGGAGCACCAGAAACCCAAAGCCCAGTTGGCCAATGTGCATGCGTGCGCATGCCAGCTGCTCTTTGGGTTTCCGGCACGTGTATACGCACTGGCCAGCTGGTCTTCGCGCATGCTGGAACACTGGAAACCTGAAGACAAGCTAGCCGCCATCTGCATGTCTGGTTTTTGGCCATTTTTGACTGTTTTTCGGACCATTTTCAGGCCTGTTTTCAGGCTGTTTATGGACCCAAAAAACGGCCCAAAAAACAGCCTGTTTTCCAGGCCATTTTTTGGCCATTTTCAGACCATTCTTGGGCCATTTTTAGGCTGTTTTGGGGCCATTCTCAGACCGTTTTTCAGACCATTTTCAGGTCATTTTCAGGCCATTTTCCAGCACTCTGGCTCTCATGAAGACCACTTGGAAACCAGAAGGGTTGCTGGTGACGGTGCGTGTACCCACAGAGAGGGCTCTGCGTGCCACCTCTGGCACGCGTGCCATAGGTTCGCCATCATGGGTATAGGATCTCCTGCTTGAGCAGGGGATTGGACTAGAGTGCCTTCCACTCTGTTATTCTATTCTTCTATTTGAATCTAAAGGATTATGCTTTCCAGATTAGGTAGCATAAGTAGGAATATAACCACACATACTAAATTGGGCTAACTCCACCTAACCTGCTCTATAGTTATGTACCAAATTTTAAGTGTCTTTTGCTAGTCATTTGAGATAGATTGATGGGTAATCTAGACTAACAATAATTAATGTATACAACACTCCTTGTATATCGCACTGTGTCCAGTATGTGGTTCTGTATTTGGAATATATATATACTATAGCTATTGAACAGCTGGATCTCTGCTTTCATCACTGAAAGCACACATGCTCGGTGTAATGACAGCCTGCTCGGCGATACCTGTATTGTGTAAAGTTTGGAAAAGGACCAGCTGTTTGCCTACAGACTGAATAAATTTGGGCATTGTTAACATGGTAACACATTGGCTTTTCATCAAAATTAATTTGGTCTTGTTAATAATATGCAGAGTGCAAAGCTGACAGCTATACCAATGCTAATAAACCTAATACATCTTTCTTAAGTAGAAAAGGAAAGATCGTATTAGAAGTGGAGTGTATTAGAAGAGGGAAGTGAGGACATTATTTACTGCATTAAAAAGGACACAGGGAAGCCATAGGGAATATTAAGTTAAAAAATAAGGTTAGCTGCACTTCAGTGGTGGGATGAATTATTAATTTTCATATATTTTATTTTAAACTTTACCAGACATGTATATGTTTTGCCACACGTATCTTACCAGTTTAGATACTCATATAATCTTGTAGGAATTAGGGAAAAGTAGCTTCTGTGTGAAATTTCAAAACTAATTTAATAAGGAGAAAGAGAGAAACATAATACAGATCTTATTTGTTGGAGCAGAATACTAGAAGCAAATTTATCTTGTTGTAGTGAAAATACACTCAATATATCTGAAACAATTGGATCGTTGTTATAACTTGGATCATTGTAGTAACTAGTACTTTAGCAGTCCTAGTGCTTTATTTGGCTCATATCTTGCTATACATTTGCATCTCCCATCCCAAAAAATTACACACAAATCTCAATGTGTGTGTGTTTGTTTGCGTATGCAGTAATATATATATAAATACTTAATCTTTTCCCTGGCTCAAGCCGATAAAGGGAGGAGAACTTGTGGCTCAGAAGGTTAATTCAAACTGCCTAACATGCAGGAAGCCCAAGTTCGATCCGAGCAAGGGTACGGCTAGCTGAGGAAAGCTAAAAATCTTGAAATAGCTCTATACTATTCTCCTTCTATTTCTTTATCAGCAAAATATAAATTTGGTATAAAATGGTTTGTCGTGAATGCGACTGCTTGAGGGCTCCTGGATTGGAGCTGAAAGGCGAAACGGAGCCCCCTCCCACATGTTGGGGTAGACCAGGTGTCTCGATAAACACACACACACACACACACA
>WNWU01000007.1:24898307-24912567 GCA_012654045.1 Ptyas mucosa
TATATATATATATATATATATATAAACAAACCATGAGAAGAAAATATAAATATGTATATCAGGGAAAATTTGCATGTGACAAAAAAAGAAATAAATTTTTTATGCTAATATTTTTTCCCCACTGTTAATTTTTGTGTATGATTATTGGTTTTGAAGTCTCCTTAATAGCACAGTGTGAGGGTCACCATAGGCAAAGTATACGTATATCTTCCACCTAACATTTTCCTTTTGCTACTTTTCAGAAATGGATTGGTTCATGCTGCAGTTGAATGAAGGTGGGCTCTTTGCACACACTCTATTAATTGTATTAGTAACATGTACTAAAACATTGTTCTCTTTCTACTTGTATTTCAGCTCAGAAAACCCAGAGACAGATGTAACAGCTGCTGCAACTGCTGGAAACTAAGCCCTTTTCATTTTTTAAAAAAATTCCACTCCTACCAACCATCCATGTGCTCTCCTTCAGTTACAACACTTTCAGAGAAGACTGAGTTCAAAGGCATACTGAAAAGTCCAACATTAGGGGGAGGATATTTGAGTCCTTGTGTCCAGACTTCGTGGCTTTACAAAACTCAGGTCAACAGTAAGCTTCAAATAACAATTAAAAATAGTATTGAAAGCATTCTTTAAGTGCTTTATTTCCTTACTCTTGGTCTTTTCTGCAGTGTTGCACACCTGCCATGGAAAATATTAGTTATGAGGTTTCCATGGAACTTTAACAAATTAAAATTTACATAGCATATAGTGTATGTACTATGATACTAAAAGACGTCTCAGGTTATTATTTAAAGCTAGAATTTGCTTTTTAGATGGGATTTCCCCCCCTCTTTTTCCCTATGCTTAATAAAGATCTTCTCCCGAAGGCCTCCAAGTTGTCTGGATCCAGTTACAATTTTATTTTTCAGTTCAGCAGAAAGCATTTCTATCACCATACAAATGAAGTAGTTTTAATCTGATTTATTATTTGATGGTATATAACAATAGTTCAAGAAACATCTTGCACTTAAAATATTATCACCTAGGGAAAGATTTGCTCAAATACTGTTGGATCTGACTATGTGTGTTATGTCCACAATTTAATTTTTAAAGGTCTCTCTGGATTGATTCAGAGACTCTTCGCTTGCCCCATGATATTACATTCCACATGCAATTTATGTATGCATTTATATCTTCAAAATATTGAAATAAATATATAAACGAGACCATGATTTCTTCTGTCCACTTCCATACTTTTCTCAGAAACCAATATGGGAGGGACATCAGTTTCTCAGTACTATCACATTATGATTTAGTGACCCTGAAAATAGGGTCAGAAGGAGGTCTACATGCTAACTGGAAAACTAATCAATATAATTCCATCATGGAGTTGGTGTAGGCTACATAATGTAAATGTTCCCCATCTCCATCCCTGTTAGTGTCGTTTCATTCAACTGAATATAAATGTTAAAGTTCACATATATATTCACACACATATCCCACTTTTGTTAAATATAATAGACTGAAACCCCAACATGTAGCAAAATTTTATATTTACACTTATTGCAGTTTATTTCTTATAATAGAATATTTTGATTTATTGTGATTTTAGTGACGATCAAAAACTTAAATTTTTTATCTGCAAAAGGCTCCAAAAGAAAAATGCAACATTTGGGCTAAAACATCTAATAGCTTCATAAATTAACAGCATAAATCAGAAAAAAAAAAAGCAATCAAATAAACCACGGGTTGCATTTGATTCAGGTCAGGTCCTTTTACTGTGGAAGAGAGCAGTACAGAGGGTAAAAGGTTATTGGTGACTAATTTTCTGAAAACTAACAGCTTGTGTAAGTAATAGAACATTTATTGCATTTCTTTGTCATCCCAGCAATGAGCTAAAAAATCCATAAGAATTCCCAGCTCTAGCCTTTATTAAGGTATAGACCTGGATTAGTTTAATGTCCAATTTAAAGTCACAACTTGGTCTTTGTTTACTTTTCCATACATGAAGTATTTTCTGATCACATTATTTCTCATAATGTAAGATACCAAAAACAAAGAGATTCCCCCCCCCCCCCCCCCAGAATCAGGAGACAGAGGCTTAGTTATTTAGAGGTGTTATGAAAACAGCATATTATGAACGTACAGTTACAAATATGCACAGTTCCTTTCTTTTTGTGTAACACATCAGCATCTGAGAAACAAAAATAATTACTACATTTTGTCTATTCTGTAATATTACTGCACTTTTTATTTCGGCTCAGATATTTATTTATTTATTTATTTATTTTGTTTATTTATTTATTTTGTCGAGTACATATTAGATAATATATATAAGTGTAAGCATGAAATGAATACATAAAATGAGTACAATTAAAGGGAACGTTAGGACAGGGACGGTAGGCACGCTGGTGCTCTTATGGAGTATTGTCAATAAAACATGAAGAAGTGATTACCAGTATAATAGCATTGACATTCATTTATTTATCTTCACAAGCTTGGCATTGGGATAAGAAATTAGGCTTTCAACTACCATGATTATTAATTTGCTTTCCAATATGAAAGATGTTGAGAGGGCAGAATACATGAAGTCCTTGACTTACGAAGGGTTGCTTAGCAACCCTTCAAAGTTACAATTGTATTTATTTATTGGAATTTGTCAAATAAAAACAAGAACAAGAATAAGAGAATAAAAATACAATGACAGGGACGATAGGCACATTAGTGCACTTATGCACGCCCCCTCTACTGACCACTTAAGTATGAAGTAAGGTCCACAGAAGTCAATTTGTGACTGAAACTGTGAAAATTTGTAGTTGAGACAACTGAATCAGGTAGGGCATTCCAGACTTTGACAACTCTATTACAGAAATCATATTTTTTATAGTCAAGTTTTTACAGTCAAACAATGGCTATCCTCTGGTGTGCACACACGCACACATGCATGGATGTGCATCAGTGGTGGGTTCCTCCCAGTTCAGCCCAGTTCCGCCGAGCCGGTAGCGGTGATGATAGGATGTCACCGAACCGGTTCTGCCCTCTCACCCCCTGCGTTATTCTTACCTTTTATTTGGCCCCATCCCTAATCTATTGCTGCCTCCTGAGTCCCATCTGATGGGCTATAAGGAAAAACTGTTTAAACTCTTGCCGCGGGGCTTCAAAGGGCTGCCCTACAGCTGATCAGTGCTACCACCAGTGTGGTGGTAGACCGATGCATCCAAAAACAAATGAGTGGACCGGTGCCTGCAAAAATAAATGGGTAGACCAGTGCCTCAAAAATACGCGAGTAGACCGGTGCCTGCAAAAATAAATGGGCAGACCAGTGCCTGCAAAAATACGTGAGTAGACCGGTGCCTGCAAAAATAAATGGGTAGACCAGTGCCTGCAAAAAATACATGAGTACACCAGTGCCTGCAAAAATAAATGGGTAGACTGATACAGCTCTGCAAGCAGTTAAAAGCCTGGTAGACCAGTACCTCTGCTAAATCCTAAAGGATTGTTACATGACCATCAAGCCATGCCCACAAAATAAGCCACGCCCACAGAACCTGTAGTGAAAATTTTTAGAACCCACCCTGATGTGCATGCATATACGTGCACGCTTTGCCACTGCTTTTGCAAGTGAAGCATGTGTATCAGGCCGCCACCTTGGAGGTGTTCTAGTCCAACCCCCTGCTCAGGCAGGAGGTTCTATATAATTCCAGACAAGTGACTGTCTAAGGTCTTCTTAAAAGCCTCCAGTGACAACAAACACTGCCATTTTTGGTCCATTAATGCACCTGCTCTGCTTCGGCTGTTGATAACTGATGGTCTTCATTTTCTTCATTTTCAAAATATGTACTTCCATATTTCTGCTTCTTAAACCACAGTATTACAAACAAGTGCAGAATTAAGAAGTCTGGCCCGGGCCAAAAGGAAAATTCACAACATAATCCATAATCCTAATTAACTAACTTGCTTTTGTATAGCATAAATGCCAAGCATTATATACCTTCTCTGTTTTTGTGCATATGAATGTGCATGTTTTTTCTCCACGTTTACAGACTAGCAAATATCACATATTTAAGTAGAAGACTTTTGATATTGGACAACTTGTCCAAATCTGTGTTATCAAATATCTGGCTATTTTTGAATTTTACTTAGCATCTCAAGTAGTTTGAACATTGTCAGCTACGTTTAGGAGAAGAAACACTATAAAGAGATTTGCTGTGTGTTAACCTGAAATTGAAATAGAAGTATACCAGTGGTGGGTTGTCCCCAGTTCACACCAGTTCTATAGAACCAGTAGTAAAACCGGTGGGAGGCTCCGCCCACCGACCCCAACATCATCAAAATGCACATGCGCAGAAGAGCGCGCGCATGGCCCCGTTGTGAACCAATAGTAAAGGTAGGTAAAACCATCCCTGAAGTATACTGATATATAGCTAACAGTGGCCTATCTGTGAAGAGGAACAAAAGGAGATATGAATTAATTTTTCATTAGCTGTTAGGACAATTGTATCTTTATGAAAACTTCCCTTACACTGTTAAAAGAGATATCAAACCAGGTATGTGTAGAGAAATATAGCTTCTTTTGGCATAAGAGAAAAGAAAAAGAAAAAAAAAGAAAAAAAAAGGTGGCATATTACATCCTAAACACTGGACCTTTTGCAAATGACAGGAAGTAGATTTGGATTAAGAAGTATTGAGTAGTAACACTTCTGTCTGAACTCAATGGCAACAACAACTAATTAGCATTTCTGAAAACAACATTATTTAAAATATACTCTTAGTTTTGGATTCCTTTCTTTAAATGCGGCTATAAACCTTATTTTTTCAGACTGTAAACTCTCATAAGTTTTGAAAAGGATCCTAATTCTGTCTCAAATTTGAATGATTAGATTATTTTTCAATTGTCCCACTAAGTGTAAGCTGCCATTCAATAGTTTCAGTTTGATCCACCTTGCTTTTATTGCATAGACATTTATTAAACACTTGTTAGTGTAATTACAAATACCTCTTGTGGGCTTTTAAAAAGTAGTATGGTGCTAAATTAAATGATGTGTGCAACTGTTATTTGATCTGTGGGTAATTGTGTGTTTTACACAAGGGGCCAAATAATCAGTCCGAGGAATAGTTAAGATCATGAAAACCGCATATCCTTATTTTGCACAGTCCCAATTACACCTTAATTATTCTTTAAAGCCTTTCAGAAGACACTTTTATCATGCACCAATTGTTATGTAATCTGAAAGATGAATATAATAATATAAAAACATTATCATGCCCTTTAGTGAAAGTCATTTCCTAATGACCTCGTTCACGGCAGTGCTGTGGAAGGACTTATTTCCTAATTTTTCTGATATATTTTGCAACTCTGCAGTTTAGCTAACAGCTCTGATTCATCAAGCTTCAAGCTTTGGTTCAATCCAAGTGTAGGTCATCCTTGACTTACGACCACAACTGAGCCCAAAATTTATGTTGCTAAGTGAGACATATGTTAAGTGAGTTTTGAGCCATTTTACGACTTTTCTTGCCACAGTTGTTAAGTGACTGTTGCAGCTGTTTAAATTAGTAAGTGAATCTAGCTTCCCCATTGACTTTGCTTTTTTAAGAAGACTACAAAATTTGATCACATGACCCTCCGACACTGCAACCGTCATAAATATGAACCAGTTGCCAAGCATCTGAATTTTGATCACATGACCATGGGGATGCTGCAACAGTCATAAGTGTGAAAAATGGTCATAAGTCACTTTTTTCAATGCCACTTTAACTTTGAATTGTCACTAAACAAACTGTTGTATATTAAGGACTACCTGTAATAGCCAGGCTCTTGGCTACTGTTTTTAGGCAACCACATGCATTAATATATATTTCCACTAAACTTCGGCACAGTGATATTAAACATGTAACAGTATAATATGTATGTTTGTATATACATACACAAAGTCCATTAAAATGATGAGGTACTTCAGGAATGCCTGGGCAAATAAATAAGTCTTAACTGTTAGTGAAATTGTTGTTAATATTAGCAGCGGGACACTGAAAAAGGGAGGCTGGGAAAATTCATCATAGCTTTTTTTGGCATAACAAAATTAATCATAATAATTAAATATGGAATCTGTGCAATTTGCCAGTATTATCTTAACATAACTTTTGAATTCCAGTCCTCTACAGTGTGCCAAAATGCATGTATTTATTAAAGCCGTCAATTTATTTACCCAAACTGCACAGATTACAAATTACATAGTAAATGAAATATATTAATTGAAACTGCATAGATTCGGGAAACATGCATATATTTTGTAGTTGGTGGGAAGCCGATGAAATTAATGGTACATAAACTGATGATAGTTTATATACAATGTTCCAGTTGTTGTGGTTCGCCAGCAGCCTGCGGAGCTGGCAGCGGAGTTGAACAACGATAAGGTTGAGGAAGAACATGGGCCAGTCCTGGAGGCTGGGGAAGGCCCTGATGAGGGCTCTGTGTCTGAGGCAGAGATGGGGCCAGGGCCATCGGGGAGTGATGCACGGACTTCAGAGCCTCCAGAGACTGACAGTAGAAAGGCAGAGGAACAGGAGGAGCCTATTCCTAGTGCAAGTATGAGAAGAGCTGCCAGAAAGCAGGAGCAGCTAAAGCAGAGATGACGACTTGGGAGTAGGGCCAAGAGATGAGTGGTCCCTTCCATAAGGCTTAAAAGACCAGCAACACTCTTGGCCTCTTTGCCGGAAAACAACCGTTGAGAGATTTGCTTCATGTTTGGATGTATTTCTTTTTTGTCAGCGTCTTCTGTTCTTGAACTGTTGCCAAGAAAAGCCTTTGGCAGTTTGCCTAATTATTCCAAGGTCAGAGATAAACTGAAGATAGTTTGAGAACTTTGGTTTCATTTAATTTGGAATAAACTGAGAATTCTCAGCTGTTTTAATAAAATCTGTTTGTTTTTTGGAACTGTTTTGCATTTAATATTAACTACGTGGACCTGGATCACAACACCAGTACTAGAAATAGTGATACTGATAAAACCAAAAATGAATTTCCACAAAAATGCAATATTCTGAATTAATGGAATTCAGGAGGAGCACATATATATTCTTTATATACACCATGAATAGGTGTATATAAAGAAAGAAAATGCAACTGTAGCTTGGAAATGATGAAAAGAATTATATTTCAAAGTGGTATGGAGATGGGTAGAGTTATATATGTGATGGGTTGGAAAAAGAGTATTTGGTGGAAGACTAAAGATGATAGCTGTATATTATGCATATAAAAGAAAAGTTAATTGAGAAGAATATAGACCCGTGATGGCGAACCTATCGCACGGGTGCCACGGGTGGCACACGGAGCCATATTGGTGGGCACGCAAGTGTTGCCCTAGCTCAGCTCCAGCACGCATGTATGCACTAGCCAACTGATTTTCAGGCCTTCCGGTCCCACAGGAAGTCGGGAAACTGACTGTTTCTGTCCTCTGGAAGGCTCCTAGGGGGGATGGGGAAGGCTGTTTTTGCCCTCCCCAGGCTCCTAGAAAGCCTCTGGAGCCTGGGGAGGGGGAAAAATGGGCCTATCGGGCCCACCGGGCATCGTGTGCCAAAAGCAGGGGGAAGTGGGGGGGGTCACGTGCATATGCGGGAGGGCGGGGTGCACTGAATTATGGATGTGGGCACCCGTGACCCCCATGCGACCCCCACTTTTGGCACGCGACGGCAAAAAGGTTAGCCATCACTGATATAGACAAAGAGAACAAGGAATGACATATCGTAGCATGACAGAGGAAAATGCTTTATTCAAGAAAAAGGGAAGATATAAATGTGGAAATACTGAAATAGGGTAAGGCTGCAGGTGTACATATAATTTGCAGGTTATATATAAAAATATTAAAATATAGATGCAATGTGTTTATATAGATACGATTTGTTTATGGAATGGGAGATTGAAACACTTGGAAATATTGGTGCTAAGACTACCTTTGTATTATGTTGTTAAAAGTGAAAAAGATGTCTACAGTGTTGATTTTTTTCATATATATTTCTATAAAAAATTACAGTTTGTATGCAATAATATATGAAAGTCTGTAACACATGCAGACAATATCCGGAGTGTTCTACATATCCATGATAATATATCCGTAAACCGTAAATAAGAGTGGGAGCATTTTAGTTTACATGACAGTTCTGTGAAATATTTATCAAAGAGCTGAAAAAAACCAGTGGCCCATAGTGAATAAAGTTGGATTTGACCCATGACCCATTGGAGTTAAATCCCCTTTTCAAAATGAAATTCCCTAGGTAACTTCAGAAAATTACAGCTTTTCAGCCTAACGCGCTACATAGGATTGATGAAAAATAAAACAAATATACATAGGATTGATGAAAAATAAAATTATCTGTTCCTTGAAGGAAGGACAGGGTAGCAATGAAATCCATATATTTAAAAAATGTATGTCTACCCTTCTCAATGGTATCAATAAAGAGGGAGGGAAGCAACTCGAACAGTGAGTGACCAGTCAGAAGGCTGGATCACTGAACCATTACTATCAGCTAGATGATAATATAGGTGGTCCTCAACTTATGACTACAATTGAGCCCAAAATTTCTGTTGCTAAGTGAGTTTTGCCCCATTTTACATCCTTTCTTGCCACAGTTGTTAAGTGAATCACTGCGCTTGTTAAATTGGTGACAGGATTGTTAAATGAATCTGACTTCCCCATTGATTTTGCTTGTCAGAAGGTCGCGAAAGGAGAGCACATCAGTAGTAGGTTTCTACCAGTTTGTCCTAGTTTGGGTGAACTGGTAGCGGCGGTGGGAGGCTCTGCCTACCCACCCAGACATCCTGGATGCTCTGCGCGAAACGCCCCCCCCCCCCCCCCGCATGCGCTCACAGTTCCGAACTGGTAGCGAAGGTAAGTGAAACCCATTATTGGAGCACACAAGCCTGGGTCCCTCTACAACCGTCGTAAATATGAGACAGTTGCAAAGCATTTGAATTTTGATTGGATGATCATGGGGATGCTGTAACAGTTCTAAGTGTGAAAAATGATCAGAAGTCACTTTTTTAAAGTGATGATGTAACTTCAAAGGGTCACTAAATGAACTGTTGTAAGTGGAGGACTGCCTGTAATAATAATGATGTTGATTTTACCTATTATTGCTCATCAACCATTTTGAGAGAATTTGTGCCTTGAAAGGTGGACGATATGCCAATTGTGAGAAATTAATATATCTTGGGGTGGAGGGGAGATTGAACCTTTGGTAAACTACACATTCCATTAAGTGGGAAGAATGCCATTCTATCTATTGAATCTGTTGTTATGAGTAAGCTGTGTTCACTGCTGGTATCTATTATAGTTGTTAAATAATATTTTACTTTTGAATGTTATCTGGATGGATTTGTCCAGTATCTACTGTTAGGAATGTGGCTCTGACTAAATCCCTCAGGATGGCATTTGCAAAGTAGCAGCATTTTGACCTCCTGACCATAAGAACAAAGCCAATCATTTGATGGCTGCATATTTATGATCTGTTTTCACAGCATGGAACTTATTTTGAACTACTTCACTCATTCAGTTTTTCAGTGAAGTTTTCCTTCCCTTGGGCATAAGTCTACTGTCTCACTAACTTCAATAAGTAACTTTTTATTGTGTCTAATCATGTGCAAATGTGTTAAAATTGGTAGTTTTTAGCAAACAGTTATGGAACATATTACCGTAAGGCATTTGTTCATGGCGTGACAATTATTGGCCCTGGGCCATTGAAATGTTTTATTTAATAATGTGGGAATTTCAGTGTGTTTTCCTTTCATTATTTTTAACTTGAAAACAGAAACAGAAAGCGCCTTCTTTAAAGTTAAAACTTTACTGCTGAGAGTCTGTCAAAAGCAATATAAGCATCTGGATTTTAAAAAGAGAGCTTTCGCAGGATGTTAATTTAATATACTGGCATATTTCATGCATACTTTTTATATTTTGTATGCTTCAAACTACCTCAACAGTGACCACCCAAGAATTCCAGCCTTCTTTTCAAGATTCTCAACTGCAGAGCAAAAAGAAAAAGAAAGAAAAAACCCTACCCATGAAATGCTGTAACTTTAATCTAAGGTGATACTTGCTAACCTAAGGGACTCAATTACAATCTAACATTTCATCTGACCCCACAACACATCTATACAGGCCATAAAACAGAAAGGAGAAAGAGAACAGAAGCATGACAAACACTCTAAGCATGGATTTCCAACAAAATGGACTTCCATGACAATCCCATTTCCCAATAAGCCATTTGGGCTCTAATCTTAAATAGCATACAAGTCTGTGCAGCAAATGTTGAGATTCAGAGATTCTTTTATGTAAAAAGCTCTGCTAATTTCATTTTTTATGTTTTGGACCATACAGACAAGGGGATTGCACATGGTTTGACCGAATATTGTGCACAAGGCCCCATACTTGGAAGGAAAATGGCTTCATATGTGAAGTGATCACATGGGACATTTTTTTTTAAATTAAATATTTTTTTAACTTAAACCTTGAATTAAAAGCTCCAGAGTTAATGTTAGGGTTCCCCTTACATGTTCCTTTACTGGGACCTGCACTTCAAAGAACATAAAAATAATAATAAGAAATATAGAGCAGGAATGCAGGAAGAAGTCCAAGTGGCACACAGAATGTGTCAAAATATTAAATAAGAACGTATGCCTTAATATGCTTTTTATCAGTGGTGAAATTCAAAAATTTTCCCTATCGGTTCTGTGGGCATGGCTTGGTGGGCGTGGCTTGGTGGGCGTGGCTTGGTGGTCATGTGACTGGGTGGGCGTGGCTTGGTGGGCATGTGACCGGGAAAATCAATTATCATGCTTTACACAAAAATAACACAAAAGCTAAAGAACTGACTCACACACAATGCAAAAACAGTTGGACTTCACACAAAATGGCTCCTGTAACAAGCAGGAACCTCACAGAGAGCTCAAAAACCAACTGTCACACTTTACACAAAAATACCGGTTTGGGCAATAGGTAGTAAAAAAAATGCTTTATAAAGTAAAAAAAAAAAGTTCCGAGGATCACGCAGCACAGCTGATTGTCACAGCTGATCATCGGAACCTTTTTTTTTTTACTACCTATTCACCCGAACCCGTAATTAAAAAATGCTTTAAAAAAGTAAAAAAAAAAGTTCTGATGATCAGCTGTGCCGTATGGTCGTCAGAACTTTTTTTTTAAAGCACTTTTTTACTACCGGTTCAGGCAAACCGGTAGCATTTCACCCCTGCTTTTTATGTCTTATCTATTAAAGGAATGAAGCCAGCAACTTTCCCAATGTTCTTTGTGAAAAATGATTCTCAATAGACACCTTCTAACAAGAAGCAAAACAGCCCGATTGTTCCTCCCAAACCTGCTATTCTAAATCAAAGTGACGGGGATAGGTAAATTAATTAGAATCCAAATTCTGATAAGACAACTACAGCTTTTAGGATTAGATTCTTGAATTTCAACACGACTGCAATGCTTGCTTACCTCATTCCTAAACTGTGCATGGAATCACACATTTAGAAAAGTAGTATATGGTTAAGTCCATCCAATATGCTAAATCCTTCATCTGTGTTAGAAAGCAGCAATTTCTGTAATTACATAATATGCTATGCACAAATAAACCATTTGTGGATTAAGCTGATATCATATTTACATAACCTATCAAGGCAATGGCAGAATTCCTACAATGATCTGAGCCACAGAATGAAGAAACCTTCTGTGAACTGTGTGTTTTCTGAGTTCACAGCAGAGAACTTAAGACTAGTCCAGTTACTATTCATTTATTGTGGGATAAGTATAGTGTTAAGAATGATCAAATAGCCTGAACAAAAATTCAATAGGATGATTTAATTTGATTATACCTAAAAGCAAAGTTTTCTGGCCATATTGTTTCACTTACATTGCTTTACAGCTTCAGCCCACCACACTCTTAGAAGTGCCAATCCAAGATTACAAAGCAACACAGAGGACTTTGTTGGGGAAAACCACATAATTTTATATTATTTTTTTGCCACGGGGGACACACAGATCACCACCTTGACATGCACTATATTGCTGAGATGAGTCCAAAGTGCTTTGCATAGACCTATCTTTTTCTTTTCTGCAATCAAAGAGTTGCTAGTTTTTATTCCCAAAATGTAGTATTCAGAGAGATTCCATGTAGACTTTTCGTGCTTCTTCTTTTGCTGAGTGTCTCTCATCTTTACCACAACCCATTAAATTAGCATGCACATTTCAAACAAGGAATTCCCCAAAATTGAAAAATGCTGCAGCAGGCCAAGTTGAGAGAAAGGGAATGAATGGGACATACTCAACAGTTCATCTTTCCAAAAGATTTCCAAAGGGTGGGGAAGGATCTTCCATTTATGTTTGTTTTAAATAAACAAAGATATAACTAAATATACATTGGCAGCAATATTTATAGAGTAGGGATATCCAATTTTTCTGAGGAAGCAACTTGCCAGAAGTGCAACAGCTGCAACTAATTTCCATAAAATGGAGCAGATTGTTTCAGCTGCCCTTTAATATGAAGGCAAGGCCTAATAAGTGTATCCAACGTTTGATAGTCCCTTGTGATAGGGCAGACTTTTAAAAATATTACCACTGTCTCTCACCCGCTTTAAACTCTGATGATTGGAACACAGATGAGATAAATTTGAAAGAGTATGTCTAACATCAGTTGTTTATAGGAAATATAGTATAGGAACATTCTTATATGCATATTATGATACGTAACATTTTTTTTTTCAAATAGGGTTCTCCATAAGTATAGATCATAAACTGTAGGATGATCTTCAGCCTCTTTATATGCAGCTGCATTGTATCCTTCCAACACTATTCATATGGTCTAAACATTACACATTAGTTTACATACTAAATTTATACATTGCTGATCTTTTGGGATTTTTTAATGTTAGTATAAAGATGTGGATTATAACTAGAGTTGTCCCACCATACCTAGGCTAGGGAAACTAGTCCCAGCCATATCTGCTTTGTTTCAGAATTAACCTTCCATTGGATTTAGGGGCATCTACAAGATAAGATGCAGTCAGCTGGGCAGCTGACAGTCCTGGTTTGAGACTCGAGCTTGGTGCAATGGCGTGATCTCCCATTACTTGCCTCAGCTCCTGCCCAGCTAGCAGTTCTAAACCATGCAAAATAGATTAATAGGCATCACTTCAGTGGGAAGGTAACAGAGTTTTGTGCGCCTTTGGCATGTAGCCATGTTGGCCTCATGACCATGGAAATTGTCTTCAGACAACACTGACTTTCTCCGCCAAGAAACAAAATGAGCACCATGCCCTAGAGTCAGTCATGACTGACAGAAAAGCCTTAAACTTTCCTTTTTACAAGAGAAGAGTGTCAGGAACATTAAGATGGTAGATAGACCATCGAACCAAAGTTCCAACTCTTTTTTAGATATTTACAATGCATGCCGCACATATTAAAAAGGACAGGGCTTTGAACTCATGGTCAAACTTTTCATCTTGACTATTTTGGCACCGTTTATTGGATAGCCCTGATTGCATAGGTAGTTAAAGAAAAGACAAAATGTTCAATTTTTGTTTGTATATTTTGGAAAAGTTTTGAAAAGTTCTTTCTCTGTTCCCTAATCCCTTATCTTGACCATCTGGCTGGTGTCCTTGAGTGGTTTTGTTGGTCTGGTCGGTATGGTGCTTGGTGGGTATGGCGCGGCTGCGCAGCTCTCCTTCCCCTGCTGGAATGGCAGCCCCGGGCTTCCAGACACACCAGGGTTGGCACTATGATTAAGTCTAATAATATAAATAATGATACAAGATGTATTTCACCACCATCCATTTCTGTATGTTCACAAAATGGAAAATAGTTATGCTTTTAAAATACCATTGAAAATAATGTCATTATATACATATCTTTCCACACACACATGCACACACACACACACGCGCACACACACACACGCACACACACACACACGCGCGCGCACACACACACACACACACACACACACACATATATATATTTCATATTTTTATGCTGCCCACTCTCCGAGGACTCTGGGCGGCTTACACCAAATACAGTATGCTAAATAGCATATTTCCTTTAACAATCTGGGTCCTCATTTTACCCACCTCGGAAGGATGGAAGGCTGAGTCAACCCTGAGCCAGTGAGATTTGATCCGCTGATCTGCTGAACTAGCAGTCAGCTGAAGTAGCTGCAGTACTGCACCCTAACCACTGCGCCATCTCAGCTCTCTGTATGTATATGTATATGTATATGTATATGTATATGTATATGTATATGT
>WNWU01000007.1:24912577-24962082 GCA_012654045.1 Ptyas mucosa
TATGTATATGTATATGTATATGTATATGTATATGTATATGTATATGTATATGTATATGTATATGTATATGTATATATGAAAAAGACTCTTTTTCTGTGCTATCTCAAAGTATTTGGTTACCCAAAGAGGAAAAATGCTATAAGTTGATCCTTTGTGGAGGAGAACTGAATTGTCAGTTGAATCATATTTCAGTGCTGGTAATAAACTAGAATCAATCACTTTCGAAGTTCGGGACAGGTGGTATAATCTACATAGCCCCATCCATAAGAAACTATTAACCTTACTGTGGCCCTTTATTTATTACCTGAGAAAATTTTAAATGTAACTTATTTATATCAGGAGCAGCCTTCCTTTTTGCTTGTCATAGTCCATGTAGCATCATAGACATTTTGGTACTTCAAAATATATAATAAGTAAATATCAATGCTAATATTATGACAGTTTATTAAATGCAATTAAATGCAAGACAACAATTTGCTATTGTTGTCTTGCCATTTTTTATATATCAAACAGCCTTCATATTAGATAGAATATTTGATACTTAATAGTATAGATTGCATAACAGGTTTAATGTACAGATTAGAGGAATTATGAAGTGCATATTGTCTGGGATTCATTTCTACAAGCCAACAAAGTATTATTTATTGTTCTGCGACTATTGCCAGTTGGCTGGTGATGTCACATTTGGCCTTTTTCATTTATTTTTCTGTCACCCTGATTTCAACCAAGAGAAACTTGACACTGCAGCAAAAGCAGGAAGATGTCAAAAAGTATGTGCTTTGATTAATCACACCCCAAACATTCAGAGCACATAGACACTATGTAATGCCTGATAGAGTGCTTTGCATAAGCATATCAGCAGCCTGTGCTCCCTTTGTCAGTAGTGCTAGATAAACAGGAGAGTTCATGTATTCTGGTGTCTAAGTCAGAAAACCTGTCAGCAGCTCCATGATAATCATCTGGGGGAAACAAACTCTTGGCTCAAAGCAAGATGATGTAACACACAAGGAGCTTTCGCAAGGACATGGTGGATTAGTCTAAAAACCTATCATATTTGTTAGCTAACTACATACGACAGTATTTGAGAGCACAATAAAATGCTTTCATTGATGCTTACTAAATCCCCTGAGTTCACCACACTTGCGTCTATGTTGATCTCATCTACCAAGTTGGAACACAGCACAGGAAAAAACAGTCATTTTTATTGGAGGAATCTCTGTCTGTCTGTCCATCTATCCATCTGTCGGTCTGTCCGTCTGTCTTGTCTGTCTGTCTATGTTGCTGGGACTGTGGTCCTGAATGTGGGAAGGGCCTTATTTCCTGTTATGCTAACTTCTAGAGAATGCAGTATTTCTTGGTTGCTATATGTATTTAATTTTTTTTTGAATTGTATTTTAATTGGTTTTCATTGATCATATGATTGTTCATCCCAAGGGACACTTGTTTAAGATGAGCAGCCATACAAATTTAAATGAATGAATAAATGAATAAATGAATGATTGAATGAATGAACAAATGAATGAAGTATACTTATCTACACTATGCTTTTCCTTTTGCATCCTTCCCTGCTTTTGACCTGGAAATGTCAACATTTAGACAGCTCATGTTTTTTAAATCAATGCTGATCTTTCAAGGGGATCAGCATGCCTAAATTTGTTCAGGATCATATCTCTTGAAATTAAAATAAAGCTAAAAACATTTTTCCCCTAGGAAGCTTTAAAATTTAAAATAAAACAAGTATTTCATAATAGTTTGTAGTATGCTTTTATCCTCTGTGTGGTGTGTCCTTGTCGTTCTCTGGGCTTGCTTTTTTTTTCTTTCAGACATTTCATTATCAAATTCGCTAACATCTTCAGTGCTAGAATCCCTTCAGAGGAGACCCCACAATTCAACTCTGAGCTATAAATATTCTCTTCTAACACTATTATTTGCACTGTGTTTAGTTTATAAGTTCGTGATAACTTTATTTGCAATTCTACATGCTAAAAACAAAAGCCTACAAAATATCTGGCTGATGGGTCCATGGCCATGGGAAGGTCATTGCACTAATGGAAATATTTCTTTATCTACCTGCCAGTCTGGTCCACTGTTTGCCTTAATCTCCAACAGCTCACTGACATCTCCACTTCTGGATATAATTGCATCCCTATTGCATAGGAAGGGGTTAAGAGGTTGTATGAGAAAGGTATGTTTTTTTTGTTTTTTTTTTTAATTTGATTTATATGCCGCCCTTCTCCGGAGACTCAGGGCGGCTTACAATGCGCTAAGCAATAGCCTTCATACTTTTGTATATTTATACAAAGTCAGCTTATTGCCCCCACAAACTGGGTCCTCAATTTACCTACCTTAGAAAGGATGGAAGGCTGAGTCAACCTTGAGCCTGGTGAGATTCGAACCTGCAATAATTGCAGGCAGCTGGTGTTAATAACAGGGTGCTTTAGACCACTGTACTACCAAGGCTCTTTGGTATCATGTTGACGATGCTTCAGCCATAGCCTCCTCCATTCCCACTGATCTGCTAGCGAGGTTTTTTTTTTAATGGTCAATGTGCTTGTGAGCACATCTCAACTGATAGACATGTTTGACAGATGGTAATATTAATCTCCTATAGGTGGCTCAGTGGCTAAGATGCTGAGCTTGTCGATCAAAAGGTCGGCAGTTCAGCAGTTCAAATCCCTAGTGCTGCATAATGGGGTGAGCTCCCGTTACTTGTCACAGCTTCTGCCAACCTAGCAGTTCAAAAGCACGTAAAAAAATGCAAGTAGAAAAATAGGGACCATCTTTGGTGGGAAGGTAACAGCGTTCCGTGTTTAGTCATGCCGGCCACATGACCATGGAGACGTGTTCGGACAGTGCTGGCTCTTCGGTTTTGAAAAGAAGATGAGCACCGCCCCCTAGAGCTGGGAACGACTAGCACATATGTGCAAGGGGAACCTTTACCTTTAAGAACTGTCACCCATGGTTCTCTCTCCCCCCCCCTCTGTCTCTCTCTCTCTCTCTCTCTCTCTCTCAAAATTTGATGGAAATTATAATCTAATACATCTCGTGGAAACCAGGTTGGGGAAGGCTGTATTAAATATTACCAGAACAGAACTATAATTTTAAAAAAAATCAAAAACAGCAACATCTCTTTTAATACATTGAAAAGCAAGTTTGTTTTTGTTTTTTACCACCTGCATGTAAGCCAACACTGATGTAGGCTGATGTACTTCCCCAGGGAAGAAGTTCTAAAGAAAAGATGCTATAACTGAAAAAAAAATCTTTTTTTTTTTGGATCCAACAGCTGGTCATTGAGGGCTGCTACATTCAAAGGAAGATCACACACCAGAGTTTTGACTGTATTTCGGATAACAGAATTTCATCAATGCTAAACAGGACACTAAAAGAATCAGATTTAGTTACATTTTCATCATTGGAAAGCTGAACTCTAAACCACATTCTGAAAAGTTAATTAGAGGCCTTATTTGTTCCACATGGTTGTTAGGTTGTTATTGAAACAGATTTTCTTTTATTTGAACATTTGGTAAATATAATTGACTTTAAAAGCAGTCCTGCTGAGCTGCATTTGCATAGTCTAATTAGTTTAACATGTTTGGTTTTAGCTAATACATATTTCAAATATATCCTGGGAAGGGGGGAAACTAAGAAAATTTTAACGTTTGTCTCTTTATAGTCACCCCAAAAATGTGGAGAGACAAAAACCAATTTTAGAATATTAAAATGAATATGTACTGGATTTTTCTTGCAGAAGAAAGAGGCTCAATCAATGCAGAAGAAATTAGGCATCATTAAAAGAGGGCCACAAAAATCTATAACCTAAATATGAGTAGTACACTGATATACAGTCCTCTGTGATGGGTGGTTCTTAAATAATAAATAAACAAATAAACAAAACCTAGCATAGTTGGATTAATTATTTCAAGTACTTTGGGCAATGAAGAAGAAAAAGCACATGTGACTAGATTATACAGACCACAAATTCAGAGACAACTTTTGAAAGGGAAGTACCTTTCCTCATATTAGGTCAACATCACAGCATATCGCTTAAATATTGCCCAGGTAGTTCTGTACATTTCATCCATCTTGTAAAAAAAAACACACACAAATTTTCTGACTCAGACTCAAATTATTACTCTATCAGAATGCATTATGCAATTTTTGAAAAGCTTTCCTCTTCTTCAAAATGAGAATTTGTTTTTCTATATCACTCTTGAGACACTTTGGAACTTCATTTGGCATTGGCTTTGATTATAAAGCAAAAGATTATACTTTTGTAATCTTTTACTTTTATAAAGTAAAAGATTATTGGCATCTTTGATTATAAAGATGAAAACTAGCAAAAGCTGGCAGTTTTGTTTTGTTCCCTTTACATATTTCTCCACCACTCTGCAACTTTCACAACCAGAGAAAAGTCACCATAGCAGGAGTTCCTTGCAGATATCTCCCTTTGGGATTTAACTGAAGTGTTGGAAAAGAGGGATGCCAAAGATTACTCTGGATATGAATGGGTATACAGTGAAGGGCTGTGCAGCACTTTGGATTCGAAGTTCAACAGCTGCTCTGGACCATGGACAAAGCACCTGTTTGCAAGACCTTCAAACAGCTGCACCACAGGCAGAACATGATGGACAGGTGCTACATTTGTCCCCTGTGTATTTCAAGGACTTTTTTTCTGCTTTCCAATCTGAAGTGTTGCATAGTCCAAGTACAGCAAAATATATACAAGCCTTGCACCAGTTCATCACTAAGTTAAGGGGAAGAATGTTATTTCAGTCATATGAATTTTGCTGCAATATTTTCCTTGGGAGAAAAAAGAGCAGTTTCCCCAGCAAATGTGATGACAAATCCATCCATCCATCCATCCATCCATCCATCCATCCATCCATCCAATCTCTCTCTCTCTCTCTCTCTCTCTCACTCACTCATCTAGCTATTCATTACATTCTCCCCCTTTCTCACTCAATATAATATTATTCTAAATACTGACCAACTAACATAAAAATAATATAATATAATAATATATAAAATAAAATAATATAATAAAGTCATATATTTATTAATATATGCTACATTATTTGACTAAGATAGAATACATGCAGTGGTATACTTATCTGAATGTATTGATTTAAAAAACAGTGCTTTCTCTAATCTGAACAATATTTCTTATGACTTACTAGAAATTAATTCTGTATTTAAACTTTTTGAGTAAAAACAGTACAAACACAATTTTATAAGAAGTATTGTGCCACAACTAAACTCTAAGTAGGACAGTGGGTTTGACATTTCTGTAGAAAAGAAATTGGCTGGTTGGATTATCCAGAAATAAGCACCAATAAAAGCCCTTAATGTGGAGAATTCACTGTAGGCCTATAAATAATCACACAAAGATATGTGCAGTCTACCTAAGGCCTTCTGTTATTTACTTAGGGTGTCATCAAGTTGAAAAAAGGAAAGGGCCTTTGCTAAAAGATAAACAAGCAGACAAACAAACAGACTCACCAATTCATGGGGCTCTCTGATATAAAATAAAAAAAATGTGAAAGTGCAGAACTTCCTGAGTATTAAACTATGGTGATTGTGTACAAGAATATTTTGGTCTCACCAGAAATGTTGATGTTTGTGTCAAAGTTTTTAGCATGCATGAATGTGATTCAAGAAATGGAAGAGTATACTAAATGGTGACACAGGTTGTGGTATTATTTCAGTGTTGATTTACCGTGTCACCTTCTGAAGCCCCTATGTAATGGAGTTAATTACATATTAACTCCATTAATAAATAAATAAGAATAAATAAATATATAAGAATATATAAGAAACTGATAATTTATTATTATTAATAACCCTAGGACCTGTTTTCCAGTAGTATAGTATTTGATAAAGTTTGCACTTACTGATCTAAGCTTTGAAAAATCGCAAAACATTTAAAAGTTCACCACACTTCATAGCATCATTCTCAGTAAAGACTGAGAATTTCTTTCTTGGTATTTTCTGCAATAATACAGTGGCTTATTTTCATGCTGAATTTTGGAATAATGCATCACACATAAAATTTCAAGCTTCCTACATTACAAGAGCATTATAACAACTTTGAAGCAACTTCCAGTGGCGCAGCAAGTTTTTAAATTTAAAATTTCACTTCTAGGCTGCATTAACAGAGGGATAGAATCAAGATCACGTGGAGTGTTAATACCACTTTATAATGCCTTGTTAAGGTCACACTGCATCCAGTTCTGGTCACCATGATGTAAAAAAGATGTTGAGACTCTAGAAAGAGTGCAGAGAAGAGCAACAAAGACGATTACGAGACTGGAGGCTAAAACCTATAAAGAACATTTGCTGGAATTGGGTACAGTGGTGAGTTCCTCCTGGTTCGGCCTGGTTCTTCCTAGCCGGTAGCGGTGACGATATGACAACACCGAACTGGTTCTCCCCCCCTGCACCCCTGCACCCCCCGTGCCCCCTGCACCCCCGCACTCCCCGTGCCCCCCGCACCCACCCCCATGTTATTCTTACCTTTTATTTGAGCCCCCCAATCTATTGCTGCCTCCTGAGTCCCAGCTGATGGCTAGAGGGAAAAAAACTGTTTAAACTCTTGCCAGGGGTGCCGCCCTACAGCTGATCAGTGTTAAAAGAAAACAAATGAGTAGACCAGTTCCTGCAAAAATACATGAGTAGATCAGTGCCTGAAAAAATAAATGGGTAGACCAGTGCCTGCAAAAAATAAATGGGTAGATCAGTACAGCTCTGCAAGCAGTTAAAAGCCTGGTAGACCAGTACCTCTGCTAAATCCTAAATAATTGTCACATGACCGTCAAGCCATGCCCACAAAATAAGCCACACCCACAGAACTGGTAGTAAAAAAATTTAGAACCCACCCCTGTATCCTTCCCCTAGAGTGGGGAGGGAATGGAGATTTTACAGTATCCTTCCCCTGCCACGCCCACCAAGCCACACTCACAGAACCGGTAGTAAAAAATTTTGAAACCCACCACTGCTTCCAAATGATCTGTGGTACCAGAATCTGTGGCAAGCCTGCCTATGTATGGAAAAGTCTATTTATTAGGTATAAGGTTGAGGAACAAATCAAGATGCCTATTTTTCTGTATCTTCTCTCTGAATAAGATTAAGCAATGATCAACCTCGTGATTTCATAAAGTAATATATTTTCCATGGAAATGATAAAATAATCAAATTGAAAGCCACTTTTTAAATGAAAAAAAATGGAAGATTGATTAATTTTATATAGTTTCTGAAAGCTGGGTTTTATTTTTGAGATAGCCATTCCCTTCTCAGTTTATATTTATTTTGGATTGACATTTACTACATATAGGCATAGCTGTAGAAAAGTTTTATTTTATCTGCAGCTTCTGTGTAAACCTGATAGTTTGTACTTGTAAAGCAGGATTGTTGTCATAACTTCTACCCACTCTATTGTCTGAGACCCAGAGCAAGTTCAACCAGGGACCAACAGCATCTGATTAGAGGAAAATCTGAACTTGCAGCTAGATGAAAGAGAAGCCGAGAGGGAAAAGGTCAGGGCAAACAAAAAGAGAAATTGGGATCTTTTCCAATACCACATTGGCCATTGTTTATAAAGTACATTGAGAAGACATTTTTCTTGCTCCAACCGTTTCTCTTCATTATGTCATGCCTTTGCTGCATATTCAGTTGTAGCCTCACTGGGGCAACAAGTGAGATTTCAACTTGTAATGGAAGACACTATCCATTAATCAGTGAGCTAGGTTAATAGCAGATTTGGCAAGTAGAGTGAGATGGTTAGTGGAAGGAGATGGTTATTTCCCAAGATAGGGTGCCTTTTTTCCTTCTACACACACACACACACACACACACACACACACACACACACTTACTTCCCCAGGCTGTCTTGATGCACAAAACTGTCTTGATGCACCGAACTCAGGGCTATCCACCCTGAGAATTGTTCTACCATCCATTCAACCTATAACAAGTCCTCACACAGGGCCCTTCTTTTACTGGATGGTGCCATGGATTAAATGAAGAAGAAAAAGTCCAAGCAATAGTTGCATAAATCACTTCATCCTCTTGATGCACATCACTATCTTGACATAGCTATACTAGAGCCTCTGCTCAACTTTTATACCAAGGTCATCCCAACCATTTCTCTAGAAGGTGAGCAAAGATGTGGAGATGCCCACTAGGACTGACCATTCCTTCAAGTCACTTGCCAAATGACTTCAAAGCCATATAGTATCCTAATAATCCCATCAAACCTGGGCTCTCGTTTTTCACTGCCCTTCAATTGCAATTGCACTCAAATTAACATACAGCCTAACAATGTGTTTTTAAAGTAAAAAATATACTGCAATTAATGATATGCATGGGCAACTGCTTACCTTAGGATGTATACATATACGCATAAGTGTATGTGTATGTATGTATGTATATATATAAATTTATATTTCTCTGATAAAGAAATAAAGGGAGACTATTATAGATCTATTTCAAGCTATTTAGCTCTCACCAGCTAGCCATACCCTAACTTGGATTCGAACTTGGGCTGCCTGTATGTTAGGCAGTTGTATTAACCTCTGAGCCACAAGTTCTCCTCCCTTCATCATCTTGAGCCAGGGGAGAGATTGTGTTTTAGTAGATATCAGTGATGGGTTGCCCCGTCAGACTGCTTTGCAAGAATCGGTAGTAAAACTGGCGGGAGGCTCCGCCCACTGACCCAGACGTCATCATAGGTGATCTGCACATGTGCAGAAGAGTGCAGTGCAATGCAAACCGATAGTAAAGGTAAGTAGAACCCACCCCTGGTACATATACTACATATACATATTTGCAAATGTTATTTATATGCAAAAATATAAATATACATAAATACAAATATATGCAATTGATACATACCCACACACACATATACATGAAGAGGAAGAAGCAGCTTTAAGCATATTTGATTTAAACTTTTAAAAATCTGCTTTATTAAAACCACAATGTGTATCAGTTATGTGTTTGTTTGTTTTACTTAACCATAGAGATACATTTATATTAAATGTTGGACTTTATTTTCCTAGTTCTATTATCTCACCATAACAAAATATTCCAAAAACAAGTGCTTTGTTTCTGGAATAGATATAAAGGGAACATTTCATATCAGAGTCAGAAGATTTATTTTGGTTAATGACTAGTCCAGGAACACCTTAAATAATCACTGTCATTTCCAAATGGTAAAAATCCAGATGAATTAATTAGTTCCATCTCCAAAGTCAAACAAGAATTTTCCCACTTAATTATTCAATAACCAGCCTTACTCCTGTGAATAAAAACAGGACTTGAAATTCATGTAGCCAATAATAATTAGCTAGTCAAACTAATTGCATTCTTGATTCAAAAATAAATCTATCAGCCCAAAACATCATATTAAAAAGTAAAAAGCTAAATCACCTTTGAAGGACAAAAACAAGAAAAGAATGCTAATAGTAACTAGTATAATGTATTAGTATCTGAAATGGGCAAAAATCACTCAATCTGCCTCTAGCACAAACTTACAGGCACATCCTCACACAGATAAAGTTATAGTTTCCATTCTTCTAAACCAGGGCTGTCAAACTCCTGATCCACGGGCTGGATGCATCATGCACTGACCACGCCCATGCCCGCTTTAGCGAAGACGAAAAAATTCCTGATACAACATGTGACACTGCCGTGACGACTTGAGTTTGACGCCCCTAAAACTTGCAGTGATATGGAAGAACCAGCTCCTTTCCAATCTGCTGGGGTGTGAATTCTTCCTAAATTTAAGATTTATAAATATAGAAAAACTATATTTAGAAGCTGTTGCCCACACCATTCCTTCTTTGTGGGATGGCAAAGTTTTTTGCATATTCCACTGATAACTAAAATTCCTCTTCTGAGCATCAGATTAGATTATCTCCTGTAGTTTTTTTCTCAACCACCGCTATTTGAAGATGGGTGGACTTCAACTCCCAGAATTCTCCAGTCAGACATGCTGGCATGGGAATTTTGGGACTTGAAGTCCACCTGTCTTCAAATAGCCAAGGTTGAGAAACACCGATCTACTGTATTGAATTTTGTTAACATTGAGTTACCCTCTGAAGTGCAAGAGGGGTTCAGCAACCATACTATGCACTGTTTGTGGTTTAGATCTGGTAATTAAGATCAAACAGACAACCTGTACACTTTGTCAGCAGTATATATAATTCTAAGCTAGATAGAAACATGAATTATTAGTCTCATTAAAATACATTACTCTTTCAGCCACCTACCTCTATCAAATATCCTTACTTATGAAATTAGCTATATACAGTCATATTAATGGATAAATAATAACTTTGGAAATAAAGTCTCCACCTACTTTCTTTAGATAGACTCCTTACACCAGGAATGAACTAGCAAGTGAGATAGCACTGATATGCACTGCCTGGTTATCCTATTCCCAGAATGGACAGACAAGTATTTTTAAATGGCAGAAATGGGTGATATCACCCTCCATTAATCCCACATTTACCTTCAAAGTGCTGCAGCTCATGTTTCCCTACTATGCTTACTTTTCTCTGTAATGTTGCCTCAGATGCTCCTGTTGGCTTGGACTAGAGCCTGTGAGTTGACTTCAGTGTAGTCGCATTGCTTCTTGCAGAATAAGGACTGAGCCTTTAATTGAATCAGTGCTTATCAGCACTTCTAAGATATTCCATACCTTCTTTTATCAACCATGCTAAAATACTAGAATGGTTAAGACTTCACTAAACATCCAGAAAGTTGCTGGCTTGTGATCTGACAAAAATGTTTAATTTTTGTTATTAATTATAAATTCTTTTTTGGGGAGGGGATTAGTTGGTCCAAAGTTTACATTTTATTGTATTCCCAATGACCAGAAATAGTTTTATCTCCAGATTCCAGATAGCCTATAAAAATATTCCAGTTAAATCTGTTTAAAACTCATACGATAAAGTATGATGCACGCACATACATACAAACACTTGCTAGGTAAACATTAATAATTACCAGCCATGGTATGGTATTTCAAAGGAGGTCCTCATGTGGCATTTTTTCCTTTTGATTTTAAATTTGAAAGTTCATTCTAGAATATTAAGACATTACTGATCACAGTTAAGATAGGGACAATGTTAAGCCAACTTGTAGACATAAAAATAAAATCCTATGCTATGGAATTAATATTCTGTCTACGAGAAGTAAATAACACGGAACCATAGAAACTACAGTTTCCACAAGCTAAACAAATAATCAGCAAGATTAGATCCAAAACAAAAATGTGGAGAAAGATTGAGTCATATTCCTTCCATATAACGAGGAAGTTATAAAAGCTACCTTATATTCAATGCTTGTAAGATACAATCTTGAATATTGTGCCCAGTTTGTGGCACCAGAACTAAGACTTTCAGGAAGTAAATTAAAGAAGAGGCTTCTCTTGTCAGAATTATCTTGACTGTTTCCAGAACTGGAAGTCATACAAGAAGTGATTCAAGAACACTCTTCTCTGATCAGTTTATTGCAAGAAATAAGAACGACATTAAGAAAGAATTCCAGTAACTGCCTATTGTTATTGCTGTTGGGCCTCTTTTTCTTACCTGTATAGTACAATAAGCTTGACGCTACACATCCTTTTAGGATGTGCATTGGAATTACATGTATAATTTTCCTCATGATGCAGAACTATATGTCACCTACAGTTCTTATGTTGTGTATTGTTACACAAGTGCTAAATTGTGCTCTTTGTTCAGTAACTTCATGACATGTATCATCATTTTGACATTGTGGTTTATCATGTGCTAACTTGAGGCCTGTCACTCTAAAATAAATGAAAGGATCTCCACCTACCTTTTATTAATTGTAATGGACTAGACTTATTTAAGAATGCCTGCATCTGACCTTGAGAAACAGATTTTAGTCTAAAGAAGAGAAGGGAAGGAATATGCCAGGATTCTCCAGAAATATGTAGGAATATCCAGAAGAAGAGTTTTGTGCAAGACAAAGAAGGACCATAGTCTAATTATATGTTGGCAAAAAAATTGTGAACAGGAAGGGCAATTTGGAGAAGGAACCAATTATATGAAAGAAGGGGTCTTCTCGTTAATTCCTTTAAGCTGCACATTCATGTATTGAGAAGTTTTTAATTTAGTTTTCTGCATTGGATCAAAGTCCTAAATCACACACTCCTTTTTTTTAGCATAATGTATAAATCCAGCCTGCACAGCATGTTTTAAATTGATAATTTTTTTTTATTTTTTGTACTTATGTTATTAATAAATTTTAAGAAAGTTATACTAGAACAAAGACATGAAAAACACAGTAAAGTAAAAATACCTATTAAGAAAGCATGAGTAAAATATTATGGAAAAACTTTAGTGATCTATTTTCTCCTGCCCTTCCGTTTGTTCCTCAACTACTTACCACAATCTAAATATTCATATTCTACATCAAATGTTGTACATTGAAGTTTATTGCTAGTGTCTGTTGAAGTCATTTCATCTATTATTTTTGATTGACCTCATAACTTTTTTTCCCTAAAAACCATCTTCGAAATGTCTAATTTGCCTTGCTGTATGATGTGTAGTATATAAAGAGCCAATCCTGTTTAAATTTGGTTAGACTTCTGTTGTGGATATACTGTATAATGTCAGTTTTGCCATTGCTTCATACCCTCCAGTTTTGATTTCCCAATCTTGTATTATCAGCAAAATTTCATTTTTCCTATGTTATGCCAAATTCGTTCTTACAGCTGTCAGCAGGTATCTTAGCAAATTGCAATATTTTTCATTTGTCTATTCTGGAATTATAGCTAAGAGAAATATTTGTGGTTTTACTTCAAATTTTACTTTAAAAACGTTATTTTAATAAGTATTTCTTCTTACTATTTTTGAGAGTTTTTTTTTAAAAAAACATGATTACCACATATGATAAAATGTCCCTCTTTGGTTGTAGCATTTCCAACATGTATTTTATATGATTTGTTTAACATGGAAATTATTGAAGAAGTTACATACCATCTGTAAAACATTTTCTACCAATTTTCCCTTAAATTGTAGCTTGAAGTAACAATTGTAATAAATTATGGAAAGATATAAAGCAAGATCTTGAAAGATGGAAAAACTAAAACTTTCTTGGCTAGACTGTATCACAACACTAAAACTGAATATACTACCAAAGATGAACTTAGTATTCCAAACAATATCAATTAGTTTCACAAATCACCTTGTAGGATTAGCAAAGAATAATCCATACAGGTAGTCCTTGATTTATGACCATAATTGAACCCAAAATTTCTGTTCCTAAGTGAGACATTTGTTAAATGAATTTTGCCTCATTTTATGACCTTTCTTGCCACAGTTGTTAAGTGAATCACTGCAAATGCTAAGTTAGTAACACAGTTGTTAAGTAAATCTGGATTCTCCATTGACTTTGCTTGTTGGAAGGTCTCAAAAGGGGATCACATGACCCAAGGCCAAGCAACCATTTGGCAATATAAACTAGTTGCCAAACGTCCGAATCAGTGGTGGCATTCAGCCAGTTCCATCCGGTTCGGATGAACCGGTAGCGGCAGCTGAGGGAGGCTTCGCCCACCCTCCTGAATGTCATCATGTCCCCTTTTTGACACTCTGCTCATGCACGAAAGGCCCTCCACATGCGCAGAGGTAGCGCATGCAGTCACATATGGAAACCAGTACGAAGGTAAGTGAATACCATCCCTGTCTGGATATTGATCAGATAAACATGGGGAGCTGAAATAGTCATACTGTAAATGTGAAAATGGTCATAAGTCACTTGCTGTTGTAACTTCTAACAAACACTAAATTAACTGTTGTAAGTCATGGACTAACTGTACATTTATATGAGTGGGAAAAAGTAACAACATTTTGATTCAAAAGAAAAGGGTAGACTTGTCTCCTAACCTTAAATTGTATTCTCACATAATCTGTTACCTGGAAAACAAAATGGGTAAAAACATCAAAAAGAAAAGCATAAATATTTTTGGTACATACAATTTTTAGGTTTCAAAACCTAAAATAAAATCTCATACAATCTCTGCCATAGTATTACATATTGCTTTCTTCTTTAATTAATACAAAACTTTGCCTTTTCCAAAAACAAAGCAGTCACACATTTCCAAAAAGCAATTCTTTAACATCTGGAATCATATCGCTTTTCCTATTTTTCTATATAATACATTTATATGCTTCATACAGTCATAATTCCTTGAACAGCTTACTATACATGCTGCTGTGATACTTCTACACCATGAAACAATAATATCTGGCTATCCCAGATGACTCCTTGGGAAGGACTCAATAGGTAGATAAAAATGCCAAATGTTGTCTACTGGGAAACCATATTTAATTTGAATTTAGTAATAGTAATTAATATAATTGATATAAAGTCATGATTCCAACTTCCACCCAAACATTGTAGTAGTATGTTTTACCACCTATTTGCTAAGTGGAATTTTTCAGCATTAGTGTCATTGTCAAATATATTTTATTCCAAAACAGATAACAAGAGTAAAAAAAAGATTTGATAATATGTCCTAATATGGCAAATCTAGACTCAAAAAGTTGCTTTCAGCAATAACTTGAATAGATCCCCAAAGACATATTTTACACATCATGTGAATTTCTGGTTTATAATTCAGATGAATGAAAATAAATTAGAACTTTATTCTTGCATTAAAGCTGTTAACTTATTTGTGACTTAACCCTTTCTGAAATCAACCCCCATGAAATTACAATCTCCCTATTCACTTGTGTAAAGCATTTGTCTCTCTAGTATTCATAATTATTCCAGAGTATCCCTCTCATGCCCTTTATTTCCACTAAGTCAGCTATAATTACTAAGCAGGACATGTGTTAGACATTGCCATAGCACTAAGAGCAATAGATGATCACCAGGCTGTGTCGTTAATCTTATCCATAATGACAGAATTTATAATATTCCAACATCAAATCCATTTTACAGCTCGTTTTACAGCTCCGGGGTTAGTTGTAACATTGATAGCTCCTTTGAGATGAGATTAATATATCTTTAACGAAAAATGTAACACTTGCTCCACTATTTTTTTACAAGCAATTTTAATATTGGATTAAAGTTCAGGTACTGATTTGCCTATACAGAGGTATATGACATCAATTAAAAATATAATTTCATTTATACTATTTTATGGAGAGATAGATAGATGATAGATAGATAATACAGAAGAAGAAAAATATTGACTGCTGGGAGTCTTAAAAAGTCATTATGCCAGTTTAAGTTTTAATTCTTCCTAAATCTGTTCTATTGAAGGCAAAACCCTTACTGATTTCCCATTTTTAGTTCTATTGAAAATGATTTTTTTATTAGCTTACCAGAAACAGCAAAAATTTCAATTTTTTTCCCCCACATTCATGTTTAATAACCTTTGATTTCATTCTGTAGTTCCTTTGGCTCTCTATCAGTAAAATGCAAGACTTCAAAATGATGCTGTCATTTTACTTATATGCTCAACTAGAATGGTTGGCTTTATATGTACTGTATATGCTCAACTAGAATGGTTGGTTTTCCTCTACTTTGGCAGGAGTTGGAAATTGAATAATTATGTTACTTCTTGATTATCCAATCATGGAACAGAGTGTAAAATGCTTTCTTGTGATCAATCCAAGCTACAATCAAGTTGGTCTTCCTTCTTTTGCACTTTTCCAAAACCATCTTCTGAATGAGATGATCTTTTGTTCCTCTGCTGTCTAAGCAGTTTCCTTTAGGTTCAGATGGAAAGAACCTGTTTTCAGCTGGATGCTGTTGGACTGTATCAGCTACCACACCAGTGAGCAATTTGAAGGTTATTGTTAAGCAGGTAATTGCCCTGTAGTTGCCTGGTGCTTTCCCTTTTCTTGGATCTTTCATTATCAGATATTAACCAATCTTCAATTCTACCTCCTTAAATATATTGTTAAACTGGTTTGCAATGAGTGGGTATAGCCCAGGCAGATGTTTCAACCAAAAACTGTGCAGTTCATTCATCTTCACTGGTACTGACTAATTCTTGATCTTGCACTTTTCTCTACCAGTTCTTTCATTTCAGCTTCTGTTTTATTCTTATCCACCTTCTTTAACCAAGCTGCATTTTTGTTTTATGTCTTTTGACTGTTCCATAGCTATGCCCAGAATTACACTGTTTTTCTTTGTCATGTTCACTGTTGTCTTTTTATAGACTTTCTTCTGCCTATAATGTGCAACATGTGCTTCATATCTGCTGATTTTCTTGTCTATGGCCGTTATTTGCTACTTTATTTAAATTCTAGTACTTCCTTGTCTCATTGCCTCTAAGTGATGTTTCTTGATAATATATTATTTTTATCTTCTTAATCTTCAGGGGTTTTTTTTCCTTTCATTTAGTCTAACGTCCTTGCATCTGATCTCAGTTTACTGAACCTATTTTACACCAAAATCTTCCATTTTGGGGATGCACTTGGCTTTCTTTTGTTTGTTGACTTTGCATCCAAAATCTTCAGTTACAGATGTAGCTGTGTTGTACATTAATTGGTTTGTTTCTTGCAGTCATGGATGCTTATATTTGATGTTACAGTATTGATATCTTTTAATACTTTCTGTAGCTATTTCTTTGGAACAAACTTCAATGCTGTCAATCATATTCAACTGTTTTCTGCTGTTTTCTGCTGTTGCTCAATTATTCTTTGTTTAATTTTTCTGTTTTAGTTAGAGAGCTTTGTTCTGAGGAGAAAGCAGAGGAGAAAGTGCATGGTTTGGAAAATTAAAATGATTATTTGTAGTACTATTAAAGTAATATTTATTAAATTATTTTATATAATAAATGCTTGGCAGTTGGTGAACAATCTGAAACTTTATGCATGGGTTGACGAGCTGAGAGTTTGGGACTCCTGTTTAGTTAAAGACTCTTTCTCAGTTTCATATCACTAATGGTCAGATTATTAACAAATGAAATTAGCAGTTTCAAATTATATGATGGCTTCTGAATTTTAAAATTAACTAACTTGATATTTAAATCATCGCATAGTGATGAGACGTTGAGATATACAGAATTATCTGAATTTTTATCTCAGAATTCAAAATTATTAAAAACGTGATTTCTGATTTTCAGATATCTTGTAGTTTTTTATAGAAACATGCAGATACAAACTGAGAAAATTTTCAGAATTCAAAAGGTTGACCTTGAATTTGCATGAGAATCCCATATAAGCACATTGAAGTAAAATTTAATTTTGTAACATATTTTTACTCCATGTAGAAGTTCAATAACATTTTGTGACATACTGCATTATTTAATCATGCAAAATTTAATACAGATGTAAATGTATTAAAATCATTAAAATTTTTATACAACCAAATTATAATATTCCTTTGAAAGCACTGCTAACAAGCAAATTAGCTAGAGAATTGAATGACAGCAAATCAATACTGACAGAAAAACTACAGAGTTCTTGCTGATTGCATATTGTCTGTAAATGCAAACTGTAAAAGAGGCCCCTACAGATTTTGAAACAATAACCCCGAAGAAGAATGAGACACAAAGGTTTTTGAGTTTAAAGATGCTTCTATTTCCCCAGACAGTTAGCTCTTGTCACATCAAACTACCTATTAGTCACAAACTCATACAACTAAGAATGTCCTGGTCTCTTGAGGGTTCCTGTCATCTTGAAAGATGCAATACCAATGAAAGGAACTGCCCACTCTTGTAACATGTTCAGTTTATTGTTTTTCAATGGCTTGAGCAATTTATGATGTTGTATCAAATTCGCCATGACAGACAAATAAGTTTGGATGGCCTTTGCCCATGAATGAATTATACATTGGTGGCTATGTTTTGGAATGTTAATAGTTAATGTAACACTAGAGAAAGAATGATAACTGCTAAGAGATAATAACATAGATGTTTTCCAACATACATTGATTATGCCAGTATAGAATGCCCCATTTCTTAATTAGAGAGTTTTAAACTTTTACAAATTTCAAGTATTGGTAGCAGGATATAAATACATGAAATATTTCTGATTCTCTGGGAAAGTCTATAAAGGATTTGTATAAGATCAACATGGATACAAACGAGTGAGGATCAACTATCAACCACTGGTTTTGGTACATATTCCAATTTCTTTTAGTTCAACACAATGTTTTGAAAATAGCTATCATTAAAAGGTAAAGGTTCCCCTCACACATATGTTCTAGTCATTTCCAACTCTAGGGGGCGGTGCTCATCTCCGTTTCAAAGCCAGCACTGTCTGAAGACGTCTCCGTGGTCATGTGGCCAGCATGACTAAACGCCAAAGGTGCACAGAACGCTGTTACCTTCCCAGCAAAGGTGGTCCCTATTTTTCTACTTGCATTTTTTACGTACTTTCAAACTATTAGGTTGGCAGAAGCTGGGACAAGTAATGGGAGCTCACCCCATTATGCGGCAGTAGGGATTCGAACTGCCGACCTTTCGATTGAAAAGCTCAGCGTCTTAGCCACTGAGCCACTGCATTAAGAGAGTACAAAATAAAAAAACACATACTAATAACATCCATAATTTCTGACTACCGTTAAACTATGATTCTACAAAATGTACCCAAAGAAAAATGGTCTAATCCAGAATATTTGGCATTTGTACAAAAAGGAGAGGCAATATATATATATATATATATATATATATATATATATATATATATATATTCCTTTAGGAATTCCATGTATGTCTTCTGCTCTCTTTTGTGTTGGGGAGAAATAATTTGCATATATGATCACATAAAAAGTGGTGATAGAATACTTATCTTAATCTTCTTACTATGGATAGTTTGTTGTTCTTTTGTTCCACAATAATTTAGTCCTGAAAGATTATAAATTTATATAAAAGAGCAGCAATTAAAAACTTGAAACTGATAAGAGCTGTCATTGTTCACCATATTTTTAATTGTGAACAATGGCACAACCTCTTAATTAATAACCATCTGGGGGACATCATTCAGCCTGACTCCTCCTACACAACAAAAGGAATAAGATAATTTTTTTTTTGTCTCAATCAAAATTTGAGTAACAAATTCAACTTAAACTCTTGCCCTGGCCTTTTTTATTTTCTTTGACTGTGCAAGCCTTTTCATGATTCATGGGCCAATACTAGCAGTAACATACTATAGATGATGCTACACATCAAAGAAAAGGAGAAAAAAAGAAAGATTCTTCCTAGAACAATTATGCAACATTTCTGATTTTCTTATTCTCAAGAGATTATTTAGCAATGCAGATATTGGAGTTCTCTTTTTAGACGATAAGGTCATTTTCCCCTTATCTATAGTTTATGAATTATTAGTACAGTATTGAGTTAAGTTATCCTTACTATGTAATCAGCCAGCAATATGGTGCATGGTGCTGCAATAGAATTTCAGTATAGCTTAATGCAGAGTGATGTTGATCTATTCCAGACCCTAGAAACTGAGGTCTATATGGTAGAAACCCTTCCTATTCTTCCATTAATATTCAACTCTGCAGGAAGAGGTGATGCAAGCTTTGGCAATTCTCTTTAAAATGATAAGGTCACTTTTTTCCCTTATCTACAGTATATAAGTTATTAGTACAGTATTGAATTAAGTTATCCTTGCTATGTAATCGACCAGCCATGAAGTTTCTGAATTACCCCCCATTCCTATTGTTTGGCACTAAGCTGGCTACTGCTTCTCTGAGACAAAGGGATCATTCTGATTTTCAACAGGCAAAGAGTCACCTATTAATGTAGATCCTTGTATAATTCAAGAATCGTTGAGAATATGGATAAAGGGAAAATGCTGTTTTAATGTGTAGAATGGGATCTAAAAGTTAATTTAACAGTCTTAGAACTGATACTTTAGTCACCATACTGTAACTTGTTCTTACATACATTTCCAAAAAGATAACCGGATAATTACTATTGTGGGAAGAAGGTGCTGACTTTTAAGAGATGGTGCCGGAAAGCTAATGAATCCAGTCCACTCTTTTGTAAAATAATAATAATTACACAGCTTCTCCACTGGATGTTCATCTATTTACTGAAGGTAGAAAGCAAAGCTACCCAATGAAATGTAAATTTATGTCACACAAAGGGATTTTATAAATTAAATAAAAGATTTGTGATAGAGCTGGTGCTCGCCCAACTTTCACCCAATGCTTCACTCACGTTTCCTAAACAATACATTTGCAAACAGTTTATTTCTTCATGTGCAAATGTATGACTTAGAAGAAATATTTTTCTTCTTTTTTCTATTTCTCCACACACATACCATGATTGATCAGATCATTACAGGCAGTCCTTGATTTACGACCACAATTGAACCCAAAATTTCTGTTGCTAAGTGAGACACTTATTAAATGAGTTTTGTCCAGTGGTGAAATCCAATATTTTTTACTACCGGTTCTGTAGGCATGGCTTGGTGGGCGTGGCAGGGGGAGGATACTGCAAAATCTCCATTCCCACCCCACTCTAGGAGAAGGATACTGCAAAATTCCCTCCCCACTCTTGGGGGAAGGATATTGCAAAATCTCCATTCCCACCCCACTCTGGGGCCAGCCAGAGGTGGTATTCTGAACTACTCAAAATTGCCACTACCGGTTCTCCAAACTACTCAAAATTTCCACTACCGGTTCTCCAGAGCCTGTCAGAACCTGCTGGATTTCACCCCTGGTTTTTCCCCATTTTATGATCCTTTTTTGCCACAGTTGTTAAGAGAATCATGGCACTTGTTAAGTTAAGAGTTATGACCACGATTGAACCAAAATTTCCATTGCAAAGCAAGACTGTGGTTAAGTGAGTTTTGCTTCATTTTACAACCTTTCTTGCCATTGTTGTTAAGGGTATCACTGCAGTTGTTAAATTAGTAACCTGGCTCTTAAGTGAATCTGGCTTTGCCATTGACTTTGCTTGTCAGAAGGTCACAAAAGGTGATTCCCACATGATCCCTGGATCCTGCAACCATCATAAATATGAGCCAGTTGTCAAGCATCTGAATTTTGATCAGGTGACAGTGGGAAGGCTGCAATGGTCATAAATGTGAACAATGGTCATAAGTCACTTTTTCCAATGCTATTGTAACTTCAAATAGTCACTAAATGAACTGTTGTAAGTCGAAGACTATCTTATCTGAAATACTTTGCGGTAAATAATTTTAATGAATACTTTCAGATCTCTTCTGTATTAAAATGAGAAGTGCTTTAAAGTGGCAATTCTATGTACACTTACCTAGAAGTGAAAGTAAATTCCAGTGGACACAATAATGTTTACTTTTGAGTAAATATGGATAAGATTTCAATTTCAATTTCAATTCAATTTCAATTTAATTCAATTTATATGCCGCCCCTCTCCGAAGACTCAGGGCGACTCATAATACATTTAAAATCCTAATAAAAAACATAAAATTGTAGAGGAAAAGTGAAAAATACTGGTGCATTACTGCTTTCTGATAAGTATAATAAATATGCCAAGGGATTACATGGAAAATGAAACTCTAACACCATGATTTAAGATAACTATAGTACTTATTTGTTGACGGGGTTTCTATTTGGAAAATTTTGTACTACACTCCATAATTCTGCCTTACAGAGATATTCAATACAGTAATGAGTAAGTTTATTTTTAAATTTTTAATCATTCAAGTTTATTGATGAGTTTATATCTTGTTGGCATTGATGAATGCATAAGAAATTAAACAAGCAATTCTTTGTTAAAACACATAAACACACTTTCAACATCAATCATTTTTCTTGATCAAGTTGAAAAAGTGCACTTGTTCAGATGTTTTTATCATAAGTACATGCTGAAAGCTTGTTATTTAAAAATTAAATAATAATTTTTATTCAGCCAATCCAACTGTTCATTTCATTTAGTGTATAAGAGGCCTGTTTGGTTTTTGGAAAGTGGCAAATCATATGGTTTATATAAAGAACTACCTACACTTTGTCTTTGCCAAGTATTAAGAAACATTTTGCTCTTTTTAGAAGCAAAAGGTCTATTATAAGCTCTATTAGAATGGACAATCTTTTAGGAGGGCCTAGCCATAGTACCAGGATTTTGGCCAGCATTGGAAGAAGGGTTCCCGGATTTTTTGAGAGATTTTTGAGGTGTTTGTTTCTTTTAAAGAAATTATGCATGGTGACACAGTGGTTAGAATGCAGTAAAGGTAAAGGTTCCCCTCGCACATATGTGCTAGTCATTCCCGACTCTAGAGGGCAGTGCTGTTACTTTCCCACCAAAGGTGGTCCCTATTTTTCTACTTGCATTTTTTACATGCTTTCGAACTGCTAGCTTGGCAGAAGCTGGTACAAGTAACGGGAGCTCACCCTGTTAAGCATCACTAGGGATTCAAACCACTGAACTGCCAACCTTTCAATTGACAAGCTGAGCTTCTTAGCCACTGAGCCACCATGTTCCCTTAGAATGCAGTATTGCAGGCTAATTCTGCCGACTGCCAGCAGTTTAATTCTTACCAGCTCAAGGTTGACTTAGTCTTTCATCTTTCCGAGGTTGGTAAAATGAGGATCCAGATTGTCGGGGGCAATATGCTGACTCCCTGGAGACAGCTTAGAGAGGGCTGTAAAGCACTGTGACATGGTATATGAGTTTCAGTAGTACTGCTATTAAGGAGGCAAAAAAAAATGCTACCACGTTTCGGCTGAAAAGTACTCTGAGGTCAGGCCTGCTTGTCAAAAACTAACTCTCTGACTTTACACATACAACTACACAATACCTTGCTTAGAAATCTGATCCCGGACCTTCGTACCTTCCGCAAAGCCTTGAAGACTTACTTATTCCAGCAAGCCGGCCTAGCTTAAATGGTTTTAAATTGGGATTTTGAATTTTATAGATTTGGGGTTTTAAATTGGGAGGCCGATCGATTTAATATCTTTTAATTTATCTTAATTTTTGTATTGTATGTATTTTAATTCTGGCTGTTCACCGCCCTGAGTCCCTTCTGGGAGAAGGGCGGGATACAAATTAAATTATTATTATTATTATTATTAAATCTAGGGCTATTTCAATCCAAACATAGTTAAATTTTCCAGCTTCTTTAGATAATTTGCTTTCTTTATATTTAGAATCTCACCAGTAACTTCACAAAGTATAACCTAGATCAGAGAACTTTAACCTTCAGGCCATGGACCAGTCCTGAGCCACTGTCCATTGAGAACCGGGCCACTCAAGAAGCAGGACAGAATACAAAGCTTTATTTGTACATGTTTAGGATTAAGTTACGTGCACGAAACTATCCCCTCCTCCCTACCACCACTGCATAATAATATAATGGCTTCTTCTTCTTCTCTGGAGATCTTCTATGAAGATCTCATAAAATCTTCTTTTATGAATGCACAAATGCAACATGATCATTTCTCATATCACATTGCTGTATAAGAGGAATTATTCCAGTGTTAGCTTCTTTAGTGTGTTAGATCTTCTCTTGCAATTTTTTTTTTGCTTTGCACTGAAATAATGAAATCTACATTTTAAAGAAAGGCTACCAATATACCCCCTCTATTTCTCTCAGAAAAAAAAATCTGAAAAGTTTATTGCAGGGGTGCTATTCAGCAGGTTCTGACAGGTTCTGGAGAACAGGTAGCGGAAATTTTGAATAGTTTGGAGAACTGGTAAATACCACCTCTGGCTGGCCCCAGAGTGGCATGGGAATGGAGATTTTGCAGTATCCTTCCCCTGGAGTGGGGTGGGAATGGAGATTTCGCAGTATCCTTCCCCTGCCACGCCCACCAAGCCATGCCCACAGAACCAGTAGTAAAAAAATTTGAATCCCACCACTGGTTTATTGGCCAATGTGTTATACTTGACTTTAGTATTTGGGCTGTTCTACTAACAGTGCCTCATTTATTGAAAAAACTAGGAGTAAAAGGTGAAGTTTAACTGGTAAAAAAACATAAACTGAGATTAATTTTATGGTGGAATGTCACCAGAATATATGAGTAGCAAATTCTCCTGGCTAATTCAAATGATGCCAAGGCTCCCTTTAAATGGCATTTTAATCGAGTAACAGAAACAGAAGGTGGGATAAAAGGGGGGGGGGAATGCAGAAATTATTAGCTGTAAAGCCTTCTTAAGGAAAATCTTCATTAAATCTCAGAATATGCATATTTTCAGCATTTTATTTTTAGTGTTTATAATCTCATAACTTGCACTTATAAAATATGGGCAGCAATACTCTGAAACCTAATGGCCAAAATGCTTTTTTTTTTTCAGTTTGGGAAAGGAAAATATCTAAAACAATCACAACGTAAGAATTGTGAGGAAGCTCCAAAGGAAATTGTCCCACAATAATCAACCAGTCCTGGAAATGATTTTCACAGGGGTCTTTATTACACTTGTAAAGTTCTAAGGAGAAAAAATAATAATGTCCTACCATTAATAAACCATATCCAAAACATCTATTCTATTCTATTCTATTCTATTCTATTCTATTCTATTCTATTCTATTCTATTCTATTCTATTCTATTCTATTCTATTCTATTCTATTCCAACAAGAATTTATTGAATCCTCTACCTAACAAAAACAAAATAAAACAAAACAAACAACAACAACAACAACAACAAAGATTATGTTCAACAGTTAATCAATTTATAGAATTGAATGGCTGGTTAAAGAGACTCCCATGTACTGCAAAGAGTGGACCATTATCCAAGGTATATATTACACATAGAGAACCCCACACATTTGCAGGTGGATGTTTTTATAATCCTAATTCTTACTGCAGAAAGTGGTAATTTTTTTTTTCTTTTAAAAGTTTCTCCAGGATTATCTTTGTGAGTATATATGGGAGTAAAACGTTTTAAGGTTAATAAGTTATAGCCATAATATTAGTTTAAGGTAAAGGTTTTTTTAAAATGCACAATTAACCAACATAAATAGATCTGCAGAATATACAAACGGTTTAACTTCTCTTAGGGAGCTAACTAAAGGAGTTAGCTGGAAAAGGAGAGAGGTCATCTGCTTGCCTTTTTGGCTGTTTATTTTTAAATCATAGGCATTTGCTTTCCACTAAAGTGAGGTGACCACCAATTTGGCACCCAACTGACCACTAAATGACAACTGGCTGCAGATGCTCTGTACGAGAAGGAAAACTATTTTAAATTTATTTTCATAGTGGAAACTGGGATTGCCAAAACAGCTTCAGTTTATGGAAAAGGAAGAACAGCTGTATTTGGTTTATAATAAATCTTTGACAAATCAGTAAAAGCAAAGACAGCACAACTGTAACCCATAAAAGTGGAAAATATTAAACAACAGCAGTGAAGTTGTTAAACTTTCCCACAGATGCTGCTGTTAAAAGCCTTCACAAAACATATACTTGAAACGTTCAGGAGGAGATAAATCTGGGAGCAAAGGGGCATTGGAAAAAGATGGAATTACTTCTTATTAGAGAAACATCCCATTAACGTAACGGTTTCAGGTAGGCGGACAAAGCTATCTCAAGCTGTTTCTTCCTCCTATTACTGAATGTTGGTGTGGAATAATTACTTGCTTTTCCAAAAAAAAAATGACAGGGCATTGACACTGCAGACTTATTGAATTTGTATTGCGTGCCTCCAGGCCATATCGGGGGTTATTCAATTTTGCCTGAGGAGGACAACCTATTATGAGAGATGAGTCAAGAAGGCTTCTTGTCTGATTGCCCACCAAAACCATTATCGCAGCACTGAGAGGGCATCAACAGCGAGTGGACGGACAAGACAACGCTGATCTCGATTACCTAGGGACAAGATACAATTTACATTACTTGAAGCAATGGGACAGAGGGAAATCAGCCCAGGGAATTGGGCTACAGATCTGAAGTGCAAGTATTAGGAATACCAGAGAAACTCAACTAATTGCTTATACTGGACTGCTGACCTCTAGCCTTATAAAATATCAAGTGATTGGCTTGATCTGTAATTAGATGAATTGGTTTTACATTGCCAAGGCTTGGAGTTTTTACTGAAATAGAGGAAGGGGTTCCTTTTGCCAAAAAAAAAAGAGTCCCCCCTCACTCCTCAGTATATGTTATATATTAAGAGACAAGCAATAAACCAGGTTTAATTGAATCTTTCAATTTTGGGGAGTTAATCCATAATTCTATCATTGAAGTTATCACTGAATAAAAAATAATTGAACTGCTTTTAAAATCATATGTATAAACGTAGTTATAGATCACTAACTTATGGGATCAGACTAAATGTTACCAATAGCAGTAGTAGTTCCTAGATAATAGGTTTTATATTTGTAACTTTTTCAAAATCATCTTCAGAATAATGTTAAGAGAAAAGCAGTTTACAAATAATTTGTATTATAACTAATTTCTACTTCAGTTAATATGTTTTGATCCTTTTTTTACATTTATGTAATATCTCCCTACAGCCTGTTATAAATTAAATGGAAAAGATTAATGCAAATTCTTGTTTCTGGTGGCATTTAGCTTCTGACATATAAGGGGAATTATAACTTTTCTGCCTCAGGATCTCAGGACAATCAGATTTTCAGGTCTGATTGTCTTTCTTCCAAATGTTAAATGCTAGTCTTGGAACATCCTGCTGATGATTTTATCCAGCAATGTTTAGCATTCCCACAAAGAATCTGCCTAAAGTGTTTCTAATTCTTGCTATCCTTTCAAGCTATAATGTTGAACAGCTTTTACAGCTCTTGGCTCCATAGTCCTTTGTTTTTTACTGATGGAAGTGCGAGTATCATTCATGATATTATAAAGGTAGAAGAAAGTACCCAGAAGGACCAGGTTTGCGAATGTAAGATTTCCAGCAGAGGGTTCTAAATGCCAAAATGTGTATTTCATCTGTATCAACTTTAAAAACTGACGGTTGCTACCTCTTTTTCACATGTAGATGAAGTAGAGAGAGAGAGAAAAAAATCTTCAAAAAGGACAAATTTGGCCATTATATTTCAGAGTTCACTTCTCAAATACCACAAAAAGTAAACAATGAACATTTATAAAACTGCAGAAAACAGTTATTCACTACAGCAATGATGAAGAAAAAGTGTTATATCTCTTATTGAGTCAAGCTCAAATCCCATCACAAGGTACCCCAAGGTTCTGCCGTAGGGCCCAGTACTCTTCAATATCTTCATAAATGATTTAGATAAGGGAATAGAAGGGGAACTCATCAAATTTGCAGACGACACCAGACTGGCAGGAATAACCAATACCCCAAATGGATCTCGACAGACTTGGACACTGAACCTTATCTAACAAAATGAACTTCAATAAGAGAAAAGCAATGTTTACACTTAGGCAAGAAAAATCATAGCAGAAACCTACAAGATCGAAAATATTTTGTCCCCTCCTTTCCTTTTATTCTCTGGAAAACTAGGGAAGCTCTTGGCTAGAAGGTTTTTTCTGGAATGTTTTCCAAGACATCTCCCTTTCTGTGGTTGAGATACCTTTAACACATTATTTGTCCAGTTTGCAAATCTTCCTCCTGTTTCCCAGGTCATTTCCACACACCATCACAGTAACAAAAATATTATATTTCCCTTTAATAAACAATGCAATGTGCATCATAACATCAGACTCAAATGATATATCTTTCATATTTGCATTCAATGTTGGGATACAAGTACAGAAGAATTGGGTTTCTATTATGACCTGGGTATATGCTTGTTTTATCACTTTTTCATCATTTAATTTATACCAAATGCTTATAGCTCCCTGTAGGTTGCTGCAAGACAAGCCTAATTCATTTCAGATTGCAGATTTGAATTTTAAATAGTGCATGATTAATTTTGAGTTTGTGATTTGAGATTTGCGGGCAAAATTGATTTGATACAAACAGCTTCACAATTTGAGCAGCAAGTAGGAAAAAATATCATCCAGCAAGTCTAGTGGTAAAGTATGAAAATGCTTGAAGCTGATGCTTTGGGGGGAAGGGATGGCTGCAAATGAAACCAAATGGGAAGATATAATCCTTTTTAAGGGATTGTTAACTTCCCTTTTAAGGAAGTGTTAACTGAATACATTCAACAATTTCACTACAATAATTGTTTTAAAATATTTCTCGTAATCTCTTTTTAGGTAAAGGCAAAGACATAAATTATGGGGAAAAATAGTCCAGGAGGGTACAAATAATCCAAGACACAGCCCATAAAAAAGACACATGATGAACCAAGGTAGAAAGTATTCATTCCAATTTTAGAATAAGAAATTTCACACAAGATTTAAAACTTCAGTTTTTACCTGACGGGCATGTCACTAAAAAAGGCCCAGTGACTTGGCTTTGTGGGAAGATGTTGCTGGAGTTTGTGAGATGCTTGGCCTGTCCTAAAAGGAAGTCCCTTGTCATTGCATTCAATGGATACTAAATTCATCATGTCATTGAAGATTGTCCATTTACTTGCCTCTCCACCAGATCACAGGAGGTTGTAATGGGTGACAAGCTTGATTTGTTGCAAACTGGGCAGAACACATTGGCAAGACAAAGTTTCCAAAGCTTTATATGGATGGGGCTAGGGTGTGTTACGTTTGCAGCTTTGAGGCAATATTTCTTGTTAATTAGCTGAGACAAGAGAAGCAGGCTGGATCAATAAAGTATAATGTCAAAAAAATAGCTATGCCACTGGAACAGAAGAGGATGTGAACTTAACTGATAAGAGTCATGGTTGCACAGTGGTTAGAATGCAGTATTGCAGATTAACTCTGCCGACTGCCAGCCATTCAATCCTGACTGGCTCAGGGTTGATTCAGCTTTCCATCCTTCCAAGGTCAGTAAAATAAGGACACAAATTGCTGGGGGCAATAGGCTGATTCTTAGAGGGGGCTGTAAAGCATTGTGAAGAGGTGTATAAGTCTAAGTCCTATTGCTACTGATAACTTGCTGTGGTGTGGAAAAAACCCAGCACAAAAATGAACATAAACCTGATTTCATGGGGTGCTTCAATTGATGTTTCAGTTAAATGCTCACACATCCATAATATGCTTTTTATCCCACAATCTCGCAGAGCTTCCAGCAGTGAATATGATATGCCATTGTGAGATTCCTTCTCTTTGGCAACTTGACAGTCCTACTGCATCCTATAGTTTTTAAGCCATCTCCAGAGGGATTATTAGATTACTGTTGCTCATGTACTTCTATGAAAATATAAAGCTTGCATTTTGTTTTGTTTTGTTAAACCATGGGTGGGCAATCTGCGGCCTGTGGTCCACATATGGCCACTAGCACTGAAATATCTCATGTAGTTGGAAAATATTTCTGTAGTTTTCTCTACATTATAGTTCCATCCAAATTTTTTTTTGTGGGGGGGGGGAACAAAACAGAAAATATTTTTGATCCACTTCTTTGAGAAATGCTGTCACAGCACTGGATGACTTCCTAAGGCCCATGGAAGATCAAAAAGCTGAGTTGTGGCCCATGATTCCTCAAATATGGATTTTGTTTTTCATGGATCATTTGAGCAATCTTTGTTTCTTTATTTTATCATGATAAAAATTTGAGGCATGGCTTTTGGGAGGAATAGTTTCGGATAACTTTATTCCTGCAAGAAGAAAGCACCAGATACATATCCATTAGACCACATTACAAATGAATAAAGTTAAAAATAGAATACTGTATGTGGCATAAACTGTTTAAAAGGGCTGTTGCCAAGATATCTAAGGAAATGCAATAGTATACTCTTAATTACTTAAGAATATGTGGGCTGGGCTCAGTTCCATAAACTTGGTAAGATGGAGAAATCACAGTTGTTGAACAGGCTTATTAAATACAGATACATTATTGTCAACTTTCTGAACTATAGAAAAATGCAACTTCAGAAGCAATTTTAAGTGTTCTTATATGACTTATGCCCCAATGAAAACTTGACAAACTACATCATTCATGCAGTTAGGAACTGTGCATTTTAGTTAAATAGTTAGCACCAGAGGGCCAATTTGGATTGAGGTCTTTTTGGGAAATTTATTTTATCTATTATTTTTCTTTTATTTTTGTGTATTTATTTATTAAATTTATATGCTTTAACATATTATTACTTGTGACCTAATATGTTTGTTCATTCTCTGGAAAGTTTCCTTCCAGGGTATATAGCAGCTACAGAGAAGACAATCCACAGGAAGATCTCTCCTTTCTGTGACCAGGGTTCATATCTGAATTGGTTATTTACACAATAAAAGTAATAGAGACATTTGGGAAAAATCTGTTCTTATGTCTAGTTGTTCTGGTGTGCAGTGCCCTATAGCGTCGTTTTGAGGGTAGAAGTTGAAACAATTTATGTCCAGACGTCTGTAGATATTTTCACAGCCCTCTTTTTGACTCATGTAGTATACATGTTCTCAATGGAAGGCAGGTTGGTAGCAATTGTTTTTTCTTCAGTTCTAATTATCCTCTGAAGTCTGTGTCTGTCTTGTTGGGTTGCAGAGCCAAACCAGACAGTTATAGAGGTGCAGATGACAGACTCAATAATTCCTCTGTAGAACTGTATCAGCAACTCCTTTGGTAGTCTGAGCTTTCTGAGTTGGCGCAGAAAGAACATTCTTTGTTGTGCTTTTTTGATGACATTTTTGATGTTAGGTGTCCATTTTAAGTCTGGAGATAGAAGTTAGAAGTTAGAAGCTAGAAACGTGAAGGTCTCTACTGTTGATACTGTGTTGTTTAGTACTGTAAGAGGTGGTAGTATAGGAGGTTTTCTCCTAAAATCTACCATCATTTCTACGGTTTTGAGTGTGTTTAGTTCAAGATTGTTCCGGTAAATGAGATTTTGTAGTTTCTCCTTTAGAACAAGGATTTCCTCCTAATTTTTAGAATTGACTATGTTATTAAAACTCTGTAGAGGAAAAAAAAACTCCAATGCAGTATACTAATTGAAGAAGTGAAATGAGATCAGAGAGCTCTCCGTGAGTTTCAAATATGTATTCCTGCTCAACCAATAGTCCTACTCAATTGTAGGGGGACTGTGAGCCAGTTACTATCTCTCAGTGTAACACACCATGTAGATTTCTTGATATGAGGATGAAACAAGGGACAAATTTTATCTGTGCCTCCTTGAGCTTTTAGAGGAAAGGTGAGATATAAACATCACAACAAATACTTTTGGAGAGAATATATAAATGCAAAATTAACTAAAAACAACGTTTTGAAAGTATGCCACAAGTAATACCCCTTTATTTTCTTGGCCTGGCAGAATTGTAAAGTTGCTATTCCACCCCACTCAGCACTACTGGGTAAATTTTTCTCTTATTGCATTGGCTCTCCAAGCTGCTTAATTCCCTTCAAAAAAGCACCAGCAAATATCAGGCCATCTGTCATTTGTCCAAGCTTTGAGATAACTGGGTTGATGAATGGCTGTCAGTTGTTGTGGAGTGGTGTAACTTCCACCAGGTTAGGTAAGTAGGACTTGGGTTGTCTTGTGGCAAGTTCTTAAAGAGCTGGGAGTACCAGACCATCTTATTTGTCTCTTGAGAAACCTATATGCAGATCAAGAAGCAACAGTGAGAATTGGACACGGAACCACTGATTGGTTCAAAATTGGGAAATGAGTATACTGTACTTATATGCAGAGCATATCATGAGAAAGGAGGGGCTAGATGAATCAAAAATTGGGATTAAGATTGCCGGGAGAACTATCAACAACCTAAAATATGCAGATGATATCACTTTAATGACAGAAAGTGAAGAGTAACTAAAGAGCCTCTTGATGAAGGTGAAAAAGGAGAGTGCAAAAGTTGGCTTGAAACATTAAGAAAACTAAGATCATGACATCCGGCCCTCTCAATTCCTGGCAAATAGATAGGGAAGAAATGGAGGTAGGACAGATTTTATTTTCCTGGGCTCCAAGATCTCTGCAGATGGGGACTGCAGCCAAGAAATTAAAGACGCTTGCTCCTGGGGAGATAAGCTATGGCAAATCTAGACAGCATACTAAAAAGCAGAGACATCACCCTGCCAACAAAAGTGCGTGTAGTAAAGGCTATGGTTTTTCCAGTTGCAATGTATGGCTGTGAAAGTTGGACCATAAGAAAGGCTGAGTGCCAAAGAATTGAGGCCTTTGAATTCTGGTGCTGGAGAAGGCTCCTACGAATCCCTTGGACTGCAAGACAATCAAACTGGTCAGTCCTAGAGGAGATCAACCCTGACTGCTCTTTAGAAGGCCAGATCCTGAAGATGAAACTCAAATACTTTGGCCACCTCATGAGAAGGAAGGACTCACTGGAGAAGAGCCTAATGCTGGGAAAGATTGAGGGCAAAAGAAGAAGGGGACAACAGAGAATGAGGTGGCTGAATGGAGTCACTGAAGGAGTAGGCGTGAGCTTCAATGAGCTCCAGAGAATGGTATAGGACAGGAAGGCCTGGAGGAATGTTGTCCATGGGGTCGCGATGGGTCGGACACAACTTTGTAACTAACAACAACAACAAACAACTTGGGTTGTTCTGCCTCCTGCTTTTTCTGAACAATTTAATGCCATTTTTTGAATACTAATTCTTGCAGGTCTTTTGAATAGGAGACAATTGCATTGATTTTCTTTCTTTCTTTGGGCAGTCTGTAGCTTTGATGAATACCTCAAAGGGGCCACTCCTACAGCACCAGAATAGTGAGAAGTCATATATCATCTGATATAAACAGGCAGTTTGCTCAGTGTGTCTAAAGACTGTTAGATGCTGCTTGCAAATTCTGTAGATTATGCAAAGGTAGGCAGGAAACTACAATTTGCCTGTAGTTAGAACCTTCTGTGTAGACCTATTGAAACATTTATGAGTTGAAGCATGGAATGGATTCAGGTAAATTCTTGAGTTTGTCTACAATAAACCACAGTTCTTTAAAATGTATTTTAAAACTCTTAACAGAATATTGAATAAAATATAGACATTAATTTTGTCTGTCTCCAGCTGAATCTTTCATTTGTCTCCTGTCACACTCCTCATTAAACACTGGCTTCATAAATGGAATAACTACTAAAATGCTGGCATACTTCTTTTCCATTCATCATATCTTACTTTGCATACTAGCATAATAGCCTTATGACAGCTTTGGTAGTCCAGCTGGCTGACACTGAAATTATTCCTTATTGGTAATTGGATTTTGGATTCTTACAGTAACATTTTGCTCTGATGTTAAGAATATCTTCTTGAGATTATTAGATTTTCTCTTCAGCAATGGGATTATGTCTTTTAGTTTTAACTGTAAAATAAAGTCAAAAAAGGGAAGAGAACAAAACAAAACAGATCATTATGATGAAAATACTTACATTGTCAAAGAAAAGAAGAAAGCACATAGAAAATGCTTTTTTAAAAAAGGAAAATATCAGAAAGGGAAAATATTATGATATATCATTATCAGTAAATAGTTATAATTCTATATATACTTATCTAATGCAAGTATTAGGATTGTACTTGAAGGTATAATAGTATGAAGGCCTATACACAAAAATATATTTTTTAAATGATCACTCCAATGAGGTCAGCATCTCAAGATCTGCTGCATGTAGTTGTTCAAAGATTATTATTTTATCATCGAAGTTTTTCAATATCTAGGTGGAATTGAGCTGAACTTTGGAGATATGTGTCACCAATACATTTATATTAGTCAGTTTTGTTATTATCTCAGTGCAAGCTCAGAGCATGGAGGAAATGCTCAGACTGATTAGATCAAACAGGTAAAGACTGGAATTATAAAAACATTTGATATTTGGGATGTAGTACATGTACTAGAAAGTCAGTTTAATTGTGTTATATGGGGTTGCTATTAGTTCATTGTAATAACTTCTGGCTGGCAATTTTTCTGGGCAAGATAGTACCTAGAAGTTCAAATGGTAGTTGTAGTTAGTGAAGTTCTTGAACTTTTAGTGCTTATGTAAGAAATGGCAGAATCCATGCAATAAACTTCAGCTTTGCTGAGTACAGAATACTCTAATCAGCATCCTACTCAGCAATCTGCAGGATCAATTGGATAAGATAGTATCCCTTTAGTTCAGTGAATTCAATCCATTCTGCATTCATTCCATTTAGAAAACTCTCTTTCTCCTGCTGCTGGAAAACAATGGAACCTAATCAAACCTTGTCTGGAAAAATTGACTTATTACATTGATTCTGGAGGATCTTGCTTAAGGTACAAAATTGATCCCACTTGTAGCTTCAGAGTGTCAGTCTATTTTATATTAATGGTCATTCTGAACACAGAGAAATAGTCTTCAGTTATTTTGAATCTTTAGATACAAATTACTGCCAATATAATGAACATATATTTTGATATTTCATCCTAAAAACCCTGCAGTCCTAAAATACTGAATTGGAAGGTCAGCAATAGTAGAAGGTCAGCAGTAGAATAGAAAAAAAAATATCCAGTGTTTGCAGGATAAATTATTTTTTAAAGATAAATATGTGAACTAGATCTGATATGGATCTATTATTTACTCTAGAACTGTGATGGCAAACCTATGACACACGTGGCACATGGAGCCATCTCTGCAGGCATGCAAGCCGACACCCAGGTCAGCTCCACAGTGCATGCCCATGTGCCTTCCACTGGTCAGCTGATTTTGGTTCCAGGAGGCTTCAGGGCAGCCTGCTAGCACAAAAACAGGGGTCGCGCGTGTGTGTGCATGTGCGGGGGTGGGGAAAACAGGGGGGGTTACACACATGCACAGGGGGCAGGACCTGCGGGGGGGGGGGCATTGCATTATGGGTGGCGCGTGCTTTCACACCCAAGGAAAAAAAGGTTTGCCATCACTGTTCCAGAAAATGTATTCAGTTTACAAATGAATTGTTAGTATTTGGCTCTGTCACCCTAGTTTTGTTCCTGATGATCATGGCAAATGTTGTTTTCCTTATATAATTATCACTTGAATATTGTAAACTAGGGAATAATTATTTCTTTCCCTCAGAACTGATAAACTACCAGTTATAATCCGGCAACTAGTATTTGGAAGCCTAAATACAAAACATAGAAACTATGATCTTAAGAAAGTCTAAGGTTGTCCAGAATGTTTTAGAATTATAGCATCCTTTTTAATTAGCATACCATATGTTGATCATAACTCACAAGGTAAGTATGTACCTAATATGATGAAATTTTGTGACAATGTGAAGAGAGAAAAAGATTGATTAAAATTTTTGATTAGAAACTGATTAGAAACACTCAATAGAATGCAATTCTATTTGTTAGAAACACCCAACATGCTTTTTCATGTGGCTGTTGACAAAAATAGGATTGCCAACATGATCTCCAATGTCCAATGAAGGATATGAATGAAGAACAACAAGAAGAAGAAACACCCAAAGGAACACAGCTGCACATTATCTATTTTGTACACCATGTTAAGCCATTTTGTCTTAGCATGACATGTGAAACGAGCCTTTACAGATTCTAAAACTATGCCTTAAGATGCTGTGTAGACCTAAATAATAATGGTTTATTTTATATGTTATGGTTTTAGTGTGGAGTGTGATGAGCCAATTGAACAGAAATTAACCAAAACCTTGTTATGCATTTACTGTGCAATCTATGTGGGTATATTACTTCCTTAAAATTTTCTGGTTTGCTCTGGTTTATCCTCCTTTTCTTCTCTTCAGCACCTTAGCTATCAACATTTCTGTCTTATAGACTCTATTCCATAACTGATATTCAGTTTTTCAGTGGATGTCATCAAAAGATCTCAAAAGAAGGATCAGTGCCTCTTTCATTTTTTGCTGCTTTACCCTGCATATATATCTTCGAGGTTTCGAGGTTTATTTGATTTGTATACCGCCCTATCTCCTGAGGGACTCAGAGCGGTGAACAGCCATACAGCAAAACAATATGCATACAAAATTTAAAACAAATTAAAATCCGATTAAATGATTTGGCCTTAATATTTAAAACTCTAATAATTTAAAACAAATAAAAAATTTAAAATTACATGATTATTAAAAGAGGAGAATTAGGCCAGGCTGGCCTGGTTAAATAAAAAGATCTTGAGAGCGCGGAGGAAGGTGCGTAGGTCCGGGATCCTTCGTATCTCCGGGGGAGCTCATTCCAGGTGGTAGGTATCCCCACAGAGAAGGCTCTCTCCCTGGGGGTCGCCAGCCGACATTGTTTGGTTGACGGCACCCTGAGGAGACCCTCTCTGTGAGAGCAAACCGGCCAGTGGGAGGCTACTGGTGGCATCAGGTGGTCTCGTAAAGAATAGTGGTTGATGGCACCCTGAGGAGACCCTCTCTGTGAGAGCGAACCGGCCGGTGGGAGGCTACTGGTGGCAGCAGGCGGTCTCGTAAAGAATAGTGGCCTTTGTGCTGGGTTCCCTAGTCTAGACTTGCCAGTAAACTTAGTTTTCTGACACTTCACAGCTGAGCTTAACTCTGCTGGTTGAGCTAGCAGAAGATTCATTTGCTAGATTGGAATCCTTCAGTTCCCAAGAACCAGTTGATACATAATAGTTGATTGGTCATTGTCAGTGAAAATATATAAATGACTTTCAAATAGTTAAAAGTTAAGATTCAGGATTTCTTCTACCACTTTTTCCATATTAATGTCATGGTGCTTGGTGGTCTTCAAGCTAAGAAATTTTCATATTTTAAAGCTATCTTTGAGAGCAGTTGGTGACTGTCTTAATTAGTTCTCTTTGTTTACATTTGTTGGTTCACCTACTTCCCCATTACAAATCATAAAAATATTTTTAAATGACATATTTTAATTTAAAAAAATATCTAAGATGGCCACCCATCTCCATAGAATACTATCTCCAGTTTTCACCCAGGAAATGTTATGCTTAAATTTCAAGTTTGTTCCTTTACAAATTACAAATTTGTTCCCTACAAATTAATTTCATAGTTTTGAAAGCTTATACTCAATGAAATAAATACATGTAAACTCTCCTGCAACAATTGCTTAGAAAATATTCTGGAGCAAAATGTGACTATCACAACGAGTCCTTGAATTAAACCAAGTGGAGACACATGGTGACAATCCATGCCGCTTAATTACTTTTCCACAATTACTTGACCACAGAGATCTTCCATTTACAGACTTCCTTCAAAAGCTTCTCTTCTCTTCAACGGTGAATAATATTCCTTTTGGGTTTTTTTCTTGGCTGCTCTCATTAACAGGCCTGCCATGACTGATTGGACACTGGCAAGAATCTTGTTTCAAATATAGAGTCATCATCTCACTTAGTCAGAATGACTTATTTAGAAAGACTAGAGAGTTCAGGTTTCTTTCTGTTTGTCTGTTTCTCATTCTGCAAAAGCTGGCAGTGATAGTTCCAAGGAACACAATGGATTTTCATATGCAAAGCATCGTATCTTATTGGGTTGCTATAAATCATCTTAACTGAACTTGTGGTAAAATGTGAAGGTGTTGAAATATCTTCCATTTAAAGCTTGCTTTCTCCAAGAACTGGCACCCCTTTTTAACCTTCCTGACATTGTCGTCTTTTTCGTCTTAAGAAGAAATGGTTATTTACAGTGCAAGAATAAGTTTTCTACTGAAAAGTATGTTCCGTTGAGTTCAGTGGGTTTGCTCTTAAGTAAAGGGATGAAAGGTTGCAGGCTAGGTAAACAATCCTGCTGCAGAAGGCCGAATTGAGGTAAAGGGAGGTGAAAGGAAAAGCAGGGAAATTGACTTCTGTTTACTCTTAATCTCCCACTAAATATGAACTTCTTTTTAACCTGCAGGGATATGGGCCTTGAAAAAGCTTGGCATACATACTCTAGCTTGTCATTCCGAAAGTCAAGAATGGAAGAATGTACTTCTTGGTACACTAATGAAAAAAACATTTGATAAACCACCAGAATTCCATGTCAGGTTGTAGTCATGTCCTTCTATCAAGAGCTAAAAATGCTTTCCACTTTGAAAAAAGAAAAAAAATAATTTGGCTTTAGGCCTTGACCTTTTACTTGAAAGACAAATGCTTTGTGTATTCCTCATGTCCTATTAATAAATATTACATGCAGGCAAATGATTCCTTGGCATTATATCTGCTGCTGTCTCTTTTATCTTTCCTTATTCACTTTAATGAACGTTTTTTGCCCTGCTCTGCTCTTTTTTTCCTATGCTGCCTGAACCTGAAATGACTAAAACTCAAAACAATACTGGCTTTCCTGCTGTGTGTTTATACTGGCCTGGAGGGACTCCTCATGTCCACTCAGCATGTTGTAACCTTTATAGATGTAGGGTGATATGGACAGATGGGTGGAGGTAAGCAATGGTAAAACAACAAACAAACCAGGTCCATCAACAAAATGGTGCTCTTGTTTTATTATTTGATGGTTTGATGGAAACAGCATGCCCGTAAACTGATGAGACTTGCCTGTGAATTTTTTTAGCAATATTGGGTATTTGTTTGAATAGTAGGGTTTCAGGATTTAAGCCCTACTACTGCAGATAATATATTCAATGATCACTGAAAAATTGAACTGGTATATTTAGAAAGATCAGTTGAAGGAAGATCCAATAGTCTATTGAATTTGAAGCTTCCATGCCTTCAGAAGTTTTTTATTTTCCTGCTGCTGAATTTTCTAAGGTTAAAATATTTTACTGATGAAATTATATTCAAGAATTCATTCCTTTGCATAAGAAATACATCATTAGGAGAAGGAAGGAATTAAAAAGAAGTTAGAAGTTAATCAAATGTTTTTAAAAATACTTTGTTGTTTCTTTGTAGCTTTTCTTAACACTAAGCATGTGCAGATGATATAAAAAACACCCATATTTTTAATTTGGATATTTATAATCCCATTTGTTTTGTGTTAAACTGGTCAAAGAATATTCAGTTTTTTAATTTATCTCAAACATCTGCTAGAGATAAATCATCCATTAATTATCCTGATAAATATGCAAATAAACTGCATTTATGACTTTTATTTAAAATCCTAATTTGCAGAAACTGCTAAACACAGAGATAGAATTGTCTTGCTAACATCTGCAGTTCTCGAACAGACTTTTTGCCAAAGCTTCTTTCATCTAAAGCAGAGGTGTCAAACTCAATTTCATTGAGGGCCACATCAGGCTTGTGTTTGACTTCAGGGGGCTGGGGTGGGCATGGCCAGGATGAGTGTGACCAGCATGACATCACTTGTGTTAGGGAGCGCCTTCGGTGACTGACCGCTCTGCCAGCGAAAATGGGCTCCCAAGCCCATTTTCGGCTGGGATGGCTGGGATGGCTTCCTGCAACCCTCTGCCAGAGAAAATGGAGTTCGGGGGGGGAGGCCGCACGCAGCCCGCACGAGCTCCATTTTTGCCTGCAGAGGCACCGCAGGCCAGTCCTTCACTATTTCCATAGCAGCCCCACAGACTAGATCTAAGCACCATGTGGGCCGAATCTGGCCCCAGGCCTTTAATTTGACACCCCTGATCTATGGAATCAGTTGTTTATACCATGAAATGAGGACCAATGTCAGTGTTTTTGATATTGCTGAATTTTTACACCTAAAGATGAACTCTACTGCACAATATATTTTTCAAGCAGTTTCATATCCTTCAATTTATATCCTTGCTTTTATATCTGCACTTGCCTTTAAACAATGTACAAAAATAAGCAATGTATATTAGCATACAAAACAAAACATGCATAATGTTATTAAAATATTTCTTACAAGAACGTAAAACAATTAACAAAACTAAGGGAGATGTGCTCCTAAGGACATCTGCTTACATAGTTATAGGTAGACAAGTTAGCATTGCTTTATATTTATTGGGGGAAAAAAATCCCTAGATTCTAAGAAAATGTGCCTAAAGCTATTATCGTATCTATTGACTCTGTAGGATTTACCGGACGTGGCTTCTTTCCCCAAGTGGCAGGAAAATGACCTCTGTGAGGCAAAGTTCAACCTGAGCAAAAGCTCTGAGACTGACATTAGAGACCTGTCAATTGCTCGGTATGATAAAAGTGTAAAATTATATGTGATGCCCAGTTCAGTCACATCAAACAGCACCGAAATGTTTACTGAATGAATGACATAGTTGCTAATTACACTCTCCCCTTATGTATGCACATTAGGATGGACATGAAATACCAAGAGATTCCAGTTAGAGAAAGCTTCTAATAAGCATGCAACAATTACATCAGACATGTTTTGCCATCTTAATTACTTAGGGTACTTATTTTTACTGCAGAAATCACATTGATAGGTTATCATGTATATTACATGTTGGCTTTTTGTGCAGTAGCTAGTAAGATTATGTATTAAAGTAAGAGAAGCCTCATCTGTCACGGAAATGACTAAAAAAAGGTTTTCTCTTGCTCCACAAATAGCATAGATAGAATCTTTCAGTAATTAAGTGACTTTATAATCATCAAACCATTCCGGCTGTGAAATTTGTCTAAGATCCATAGACACAATGAAAATGAGAGAATGGATGGGTGGAGGATCCATAAAAGGAGGAGGAGATAAGAAAAAGGAGACGGAGACGATTTTACTAAATTCATCGGTACAGTTACACACCTATTTGCTGTGAATCCTGGTTTTACTGAAAGACTTTCTAAAATTAATTCTGAAATGGCACATATAGACAGTTTGCTAAGATTGCTAAATTTGTTCTTTTAGCCTCCACAAGACAGCTTTCTTGATAAAATATTGTAAAATAGAAACCCTGATTTGATTGGACCAAAAAAAAATATCTCTTTTTATGTAATCTTTCACTAATTTATATCGTTACCTACACAGTAGCAGGTCCTACACACAAAATGATCAGCTTTACTTTTTAGCTATTCCCCGATGGATAAATAACTAATCATTAAATAACACATACTGTAAATATCTTCCTTTTTTGTCGTGTTTGCCAGTAATAATGAGGTAAGGGTATGATGAAGAGACAATCAAAATCAAGCCTATTATTAGGCAAAATTGGATGATTTCATCAGGCATCTATGTTGTCATAAGGGGGAAAAGGGGATTGCAGTGGCAGTTCTGAGAGATGAACCTTTTTAATAAGAACAATTTTATGGCACTCTCATCAGTATGTCATCTTGCTTTCCTTGGGATAAAGGATGATGCCCCTACAGAAATGGTGAGGTAAGCTTCAGCTGCATATTTAATTGGTGCCCATACACATCAGAAATTAGTCATAATTTTTTAAAGTGAAGGGCAGAAAAGGCTGGTGGGAACCAGGCTGTGCAAGGAAAAAACCAGCAATTCCTTCAGCTGCACTAAAGGATGGAAAATGCAAATTTGTAATTTAAATACAGGAACTCATACAATCATCCTTAGCTAAACTTATCTAAAGTAGGCATAAATAAGAAAACTGTTCTTCAAATCTTTTTGGAAAGTATTGAGTAAAGGCATAAGACTTCATTTATTGCTCTTCATTCTCCTCAGAATTGAAAATTAATCTGTGTAAAAATCAGGAAAAGAGCATCTAGTATTTTTAATAGCAAAACAATCCAGAAAAGGATATATATAAAATGATACTACTCTAATAAGGTTAAATGTATAAGAAAAACAAAATGCACAGGTATAGAATAGGCAGTACCTGGCTCATTAGCAGTGAGGATCTAGGAATCCTAATGGACAATCATTTAAGTATGAACCAGCAATGTGCTGCAGATGTCAAAAGAACCAACACAGTCCAAGGCTGCCTCAACAAAGGGATAGTATCAAGATCGAATGAAATGTTGGTGCCACTTTATACTACTCTGGTAAGACTACAATTGGTCCAGTTTTGGTCACTGCAAAAAGATGCCGAGATTCTAGAAATAGTTCAGAGGAGAGCAACAATGGAGTGGCTTGCTTCCAGAAGTTGTGGATTATCTATCACTGGAAGTTTTAAACAAGGAATTGAGCAGGATGTTGGATTAGAAGATCTCTAAGGTCTTCCTTACAACTCTGTTATTCTGTAATTCTGTAGCTTTTTTTTGTACTTGCCTTTCAGATTTCTCTGAAAGAAGGTTGAAGAAACTGTAACCACCTAGTTTTGTGTTGAATTTATATTTACCAACAAAAACATAAAGAGAGATTAGTATAAATCTATTTCAAGCTATTTAGCTCTCACCAGCTAGCCATACCCTTCTGGGATTCGAACTCGGGCTACTTGCATATTAGGTAGGTGTATTAACTCTAAGCCATGGGCTCTCTTTGCTTTATCAGCTATTCCAGGGGACAGATAATGTGTTTCAATAGCTTGAAATAGATCTATACTACTCTCCCTTTATTCCTTTGTTGGTAAATATAAATTGAACATTTTTGTCGAATTTTGTTGCGAAAATGACTGCCTGCAAAGGCTCCTGGATTGGGGATGAAAGGAGAAAGTGGAAGCAGTATGTTCTGTCTCATATTTGGGTAGACCAGGTTGCTCTGATAGACCAGTCTCACTGGGAAAAAAAACCTGTAACCTGCTAGCCAGCTATAGCTTATCAAACTTTAAACCATCCCACATCTGGTCCCTATGCATTTCCTCAGTTGAATTCCTTTCAATAGCTCATCATCCACTCTCCATGTACCTTCTAAATAATGTAACGCAAGTAAAAACATGTTGGCTTGCAAGATATCTTTAGTTTCATTGAATAACATGAACATTCTTAAGGTAAATCTCAGCTTGGGTTGTATTTGTGGCACACTAAACCATGTTTCTCTTTTTCATAGAGGCTTTATATTATTCTGTCACTTCCAATCATTTGTATTTGATCATTCAGTCACCTTTACTTTGTGACTGAATGGACATCAGTTTGCAATAGTTATAAACTCATGCTTGGAAACTCATGCTTTTGCCTTCGTTGACAGCATCTAGTAATCTTTTCTTCTGTCTTCCTTTTCATTGTCTTCTACTTTTTCAGGGCTTTTGGATTTTCTTTATCTATTCTTGCTTTTATTCTTCCTGTTATCCAAAATATTCCCAACATTTTTTTCTAGCATCAGAACATGTTGATGGGAATAAGACAGAATATAAAGGAAAAAAAGAAGGAAAGATAATAGAGAGGCCAAAATGGATATTTTTGTCCTTTTGTAAAGAAAAGTGAGTAATGGAGTTACGATATGTGGATAGTAGGATGCAAGAAACAAAATGTGTGTTGAGACCGGCTTGGTGTACTGATTAAGAACTGTGAATTCTAGTCTTAGGCCATTAATTCTTTTTCAGCCCTAGGAAGAAGACAGTAACAAACCATTTATGAAATCTTGTCAAGAAAAATGCAGGGACAAGTCCAGGAATCAACACTAATTTGAAGTGTTGGGGTGGAGAGATAATTTTCCTTCTTGTTTTTCACATTGGAAGAATGAAAGATGTGAAAAAACTAGGGATAAGAGTTAATAACCAGGTGCAAGAAAATTAATTTTCTGGATACTCCTTTCTATGGAAACTATGTACCAATTCCAGTTAAATATTACCTTTTGTAGAATGAAATGCATAATAAGTCGGGTCGTACCACAGCTTCATTTCTTAAACTTTTCCAACTGATGAATTGTTCTTCAATGGCAGTTTTAATCAGAGCGGGACTATTCGGACTCTGCAGTCTGCAGAATATTTACTGGTTCTCTATAAACATACAAGCAATCACACAATACGACAGTGACACACCCTGCCGATTCAATTCCCAATAAATTAATCAATGTGTGTATTGGAAAACATCCTTTCAATGGCAAGTACTTAAGCTCACAAGAGCTGCCAAGTTCACACCATGATGGATCCCACTATAAGTCTTGCAGCAGACCTTTGGGCCACTCGGTAACAAGAGTGGCCATTTTGCTCTCGCTGTCACTTCACATATTCAGTCTCTAAAGCTCTGTTTGTTGTTTCATTTGGTTCTATGTCTCCCTTAGGAACTTCTTCATTTTAATATAAATAGAGCGCTTTATCATGCAGTGGCAAAGACTCATGGAAGACACAACTCTCAATATTACTGGAGATGATGCATACCGATGAATTTGGCAGCAGGTCACAAACAAAGGAGCATAATGAAACAGAAGTCTTTGCTAGGGATAGAGAGACAGATATGAGTTGATGTGATAGATGGTTATAAGGCACTAAATATAGTGATATTTTATATGAATAGATGTTTTAGGCTTCATATTTATCATTTAGGAAAACTTTATGAAAAACAGAAAGTAGGGGATATAAAGTGTCCTGGTCAGACCTATAACTCTTGTTTAATGGCATTTAGAAAGATCAGAGTTATGGCATATTTAGCAAAGCTTTGCTGACAAGAACCTTCAAGGTAGAAAAATTGTTTTGCCCTTAATAAGGCTTTCTTTATGACCAATATGAAAGTAGATTTTGAAATAGGGGCAGTTCAAGTTAGTAAATTCCCATATGTGAATTTGTTGAAATTCATATCTCATGGTTTGGTATTCAAATGTGTCCATCTCAAAGAACTCAGCTATGCTATGAATCAAGTGTTATTTACCCAAGGATTTTTTTCCCTCCAATATAGATTATTTTAAAAGTATTAGATCTAGTTGTATTAAGGTCCCAGAGTTAGCTATTTTCTAGACACACATTATTATTATTTTTTTAATATCAGCGGTCACTTACTGTTGACATGCATCTGCTCTCTACAATAAGACCCTCAAGACTGAGACGGCTCCCCATCCATATGGCATTTAGGAGGGCCTTAAAGATCTGTCCATTGTCCCAGGCCTTGTGCTAGGGTGGATGGAACCCCACTTGTTAGAACAGATTTATATTTTTCATTTGTTTGTGTGGGGGTTGGTTTTATTGCCATTCTGTTATTTCTCTTACTAGATTATTATTATTTCTATTATTAGATTATTATATTTGTACTCAGTTCTGTATTGAAAACTTCCAAGAGTCAGTCTGGACTTGGATGGTTCTGAACTGAAATGAAAGAAAAAGGTAAATAAAACTACAATGTGATACTGTGTTAATTAACATTCCTTAAGTTGGTGTCAACCAGATCTACTGGATAAGTAGCTCCCAGGATTTCAGATGTCAAGTCAGATTGACCTGAAGATATAGACATTGCAGTCCATTACATCTGTAAACTATCAGTTTGGGAAAGAGTATAAAATGTGCATGCATCAAAGTTTTCCAAAATAACTTTCAGTTTTCAGGCAACAATAATTTTGTGTAGTTCTTTTCTATCAAATGTTGCTTCTACTGTGTGTTTTCCAAGCTATAGTGTGATACATAATATCATTCTCCATGATATGTCCTGATTTTACTATAATCGACTAACATGAAGCCATTGGTGAAGTGGAGGAAGTAAAACTCTAATCATCTCAATTCAAATAAATCTTTAATGTTCATTCCACATCTAACTTCTAGCAAATGAGATGTTCATATTTCCTTCAGAAAGTGGAACATTAGAACAGTCACAGCCTGTTCAAGAAGCTGAGTCTGGATGGTAAATTTCAACTGTGCAATACGTGGAAATTCTTTTATATAAAAATTTATATTTAGTTACTAGGGATTTAAATTATCCTTAGGGAAATAACATAATTCATTATATAAAATATCACATAGTATTATATTTGTAATTGTGTAGATACAATGTATCTACACATGCCAACCTACACAAAGAGAGAGAGAGAGACACACACACAGACCCAAATGCATAATTTTTTTTCAAGTGTTTAATGCATCATCACACTTTATTCTTCTTCAGTAAGATCTTGTGAGAACTCAGGGGTGAGACTACTGAAATGTGTGAACCTAATACAACCGACCAAATTTATGTGGTGCATTTTAAGTTTCAGAACTTTTCCCATGGATTGCCTTAGCAATACTTTCAACTCATTAAACAATGGTTAAGTATGACTGGGCATTGGAAGCATATGTTACCAATTCATCAACAACTGCACTTTCAGTCTCAGTCTTTTGGGATAAAAATAAAAACATCAGTGCTGATCTTTAAAGTCTTATATAGCCTATAGGATCAAGGTCCCCCTCCCCACAACCAGCACTTTATTATGTGCCCCTGAGAAGCTATATACAAGGTACAAAGTGGTTACAGACAATAGGAGGAGGGGCAGATTATTATTTTTTGTGTGTGTGGTAGCACACATGTCTATAAATTGCTATGTCCAAGAAAGCTTGATTAACAGTTACAAAAAGCACATAATATTCCATTTTCTAAGCGTTCATAAAATGAAAAAGCCTGTTCTTAAGTGTCATTTTTTATTTTATGATGCTTTAATTAAAATTTTATTAATGAATTTATTTACAATATGTATAGACTACTTTTTGGGAGGTGGTCAAATTGTGGAAACACAAATTGTCCTACTTTGAAACACAAGCTATAAATCAATCTATAAATGAATGAATAAATAAATATATAAATCAATAATAAATAAGCTAAAGGTTTATAACTTAAGTAACCAATAGTCTGTAGATACCTAAAATTATTCTGGAGATAAAATAAAAACTAACTAAATAAATACATCTTATTTATTCATATGTTACAGTTTGTGAGCTGGGCCTGTAAAAACATTGTTTTGCCATACAGCAGGCAAATGACATTGATTTCATTATAGAAAAATGTTACACTAAAACTGTAAGTGGTAGTGGTAAGTCGTCAATTTTCACACCTCCTTTCACAAATATAAAATCTGATATTTTAAGCCATCATATATCTACAATTGTGTAAATATGTATGTAATTTACGCAATTGTAGATATATGATGGCTTATCTATCATCTATATCTATCTATCTATCTATCTATCTATCTATCTATCTATCTATCTATCATCTATCATCAGTAATTTGTGCTGGTTTAAAGATAAAATTATACTATGCATCCTATCCTGAATGCTGTATGTATATAATATTATTTCAAATATTTAGAAAACGTTAAGATCGAGTTACAGACTCAAAAGTAAAAAATAGGAGACCATGAAATTCAGTTTGTTAGAATGCAGAGAATTTGCAATTGTAAATACCAAAGACATCTTATATTGCATGAACATGACTGGCAAGTGGGTATTTTTCTAGTTTTATGTTCCTTTAATCTCTGTGTTTATTTAATGATTTAACTACTACACCATATCTAAGTTCTGGGTGATACATAATGAAGTGCAAAAATACCAAACACCTCCCTCTACCCAAAAAAGTACAATTAAAATATATCTCTTAATTACTAATAAGAGATAGTGGTAGAATCAAAATATTCTAGTTAGAAAATATTTATTTAAAAGATTTAAGACAGTAGCTTATTCTTTTTACACGGGTTGCAATAACTATAACCACCCCCATCCCCCAAAATAATACAATTTAAGCTAAAACATATCTAATAAAATAAAATTTTAAAAAATATGCTACACAACCTAGTAATAGCAAGGTTATCATGAAAATCTAAGATAATATGAATAATGGTAATATATTATAATATCTTTACAATACAGTTTAAAAATCTGGAAAACAATAAAGATTTTTGCTTCATATGTAAATAATGCAAATAGGCATCCAGATCTCTCTGGTGAGGATATTTGACAGGTTGTCAAACTGTCTCCTCTGAATAAATCTCACTTTTTTCTTTTTTTTTAAAAGGAGACCTGGAGGAACACTTTACCAGTATATCTTAAGGACTTAGTACGGTAGGTCTACATGACAAAAAATAATCAAAGCTAAGTCCAAAAATGCTTGGGACTTTCTAGAAGCTTGACAAATCAACTATCAATGGTCAGGTAGAGATAAACTACATTTACACACCATTCAAAAGACACTATAAAAAGCTAAGAAAGAAACAAAAAAGACAGTACATATTTTTTCAATCAATTAACACCCAAATAAGCAGACAAAAAAATAATCAAGCAGAAAACAATACCCTAATCAAGGAACTGTCAAACAAAAAACCAAACCCTCACTAACATAGGCAGGTCAAGCTACTGTATATAAATAGGGAGCAAAGCCGAAAATCACTTAGACTGATGATATTATCTAGTTGGGTAATGAAATGTCTGAAAGCAAACAACAAAGGTCAGAGAGCTCCAAGAATTCCATGGGAAAAATAATCTCAAGCCCTGTATATCCTAGTCAGCATCATCACATCTGATAGTGAATTCTAGGTTAACTTTGCATGATATAAACTGCCTCCTTTTATTGGTTCAGAAACTCTGAGAATTTAATTGATGACTGCTAATTCTAGTATTCTAGTATTACTCAAAGCTTTCTTTCCTCTGCAATTTTGCAGCTTCCATCTCATAATGATTTTATAATCCTGTAGTCTGTCTTCACTTAACTTCGCTTATAACCCTATAGTCTATGTTCTCCTAGCCACTTTTAACATCAGTAAAAAGACCCAAGTATCCAATCTTTCTTTATAGGAATATGATTGAGTTTTATAATTATTTAATTGTTCTACTTTGAACCTTTCCCAGCTCATATCATAATATCATTTCTCACCTGAGGTTATCAAAATCATACCAATATTCCAAAATTAGTCTCATCCTAGGCTTTCAAGTTCCATTTTAAATATTCCAATAATAAAATCTGCTTTTTATTTAGCAGTTGTATGCTAGGTCAGTGATAGCTAACCTTTTCCTGACCGAGGGCCCAAAGCATCTGTGCCCGAACCCCCAAAATGTAATGTGCGTGCAGCCCCTGCCCATGTGTACAGGTGCGCATGCATGTTCGGTGGACCTGAACTGGGGCAACGGTTTGCGTACCCACAGAGAGGGTGCTGCGTGCCACCTCTGGCACGCATGCCATAGGTCACCATCACGGTTCTAAGTTAACATTTTCATCAAGCTATCCACCAGGACAACAAGTTGCCTTTTCCATTTACTTATTGTCCCCTCAGATCTTATGAATGTATGTACGAAGTCTGGACCTCATGATATCTTCATCAATATATATCATTTTGATTTGATTACCCAGAATTATATTTAAGGCCTGTTGATACAGTTTAGAGAGATTATTCACATTCCAATTTTGATTTCATTACTCTAAGCAGTTTACTGGCATTAGCAACCTTAGCTATTTCCTTCCATATATTTTATAGACAAATTAAAAAGACATAATACTAATTGCTAGGACTCCCACTTTGAATATCTGTCCAATTTGAAAATTGTCCATATTCTTTTCCCTGTTTAGCCAGTTTGTTGTCTTACCAAGTTGGTTGAGCACCAAAGAATTGAGGCCTTTGAACTATGGTGCTGGAGAAGACTCCTGCAAGTTCCTTGGACTGCAAGGCGATCAAAGCAGTCAATCCTAGAGGAGATCAACCCTGACTGCTCTTTAGAAGGCCAGATCCTGAAGATGAAACTCAAATACTTTGGCCGCCTAAAGAGAAGGAGGGACTCACTAGAGAAGAGCCTAATGCTGGGAAAGATTGAGGACAAAAGAAGAAGGGATGACAGAGAATGAGGTGGCTGGATGGAGTCACTGAAGCAGTAGGTGTGAGCTTAAATGAGCTCCACAGGATGGTAGAGGACAGGAAGGCCTGGAGGAACATTATCCATGGGATCCATGGGTCAGACATGACTTCGCAACTAACAATAACAACATATATATATACATATACATATTTGTTTTCTGAGGTTTTCGCGGGTGTTTGTATGTAGGTCTTTGGTTATTCGGGTTTTCTCCCACGTAAAATTGGAAGTGTCTTGGCGATGTTTCGACGAAGTCTCATTCGTCATCTTCAGGCTGGTGTTCTCGGCTTCGTGCTTCCAGGAGCAATGTGTGATCGCAG
>WNWU01000007.1:24969091-24993829 GCA_012654045.1 Ptyas mucosa
TATGTATATGTATATGTATATGTATATGTATATGTATATGTATATGTATATGTATATGTATATGTATATGTATATATTCTTTAGATAGGGAAATCATTCTGCAACGATTACATATCATTCTGTACCAAAGAAAAAAGCCACTAATATGAGATGCTTGCTGTATAATGTTTAAATGTATACTATAACAACATTGATTTCAGAAAAATATGTCTGTTTATGTATTTCCATGTACATAATCAGTAACCTCAGCCACATAGCTTTCTAATTCATATGTTGGGGAAAATTTGCTTCTGCCCATCATATCTATTGTGTGTATGTGTAATAGGGAAAAGAAGAAGAAAAAGAACATACATGCACAGCTTCATCATTTAAATGGAATTGTTCCAGTTACCGCTACTTTATTTGACTGTAAGACCCAGTTTTGTACTTAATGAAATTTTGTGACCAGAGTAGTCAATATGATAATAACACTGATCTGAAATGATTTTAGAGCAACTGCTGTTCATATAAAAACCTCCAAACTAATTTCGCTTTTGTTGCACTAGAGCAACAATATATTAATTTAATACTTTTCCCTAGTTAAACACATGTGGGGAGAACACTGTAAGCAATGCAAAAGGAGTTTGCTATTCCCATATTTATGAAGTTACATTTCTTGGTTTATGGTTTAGCCAAAACAAACTTTATATAATGAAGGTGGTAGAGAGGATTTGGAAACATTAGAAGCAGATGTGAATCCTTTCTCAGATTAGGTCCAGAACAAACGATCTCCCATTTGAAGTCTTGTGCCATTTTTAGAAATTTAACTAAGTATATCATGTTACACAAACATGCAGCCACTGGACCTTTGCATCAAAATTGTCTTGTTCCTCTGAGCTAGACTGAAATATGCGTTAGCATATTATGATGTATGTACTTATCTATATCCAGAATTGTTCAATAGGAGAGATTTCTGATGTTTAACATTATTCACATTTATTTCAGTGTTACCTTTAATAGTATTGCATCTTTTATAATTGCATTCATAGATACTGTCAATATGTCATTAAAGGAATGGCTTGTCTTGCATCATAGGTTCAAGAAAATATGCATTTGAGTGAAGAGAGCAGCAACTCCTATTTTCTTGAAACCATGCAGCTGCATGGATTCCCTCCATCCAAAAAAATGCCATTCCTTTATGAATCTGCTGATGATCTAGAAAGTATCCACCCCAGATCTAACAGATTTTTGGCTGTATTGGATTTGATCCCTGTACAATTCTACTTGATAATCTAGTTTATCAGAAAAGAAAAGAAAACTATATATATTTAAGATCAATCAAAATAATCTAATTTAAAAGCCTGTTCAAAAAGATTATTTTTTAAAAAAATCTACAAAGGAGTCTGATTCTGTTTAAAAGTCTTGGTAACAAGCGGTTGGTTGCCATGAAATCAGTGTGAAAAATCATTTTTTCACAGCAGAACTTTTTCGTTTTTATTTATTTATTTGGATTCTTATGCAGGGCATAGTAGAAAAATGGATCTGATCATACAAGAAATAATTGGGCCTGTTTTCTCTTATCCAAGTAAAGGTAAATTTCCAATTATCCTTTTCAATATAATCTCATGGTGCTACCATTATGAGAAATAAAAAAAAATAAAGATTGCTGTTAATATGTACCATAACACAGGGGAAAAAAACCTATTGCCTTACAATTTTGTGTCAGGGCACTAATCTCACATTTCTGGGCTCAAAGTTATTAAAAGCTATTGTTTTTAACCTTATCCTTGAGCGGCATGCTGCTACTACTAGCAAGTGAGCCTGATCAGTCTCATTTACAATGAAGAAGATTCTCTGTAGCAATTGGAATAAAATTATTATTTACTATAGAAGAGAGTGATGTCATGGGATAAAAGATCCAATTAAAATCTGAATATTCAGATCAGTAGACTATCTCATGAAACAGTGAGGAATACTGGCCAATTTGTGAATGTTACATTTACTTTCCAGTGTGTAGTTACACTTCTTCACAAAAGCCACTTCTCTTTTATCCCTGTTATTTCAGGAATGATATACCACTGCACAATGGTCAGATTTCCCATTATCTTTTGCTGCGAGGATGAAAAGGCAGGAGAGTAAAAGTGAAGACGCTCGCTTGTTTGATACAGAAGCAACGGTCTTACACTTTGCTTACATTACAGCCAGTTTTCAAGGTCTCTGGAAAACAAAACATCACAAACAGAGCAATTATTAATTCAATAAATCCAGCTGCTCTTGAGTGCCCCTGGGCAAAGGCAAAAGTTAAAAGCAACTGCTCATTGACGACATCTGTGACATGACCAGGGTAAGGTAGCTGCTTTAGCACATCATTCACCACTTTTAAGGCTGACTGCACTCAATTTCTTAGACAATCTACACACCATTTTCAGTTCTGTACCTCAATAATTTATCACAACAATACCTCAAGCATACAGATTAGGGAACAGAGTGGGCAGGGGGAGAAATGAAAGCAATTTACAGTACCAAGATGAAAGAAGTTAGAGCCAGAGAGAAGACCAACTATGTAAATCATATCCACAACTTCAAGGAATGTTGACATAATATTCTGGAATTAATTTTTCCAACATTCCTACACAGGTCACACAAAGGTAAATCTAGTGTCTCGGATTCCGCCACTTTTCTTTCCAGACCCTATATCTGGAGGGTTTTTTTTTATCAATATGTTTAAGAGGAAATTGATTCTGCCAACCTCTCTTTCTTGCATGGACAATAGAAACCTTATGTACAAATCATTCTATTAAGAGTAACAGCAAATAGAAAGTCAACATTACTGAGCAGATGTTATCTTGTAAAATATTTGGGTAGGTTTCAATGTTTCAGTGCGATACAAACATGCAGTCAGCAGAAACATTTGAGGGACTATATAACAATGGACTTTTTTTTTTAATTGTCCCCTGAAATTCAAGTGATAATTGGTATTTCAACAGATTACACAGCTCAGAAGGAACCACAATGGTCACGAAAATAGAAATTTCATTCAGCAACTATTCTTCTATTTATTTATTTTTTTTACTGTTTATTTTGATTTGATGCGAATATAAATGCAAACTTGCAGTTTAGCTGGATCCGTTTGGCTTCCAAAAGTAGCTCTAACTAAGCATAAGTTGCCAAAATCAAACAAGACAAGTACATATTTTCACGAGCTAATATAATTGTAGGAATGGAGAATTGAATAGGTATTTCTGGAAGACACTTACCAGATATGGGCTGATTTAAATTATTTTAGAAAATAAAATAAAAATGCCCCACAGGCTGTATTTCCCACTTTTCATAGATATTATATGAACTGATGAAAATAAATGGGTTAAGAATGCAGATAGTGGATTAAGTACAATATTGGACCAATATTAAAATTTATAACCTCAGGACTGGTGTAATTTGCTCTGGATTCAAAAAGATTTTTTTCTGATCCAATTTGTCTAGATTTAACAGGTGGCCCACAGGCCGGATGCAGGCCACACTCACCTCAGCTCCGTGAAGGGGAAAAGGTTGCAATATGTCACGTGATGGCAATGTGACATGGTGAGTTTGACACCCATGATAGATCACATTTTGTTAAAGTAGAATTGTAGTTATCCCATTGTTTAGTGTGGCAAAAACACAGATGGTTATAACATGTTTGTTTTGTATCAAAATAGGATGCCATTTGCAAATCAAGTCCTAAATGGGGTTAAAGTCTGTCCTATTTATGGAATTCTATGTAGGGATTATCAGGATATACTCATTTAAATAATTACTATTTTTTAAAAAATTATGCATCATCTTGTTAATTTGAAGCAGAATGTGTTTAATTTACATTAACGGAGATTTTTGTAGTGGGAACCATATAAGTTATACGATCTATGAGACAAGGGAAGAAATGTTCATAAGGAATTATCTTTTCCCAATATGGTAAAGATGATTTTCTTACAATTACTGGGCAAGTAAAGGGGATACACTCATTAGTCTTACTCTTTTTCATTATCTCTTCCTGCTGAATGTGGAAACAATGGATATCCCTAGAGTAGCTGAAGATGTCCCTGAATAATTAGCAAGAGGTCCAGATAAAATGAAGCTAATTTGAATTGCTCCCATTTTGCCTGAGGTTGTAAAATCTGGATTTGGATTATTCACATCTGGATTCAGATTTCATCTGAAGCCAGTGCATAATCCTAATTAACTATCCTTCACTCATTACACAAATATCACTCTTATGTAATAATGGAAATAAAAGATTAAAAAAACTGAGATTTCCTGATGAGACGTTCATTAAAATTTGAGAAATTAAAGGATATCTAAAATATATGCTATGCCATATAATTAAGAACATTACATTGCCCAGGCAATTTCATATAGACCAGTGTAGCAATAAATAATCTCCCTAGTAGGATAAAAGGCAGGACTATCTCAATTCTAATTTTGTTGCTCTGTAGTTTTTCGTATGTACTGTACCTTCACTCAATTGGATAAGAGAACAATCCCTAACTTGAACCAACCCGATGCAGGACATTTTATTACTACTGTTTCAATAGTTTAATGCTGTTTAAAGTTCCTAATGTACTGTGTTCGAGTGTCTTTATCCTTTTCTATAATAAAATAAGAAAACCTGAAAATGTTAACTACCAAGTATTCTTTTTCCTTAGCAAATGTCTCAAGAAAGACATTTGCCAGCTTGTTAGGTTAAAATATTTTTTGCAAGAATCCAAAGATATTCTGCTTTTGGAAAATTTCAGAGATTTAACATATGAACTCAGGACAAGCTTTGTGTTACAATATAAGTGACATATAGGCCATTGTTAGTCTGTGTAAAAAGGCTGTTTAAAGGAGAGGACAAGCAAGAGCCAATAAAAATTAGTTAATGTTATAGGGGAAATGCTAATGACTTGAGCAGAACTCTCTCTGTAAAATTTTATGAGACTATTGCTCCTGAACATAGCAAGATATTATTCAGAAGGATGGCATTAATAATCATTGGAAGGTTTTGCAATTGTTGTTAGTTGTGAAGTCATGTCTGACCTATCGCGACCCCATGGATAACGTTCCTCCAGGCCTTCCTGTCCTCTACCATCCTTTGGAGTCCATTTAAGCTCATGCCTACTGCTTCAGTGACTCCATCCAGCCACCTCATTCTCTGTCATCCCCTTCTTCTTTTGCCCTCAATCTTTCCCAGCATTAGGCTCTTCTCCAGTGAGTCCTTCCTTCTCATTAGGTGGCCAAAATATTTGAGTTTCATCATCAGGATCTGGCCTTCTAAAGAGCAGTCAAGATTGATCTCCTCTGGGACTGACTGGTTTGATCGGCTTGCTGTCCAGCACCATAGTTCAAAGGCCTCAATTCTTTGGCACTCAGCCTTTCTCATAGTCCAACTTTCACAGCCATACATTGCAATATTAATAATCACTGGAAGCTTTTGAAATTACTAATGTTCTTTCATTCATTGAAACAAGGTTTGCCTGATAGGTAAGCTATCATAGCCCAAAGATGAAGTAGCATCTTTTAAAATTAAATTATCCAATATGATTTAAAATCAGGATGACTTTTTATACCATTTGCTCAAGAATGATACATAGGATACTGAAAAATATTAATTGAATCTATATGCCACTCAAAACTGCAAAACTCTCAGCAGTTTACAAGAATAGAAAAGACATAAAAATCAAAACATCTACAGTAAAACCCCAGACAACCATTCCAATCCCAAGACAACAGTTTAGAAACTGAATAAATAATAACCTGAAACAATTAATACAATGGTTCCAATCATTCTCCAAAGACTTTTGTGAAAAGCTTAGTTTTCACTATTTTTTTTTCACTATAAATTATAAATGATTAGAATATCGCCTTACTGCTGCTTTCATTAAGCATCTGCAGAGGAATTCCTCAAAAGCTCTGCCAAATTTTTTAATTTTTAAAACCAAATGAGTAGAGCACGGCAACTAGATGATGAATTGCGATCTTCTAAATACTTTGGCCATATTCTTAAATTACACAAACTTTAAAAAATTATACATTATCATTGGATATAAAGCTAATAATAGCCTTCGGTATCAGTATGAATGTTTTTTTCTTTCAATCAAATCATACACGAACAGTACATGGGGAGACTTCAAAAGTCCATACTGTTGAAGAACCATTAACTGAAACAGCTTACCTTGATTTCATTAACCAGATGTGATCATAATAAGGAGTAAAATTTTGCCGTACACATTCTCACTGAATTGTAAATGAATTCTGTGACTAAATTGACTACATTTTACATGTGTTTTAGCCATTGACCAAAGTTTGCCAGAGTAAAGTAATGTTTCTTAAAATTAACCTGTAATGAATTAGATCTATATTGTATGCCAGGAATTAAAAATGACAGATGGGCAGTGTTAAATTTGCCAAACAAATGATGCTATGAATTAAGACCACTTGGAAATATTTTTTCACTGTCCCAATATCCCTGGCCATTAATTTTAATCATATAACTGCTGATAGGAAGGAACTATAACTTACTGAAAAACAACATACTTTGCAATCTGAATATTCCAGTTTCACTTTTTGGCACTTCTATTTAAAAATAAATTATGGAAGTGAATGCTAGAAGCCCATTAGAATCACTGTCAGTAAGAGAAGATGTAGATTTGATGAACAAACATTTTATCCTGTGTAGTATTCAAAAGGTAATTTTTGGCATTAAATCAATGACACAACTGCATTTGTGATCCTGGAATATTTTCTACTGTTTTCCAAGATTAATCCACAGCATGATCAAACTATGAGGTCATTGCTCAACAAAGATGATTCTTGTGATGGATTTACTAAAATAAGTCTGGGAAATAGTTTGTAGCTTCTCTCACACACATTGTAATTCTGAATAGTATAACAATGTATGCTGCCATCCTTAGAAATACCTGCAGTAATTTGTTAAAGGGCTTATAGATTATGAAGTTTTATGGATATTTACAGTGAAAAACTAACACCTGCCTCGCCTGTGACCGATAGTAGAAAAGAAATTTAGCTTTCTTGGTTTTCCTTTTGTAACTTGTCATTTGAAATCTATGTTATTAATTTGACAAATGTGCCATGCAATTTAGTATGAAATAAAATAAAGCATTTGTTTTTAAGGGATCAGCTTTTTTGTGAACTATTAACATTTACAAAGAGAAAAAGAATAACATTGGTGCAAGTGTCCATAAACTCAGTGATAACCATCTTCAGATAAATTGAATTGAGAAGCTTGGGGATCATATTCTTAAAGCTTACATAACTGCTCTTTTCCAGATGAGATATAAAGTAGAACATAACCTAAGTGCAGCACATATAAGATATTTCTCTCACCCCAAAGGGCAGAAGACTGGACTAAAAGTATGCATACATCAACTGACCATGCCACTTGTATGGATCAATATTTTGTAATTGTGCCCAGAGAAGCTCTTTACTATAAATGCACATAGTTTGTTGTTGTTAGCTGTTAAGTCATGTCTGACCCATTGCGACTCCATAGACAATGTTCCTCCAGGCCTTCCTGTCCTCTACCATACTCTGGACTCCATTTAAGCTCACGCCTACTGCTTCAGTGACTCCATCCAGCCACCTCATTCTCTGTTGTCCCATTCTTCTTTTGTCCTCAATCTTTCCCAGCATTAGCTTCTTCTCCAGTGAGTCCTTCCTTCTCATTAGGTGGCCAAAGCACCTAGTTACAAAAGGATTATTAATTAGAGTCCTAACCATTAAATCACTACAGCTGAATCATTGGATTAAGTTTCAGGACCCACAAGACAAATAACTTCCAGTTCAGTGCCATGCATGTCCTCCATTCCCAAGAGACCTATTTCTTGATGCAGTCATAGTTTTGCTCTGCAATATTGAGAAACTCTTTTCAAGTTAGACAAAAAAAGTAAGAAAGATAGAAAAAAAGAATGAGAAGTGATAGAAAGGGAAGAAAGCAGAAGATCATTGGGAAGGAACCAAGAGGAAATGCAGCTGGCACTAAGGAAAGCCCGCAAATCCATTTTACTATTGGAAGAGCTCATCCTTAATTCTCAGCCTGGGAACATAACCTGTTATGAAAGTTGAATTAATATAAATATTTCCTTTTCATAGCGTCATTGGAATGTCACAAAGTGTGAATGGTTATATTTATTAGAACAGGTAAACTTCAAGGATGAAGAAAAGATGATAGTCATGCTCTTTTTAAAAAAGAGCTATTAAGACCTGCAATTGGGGTAAGGAAAAAAACCAAACAGAACACAGAATTTATTGGGGGAAATAACAAATCAACTAGAGGTCCAACTGCAAATATGGACATTAAGGAAACAATATACTGAATGAGATTAAACCGGTAAGAAATGCAAAGCATTCAGTAGTTTTAAAGGAATTGGAAAGAAATTATGTATTTTTATCCAGGACTAAATTCATGAGCCAAATTCTTATTTATGGCCTATTTATATCTGCAAATTATTTAATCCACTATCATGACAAAATGCTTCATTGTTGGGAAAACCTCTAAATTGCTGAAAATGAACAATGGATTACTGAAAACAATTCTTGTGCTTGGATTCAGTCAAAGCCTATATTCATTGTTTGGTCATAGAAATCAGTAGTTTTAGCACTTGGAACAGAAGGCATTTCAAAAATGGAAGCCCATTGAAAAAGCTAATCAGAAATACTGTACTCAAATTTGTCAAATTAACACTATAGTTTAAAAGGCAAATTCACATTATGAACTGCTTTTTAAAGAAAGGATTAGTATTTTTTATTACTTTTATGTATTTATGACATATTAAGGCAGGGTTTTCCAACCTTTGGCAACTTTAAGACTTGTGGACTTCAACTCCCAGAATTTCTCAGCAAGCTTTGTTTTGCTGGCTGAGGAATTCTGGGAGTTGAAGTCCACAAGTCTTAAAGTTGCCAAAGGTTGGAAAACCCTGTATTAAGGCATAAGAATTATCTTGCTAGTTTAATTATTCCAGGAATGAGCCTCAATCTACTATAAATGACATGGGAAGAAGATTAAAGAAACATAAACTAACTTTGGTTGGGTGTTGAAGGAACTTGAGTTTTATCAAGGAAATAAGGTGAGAAATAAATGAAGTGAACATTTACTTTACCATTTTCTGGTAAATTCAACTGAATTATATAAAATTTACTTGCATGTAAAAGTTTAAAATTGTATTGAAAAACTGTTCGATTAGGTAAGATTTTCTGCGCTTGAACTTTTAATATATCTTATTTGACATATTTAGGTTCCTGTGTTCTCGTCTCTTTCAATTAACAGTGACAACAAGCAAAAAAAGATTAAGATAATCCAAGAGACATACATATGCAAGGGGAAAGGCTTTATATAACTAAAGTGACCACAAAGTGTAATGTGATTACTCACATTCACTTTTGACTCATCACTTCTGAAGCATGACAATTGCATAAATCTTTCCCCTCTCCAATTAAAGTATTGACTCTTCTTCATATTGAGAGAAAGGGGGGGGGGAGAGAGTTGAAAAGAGGTAAATGTGGCTTATAGGTTAGCACAGTAAATAATAAAAATGAAAATGTTAGGACCCAGAGAATGACATAGTCTAGTAAAACAAAAATTATTTGACAAAACCAGTATATCCATCTGATTCTCCATGCTATCAAAAATTGCCAATGTAAATTATTGTATGTAGCTGAAAGCTACACAGGCCATATTTCATTGAGGGCCATTTCATACTATCCACTATTCCTCCTTCTCCATTATTTTTCCAAATATAACTTGCTTAACAAAGTTACCTATATCTGAAGGTATTTTCATTTGGAGAGAGTGACGGATATGGTTAATTTTTTCAATATCATAAGGCTAAAGGATCTACGATAGCAGATAGATAGATAGATAGATAGATAGATAGATGGATGGATGGATGGATGGATGGATGGATGGATGGATAGATGATGGATAGATACAGAGAGAGAGAAACAGAGAGAGAGAGAGAGAAAGTGAGAGAGAGAAAGAGAGAGAGAGAGAAAGAGAGAAAGAGAAAAAAAATAAACAGATAGATGATAGAGTTTTAGTAGTGCTGGGCTTTTTTCATAATGGCTTCAGATTGTCTTCAATGTATCCTGGAATGATTATATTATGTATATTATGATTATATTATGTGGTATTGTTTCCAAAAATAATGATTCCAATAATGTTGGAAAGTCTTTTTGGAGTTCAGTTCTATTTAAAGGTAAAACATCTTTCATCTGTTTGTTAATTAGGCAATGAGGTATTTTTTAATTTCAGGAACATAGGTATATGCTTAATTAATAGATATGCTTTTAAAAGTAATTGCAATCACTATTCTTCTGGAATGTTGATAGACAGGAAAACACAAAAAATTGTGAGTATTATTAGAATCAGAATATTTGGGCTATAAGGACCCTGCTCAATGCAGGAATCTGCTAAAGCAGGGGTGTCAAACTCAAGTCATCACGGTGGTGTCATGTGACATATCGGGACTTCACTCAACTGGGTGTGGGCGTGGCCAGCACATGAGGCATCCGGCCCATGGGCCGGGAGTTTGACAGCCCTGTGCTAAAGAATCTTAACAAGTCAGCCTATAGCTCTCTTGTGAACATACTGAATAGCTACTTATAAAAATAGTCTTATCAAAATGTTAAAAAAATGAAAAATTTTCTTGGGGTTGCACATCCCTAATGTCTTTTCCATTTTTTTTTCTAACTAACTGGGCTGAAACAACTGTAAGCTATCTTGACCTTGATGGCCTTTCTTCCATACGACGGATCCTTGTCATAAATTACAATGATACAGCTATGTAATTTTGTGCCTTGACTCCTTCCCATAGTCAGGACAAGTTCCTGCAGTTTTCTTGGCAACATTTTCGAAAGTGGTCTGCTATTGACACTTCCTATGGCTGAGAGACATTCAGCTGGCTTTGTGCCTAAGGCTGGTCTAGAATTCATAGTCCCAGTTTCTAGCCTGGTGCCTTATTAAACTATATATTTACAATTTATAGATTTGATAGCACACCATTTCGAAACTGAATTCTGAAGGATCTAAATTAAAACTCTCCAAAGTACCAAAGTATTGAATCATTTCCACCTTTCTAATCAACATTACCAATTTTTAGTTTACTTTAAGTGTAAAGGTAGCAATTTTTTTCAGTGCTAATTCAACCATTTTTCAAAAAAAACCCCAACCCTATTTTTTATAGTAGTAAAATGAAAGGGAGAACAAAGTACTCCGGCCAAGCCTATCCTGCCTCAAATAAAAGACAAACATCTGAGACACTTGATAGATTGAACTATGACTAATTTGTACAGTTTTCCATGGTTGTCTTGGGTATTTATTTCCTTCCTAGCTATCCAGGGCTATTAAATAATCGTTCTGTCTAGCTAGCAATAGGATTTTTCGCAGCAAGTTCATATTTTACTTCATACTGTTACTAGACACCTCACATATTTAATGTAGCTTGTTTGGTAAATGTCTCGGGGAGACCGAAGCCATCAGAAGGATTAAGTTCCCTTTATTGACCCACCCTTTGTGACCCACAAAGTGGTATGCTACCAGAAGCAGTATCATTATAAGCATTAAATAGCATTAAATAGCTAGATTTTTTCGCAGCTAAAACTAAAACATTTACTCTTTTGTGTCAACATTTGTAATAGAAAAGAATTCTGCAGATAAAGTTTATGCTAGTTAATTATACGGTCAATTAATATTTAGCATTTATATTGTACTTTGGAAGGCTTTCAGAAGCAATTCTTATATATGCTTTCAGTAAATCCTTACAATAATGTATTTGGTGTGTTATATCTACTCAACAGATGTAGGGAGTAAAAATTTGAGGTTTATAGACAATAGTAAGTGGCTCAGTGGCTAAGACGCTGAGCTTGTCGATTGAAAAGTTGGCAATTCAGCTGTTCGAATCCCTAGTGTGGCGTAACGGGGTGAGCTCCTGTTACGTGTCTCAGCTTCTGCCAACCTAGCAGTTCGAAAGCACATAAAAAAGTGCAAGTAGAAAAATAGGGACCATCTTTGGTGGGAAGGTAAGAGCGTTCCATGTGCCTTTGGCATTTAGTCATGCCAGGCACATGACCACGGAGACATCTTCGGACAGCGCTGGCTCTTCAGCATTGAAACGGAGATGAGTACTGCCCCCTAGAGTTGGGAACAACTAGCACATATGTGCAAGGGGAACGTTTACCTAAGTTGTGTAACTGAAAATTCACTGCTCATTTTCTTAGCCTTAGTATTCTGCCTTTCCTCCAAAAACTGAAGGCATTGTATGATTTTCCCATGATAACTCTATGGGTAAGTTGGTTTGAGAAAGAAGAACTGAGGCAGAGTTATCCAGTGAACTTCATTGGCTAAGGTGAGATGAGAACCTGGGCCTCCCCATTTTTAATTCAGCATCTTGACCACTACATTATGCTATTTTTCAGATTTATCTAAAATTTCATTCCTGGTCCCCCTAAATTAAGTTAAGATTTTATTTTGTTAACTCTGGTTTTCACTGTTGTTAACCACCCAACATTTCAATGTCTTGTCACAACATTGTCTGTGGCTGTTGATGCATTGGTCGTGACAGCAATTAACTGATTGACTTGTCACCCAAGCCTGAAATTGGTTGCCTATGTTCAGCTCAGCACAACACTTGTGAAGGGTTGGAAGGAGGAACAGACCTCACCCACCCACCCCAAAATGCATGCAATTATGTTTCAAAAATAATTTGGACAATACTTTTCACTTGATGCTTTTCTTTAAAAAAAATCATTATTATTCATACTATGAGATATAATCCACCTTAAAAAAATTACTGCAAACATGATATATTACAATCCAGATAGTACTGAAAATAATGTTAAATACTGGAAAACAAAATACTATATCCCTCGCCCATTTTAACTGTAACTGGGCAACGGTAAAGTTGTTGACAAAAGTTGAACTAACTGATTCTGAATTTGTATTCTTGGTTATTAGCAATGTTCTAATAATAAAGCACATAAATAACATAAATGTTTAACGTACAATATCACTTCTTCAAACATGAAAATCACTAATAACTTGTATGAGAGAAGACACTACTGTAAGTCTTTAGATGAAGCTTTGCAGATGATCTGGAAGATATAACTCAGTGGTTGGCAACCTTAAACACTCAAAGAGCCACAAAGCTCCTAACCGGAAGCTCCCCATTCAATTCTGGAGCCGACTAGAAGTCCGGTTTTTCCACCATAAAGTCTCCTCCTAGTATGGCATCCTTTTTCCTCTACCTGTCCTAACAGAAAGCCCTATCAAATTGTGGACCCGACCGGCGACAAGGAGCCGCAGCAGAGGGATGGAAGAGCCACATGTGGCTCCAGAGCTGCAGGTTGCTGACCTCTGGTATAGCTGATGCAGAATGCAGCAGCAAGACTCAGGTGAGACCACCCTGCTAGTGCAAGTCAATACCAATTTTAAGCTTGCATTGGTTACCTATAGGCTTCTGAGACCACTTCAAAGGGCTGGTTTATTTATAAAGCAAAATAAGGAAGCAATATCATGATATATTTGGTGCTGCCTTCCTAGAATTAATTTTTCTTGTTAGACCAGCCATCTAGGATGACCGTCTTAGGAATCATCCCCCACCCTCTTCCCTGTAAGCTCTATAGAGTATAAGACAGGGCTCTCACACTCCTGGCCCATGGCCCAGATATGTTATGCACTGGCCATGCCCACGCCAGGTTTAGTGAAGGTGGAAAAAGTCCCGATACGTCATGCGATGCCGCCGTGACAACGTGAGCTTGACATCCCTGGTATAAGAGAAACGACAGTCCTTCTCTGTGTTGTCCCCACACTTGCAATACATTCCTCCTAAAGTAAGCTTCCCTTCTTGCATTCTACAGGTTGCTTAGGACCATGCCGTTACATTCTGCCTCTGATGCATATTGATTTTGGGTGACTATTATAGTTAGATATACTGTATTTATTTATATTGCATCTGGTGGCTCAGTAGACTAAGGCATCCACCTACATCTGCTGCCTGCAATTACTGCAAGTTCAAATCCCACCAGGCTCAAGGTTGATTCAGCCTTCCATCCTTTCTAAGGTAGGTAAAATGAGGACCCAGATTATGCAATAAAATGACTTTGTATAAATATACAAAAGTATGAAGGCTATTGCTTAATGCATTGTAAGCCGCCCTGAGTCTCCGGAGAAGGGCGGCATATAAATCAATTTTTTTAAAAAATCTACTTCTTTATTTGTTTATACTGTTGCTCCTTAGTGTAAATTATCCAGAGTCACCCTGCAGTGGGACATTCAACAAACATCATTAAATACATGCAAACAATATTGTTTTACTGATGCTTATGACTCAGAATTGGCACAAATTGTTATTTTTCTACAAAGCACATTTGAATTGTCATCAAACATGCTTTTTTATATAGAAGTTCTTGTCCGTTTCCCCATAACACTGACATTAAGGCATGTTAATTCAAAACACAGATACTACTACTGTGTAGTGTAATATTACCAAATACAACATATGGGGACGGTAAAAGTTGGCTGCCTCTGAGCTGTGAGAGTCTGCAGCCGTGCAGAAGTGCTTACAGCTGCAGGGACATGGTACTAAGCATGTTTTAAGATGAGTCCCAGTTGAGCAGCATCTTATCCAACCAGAAACAATCCCACAATCCAGCTCTTTTTAACTGATCATCCTTGTATCATAACAGATTAAGGTTGCAGCTACTTTGGATTATGGTTAATCTAACCTTTATCCATTCACATCTTCACCTGAAACTTACAAGGACCAAGAGTCAATTGCCAGGGCATAATTCACAATGACACTGATCTTTCCTTCCTCACTCTAATTATCTGGATTAAGAATAACACTTTTGAGTAATTATTTTCACATTGGATAAACAGTAAGCTTTCCTGGATTTATCTGAGCTTTTTCTTAACATGAAATAGATCCAACTGGGCTTATAAGAGTATAACTGACAGCAGTGATAGCTTAATCAAGAAAAGCCTAAACAACTAAAACAATAGGAAATGTTTGTTTCACGTTGTTTGGATAAGGGGGAAAAAAAACAAAGGCAAAAAATAGAGCTGCTAAATCTGATGAACCCAAATGACAAAGAGAGAGAAAGAGAGAAACTAGAGAGTCCAATTCATTTGACAGAGAAACATCGGGTAGAGTTAATAAAGATGTGAAATCGCTCCATGTGTAACAGAAGAACTAACGTTCGGAAACAAATGAAAAATGAGAGTTGTTTACAGTGATGCTGTGTAGAGTTGCTGTTTTCATTTCCACACACAGTACCTCTTCAAATATAATAGATAGGACAGTCCTCATTGTAATTAGCTTATTAAATGCACAATTAAAGTGAATCAAACTATATGTTTATAGTGAAATAAAATCATTCCTCAGAGGCTTTCATAGTTGGTCCAAAATTGCTATCACAACCAGTGGGAAAAAAAATCTTCCAACCTTGTCTTTGAAACTAGCCAAGATCATATACAATTACACACTAAAATCACATCACAGAACCCAATTACACTTTGGCTTTGCAGATCCACAGATAACCTCTTAAAGAGCAAACTCCCTTACTGTGTCGACCTTTGACCCCAAGCTCTTTTTCCAATCTTCAGCAGCGCTCAGTGTTTCTCTTCCAAAACAAATGACCAAAACATGGCACAGGAATGGAGAGGAAAAAAGGGACTGGAAGAGCAGCAAATATGCCAGCAACCATAATATTCAGGTTTAAAAGAAACATTGTCAGTACCTTATGTTTGATTTTTAATGAATTCCATATTCTCTTTAATTTATCCCAACAATATTTTTGCAAGAACATTTCATAAGTATTTTCCATTCAAGAATGTTTTTAATAATTTATAACCAATAATTTTGTTTGGCTTTTTGGAAAAAAAGAAAAAAAATTACGATTTGATCCAACTAAATACTTCAGCAGAATATAATAGTTTGACTAGACATTTAAAATGCACGTAGTCCATTCTCTCAGTAACGTGGATATACTATATAATAATACAATCTTTATTTGAAAGAATGGTGATTCTGAATTTAAGAATCCCACCCAAATAAAAATATTTTTAAAAATTATAAACACAGGTATAAATCCCACCAGTTAGGCAGTTATTTTCAACAAATTCATATAATCCTTGTGATCATATCAGAAAGAAAAACTGTATCTCTTCCATAAGAATTAAACAGTGTTTTGAAATGGAGGTAGAATTTGGCCTATTCTGGAAAGAATTTTATAATAATAAACCTCTTTAACTTATGCCATAAGGATTAAAACATTCTTATTGTAACAATAAACAACAGATGAGTATTATATATAGCAGAATGACACAAAAAAATTCTGGGCCATAATGCTAGGAGGATACTAGCTCAAGAAAGGGGTCTCTAATTCAGAAATGTCTTTTGGAAATATAGATAGGAAGAACTACAGAAATATATTTTTCTAGACATCCTGATGTCTAGATTCTTTAGGTTTTGTGCTCTCGTGTTATTACTTTCAGTTAAGTTTTGGAAAGACAAGCATATCAGATGTATTTAAGGGGAGCAAGATAATAGCCTAGGTTTATGTTATACTCAGATTGATACTACTTTTGTGACTGAATACCAGAAACCATACCACATGAATGCAGGAAGTGCTCTCTTAGCAACCAAAATTGGGATTGGTAAATCCAGCACTAAATACTATGGTCATTAAGTGGAAAAACACATCACTATGACAACCTTAAACATCACACTTCCTCTTTGTCATTAAACAAAAAAAAATAATAATGTGGCTACGATTTACAATTTTAGTTCTGCCTTCTTTATTAAGGTGCTTGTCACACAGTCATTGTAAATGGTTTGGTAATCATGGAACTGAAAATTTTGCACCTATTGCAAAATGCCCAAATGGAAACCATGTGACTGTAGGATACGTGATAGTTGTAAATTGAGGTTGTATAATTTCAAACAGACGCTATGTGAGGCAGATGGTAAGTGAGGACTACTGTATGATTCTGCAAAGAAAGGGAGCTACTTCATCGATGCACGAAACGGTAATAAAAAAGTCGTATTTGTATAATAATTTTAGTATTTGTAACATATATGCACTATACAGTATGTTATATAATATATGTACCTTGTTATATAAAACCAAGTATCATAATGCAAACCTTACATTAAAAATTTGTATTTGTGAGTACAAAACTTTTATTTCTTTTTGTTCTTTTTGGGATAGGTATATTCCCCTCCACCCCACCCCCCAAATTTGGCACCTTTCTGGCAAATATTTATTATACATGAAAGAGACTACCGTATATACTCGCGTATAAGCCGAGTTTTTCAGCCCGTTTTTCAGGCTTATATGCGGGTCACGAAAAAAATGACTTTTTCCCTACAAGCTAGGAAACAGTGGGAGAACGGGGTTTGCTTACCCCGCCTACTCCCAATCTATTGGGACTGCCTCCTGAGTTCCAGCTGATAGCTAGAGGAAAAAAAAAACCTTTAAATTCTTGCCGCAGGGCTTCAAAAGCGCCCCCTACAGCTGATCAGGGTTAAAAGAAAACAAATGAGAAGATCGGTGCCGGCTGCAAAAAGGTGCCTGCTGCAAAGAGCACTTTTTTTTTTCTGAAACCAAAAGGGAAACTAAAACAGCTTGTTGGCTTTGCTGTTTGCTAAGGCAGATCTCTTTTCTTTTTCCTCATCAAAAAAGGTTGGTGCAAACAATGGGAAATTTATGGCAAATGGCAAAAGAGGGGAGTTCAAGATTTTAAAACACAAAAGAAAAAAAAAGCTCTATTTAAATAGGGAATTGTAATAATTGAGATATTATTAATTGTATATTGTGTTGAAAGCAGAAATGGTTAAGTTGTGGTTTGGAAGAATATTGGGGGAAATTATTTGGTTTATTATTATTGGTAAATATAATTAATTGATTTGTAAGAAATTGGATTGCATGGAAATAATTGGAATATTCATGTTCATATTGATTAATATACAAAAAAGATAGTTATATAACTAATTGATTTATATTAAAATGTTGAATTTGTATTAAACAACTGTAATATTACATAATTAAGCAATGTGAGGATTGATATAAAAATAGATGACAATGGGAAGGGGTATAATATAGAATAGAAGTGAAAAATTGAATTTGATTAAGATTAGAGATGAGGATGAAGGGTAATATTGGTTTTTTAAAAAATAGATGAGGAATAAATACGGCAAAAAGGAAATATAGAAATTGTAAATTTAAGTGAAATGACTAAACACTGTTTAAATTTGTGAACCGGCCAAATATTCTGTTCAAAGAAAATACATTGTATGTTTGTATGTGTGTTTCTAATTATTGCTATTTATTCATATTTGTTCTCTTTTATTCTTTAAAGTTTAACAATTCATTCTTTATCTTAATATCTTTATATGTGTTTGGGGTTGGTTTTCTTCCCTTTCATCTTTTTTATTGTACAGCAATCTTTCTCCTCAAACCTACCACCTCTTTTCTTTCCTTCTTACTTTCTCTTCCCCCCCTTCTTCTCCTCCCTACTTCCTCTTCCTTTCTTCTTCTCCTCCTCCTCTCTTCCTCCCTCTCCTTTTATGCACATGGACTCCTTTTATGCACATGGACTACTCAGAGGGCTGAAAAAGTTATTTTTGACTGGTCCTCGCACTTGTGACCAGTCCTTGAACTTACGACTGTCCTCACATTTTACGTTTTGGCCCTATCTTGTCACCATGGTGAAGAGAAGCAGTTGTGAAATGAGTGACACCGTTTTTAAGAATGCTACAATGGGCATAAATGATGACCAGTCATAAGTGTGAAGACCGGTCAAAAGTGCAAGGACCTGTCAGAAATCACTTTTTTCAGACCTTTGAGTAGTCCTTTTGTGCACATGGACTACTCAGAGGGCTGAAAAAGTTATTTTTGACTGGTCCTCACACTTGTGACCAGTCCTCGCACTTCTGACTGTCCTCACACTTATGACCATCCTCACATTTATGCCCGTGCAGCATTCTTAAAACCATGTCACTCATTTCACAACTGCTTCTCTTCACCATGGTGACAAGATAGGGCAAAAACGTAAAATGTGAGGACAGTCGTAAGTTTGAGGACTGGTCACAAGTGCGAGGACCAGTCAAAAATTACTTTTTCAGCCCTCTGAGTAGTCCATGTGCACAAAAGGACTACCCAGAGGGCTGAAAAAAGTGATTTCTGACAGGTCCTCGCACTTTTGACTAGTCTTTTTTTATTTTGAAATTTACCAGTAGCCGCTGCATTTTCCACCCCCCGGCTTATACGTGAGTCAACAAGTTTTCCCAGTTTTTTGGGATAAAATTGGGGGGGTCGGCTTATATGTGGGTCGGCTTATACACGAGTATATATGGTAATAGGCTATCTCAAACTTATAACAAAGCCCTTCTACACTAGGTGGTGGAGAACATGATAAAATCATAAAGCCGTGGATTTCTAAGTCCCAGGAGAAAACTACCCCCCCCCCCAGAAAACAAAAATGGAAATTTAACAAGGAAAAAAAAAGTTTCATAAACTATGCTATATTCAAGCTATTAAGGGGAGTTTTAGAACTTACTAGGCAACCTATGACCCATTGGGTCATCCTTTCAGAGATATTTTCTTTCCTCACAGAGCCTGTATTGGAAGAGTATCTCCCATTGCTACATAAATTATCAACAAGATGACTGAGCAGATCTCCTGCTGTTTGCAGAAGTCACACAAAATAACTTTGTCCATAGCAGCACCATCATACAGAATGACCACAGCAGGGGGGAAAAAGCAATGGAAGCAACTTCCAACTTCCTGGTGGAGGAAGTTTTGATCCTTCCCCCTTATAACCTTTAGACGGATCTTTCTTTAAAATGAGTTCGAATCTTGAAGAAGCTCAAACCAAATTAGTTCAGCTTTTAGAATAGAATAGAATAGAATAGAATAGAATAGAATAGAATAGAATAGAATAGAATAGAATAGAATAGAATAGAATAGAATAGAATAACGGAGTTGGAAGGAATCTTGGAGGTCTTTGTAGTCCAACCCCCTGCTGAGGCAAGAAACCCTACACCACTTCAGACAAATGGTTATCCAATCTCTTCTTAAAAACTTCCAGTGTTGGCACATTTACAACTTCTCGCGGCAAGTTGTTCTATTGATTAATTGTTCTAGCTGTCAGGAAATTTCTCCTTCTAAGTTGCTTCTCTCCTTGATTACTTTCCACCCATTGCTTCTTTTCCTGCCCTCAAGAGAACAGTTTGACTCACCTTCTTTGTGGCAACCCCTGAGATATTGGAACACTGCTTTCATGTCACTCCTAGTCTTCTTTTCATAAGACTAGACATATCCAGTTCCAGCAACCGTTCTCTATAGGTTTTATCCTTGAGTCCCCTAATCATCTTTGTTGCTCTTCTCTGCACTCTTTCTAGAGTCTCCACATCTCATTTACATCGTGGTGACCAAAACTGATTTATTCTCTAAAGCACCAAAGGGCAGGAAAAATGGAACAGCTTCTCCTGAAGTTGTGGGTGCTCCATCACTGGAGGTTTTCAAGAATATATTGTACCACTATTTGACCAGGATAGTATAAGATCTCCTGCTTTGAGCAGAGGGTTGGACTAGTAGTCCCTTCTAGGCCAATGCTTCTATGCTCTACAGCTGAATCTTTCCATTCTCATTACCTACTTTAATTTCTTAAGGTATATCCTTTCTTCTTCACGTTTTTCATGAAGTTAATTAGAAGATGGGTATATTTAAGAAAAAAAAAGAAAGAAAAATCTTAATAACAGAATTTGTTTTTCAGGATGGACAAAATAAAACAAATTTAAATTGCTATTTTCATTAAAGACATAACAGGAAACTCCATATTTCAGCTATAAGGAGTCATTTAAACAAAATAATTTGCTCTTGAATTTGTATTGCAGCAAAAGGATAATGTAATAACTTGCCCCTGACATGCTTGCTTTTAAAACATTTTTAATAACATTGCTCAACTCTTGGCACTTATACTTTATTGCACTATTGGTATATGATATCAACAGGACTAGTCTCTGCATCAGGAAATTATAAAACCATGGTCTTGTTTCAGTTATTAGGAATTTTAATTTGAAAAAATAATCTTCCACCTGGATTCTTAAGAAGTCCCTATTATCGTGAAAATAAATTTTGATATCAAGACGTTCATGACCACCTGCCATTTTATAAAAGTCAAAACCATATGTGTTTCCTCTTTGAAGTTCATGATTGTTGATGATTACCCTCACAAAACAATGTTTTCCATCCCAACACTAACCTTTCTTAAACTATTGACGCAACAGAAACCTGAAAGAAACAAAGTTAACCTAATAAAATAATAAAAATAACAGAAGTTTATGATGCTTGTTTAACAAATAATACTAATCCATGGAGTTTATGAAATCATGTCAGGAAATTTCAGAAGAATACAATACACACACATACACACACACACACATTATATATATGCATGCAATCTGCATGTGAAAAAAGTTTACAAATACACGTGCTTGCACATGTGCCCGTGCACACACACACATAGAGCAATTTCTGGTTCAGATTATCTACTCCATTTTTTACTAGTCTAAAATGAGTCATGTTACAGAAGAGCCATTGTTTATTACTTTTCAAATGGATGTCACAGTGATCAAATTAATAATTATGATTAATGAGTTTTCATTCATGCATTTTATATAGCAGACAACTTAAGTTTCATGTGCAATATAAATAAATGTTATTGAGTGTTGGAAAGCGACATTCTATTTTATGTCAAATGAAGTCATCACTGCTAAAAGGTGTAGGTTAAATCATACTACTGCTCTTGCCAGAAAGTATTTTTAAAAGTTTCTCTTGGTTTTGAGGAACTCAGGAATATAGGTTAGTAAGCTTCATAGACATAACTTTTGTTCTTGAAAGGATTTTACTCGTTTTTAATGTTTTATTTTAATTTTAAGGAAGGAAAACCTAGACAAAATTTAAGTCACATGGCATACACAGTATAAAAACTGTCCAAATCTCTACTTTCTTGGGGATTTAAGTTCATTTTAATGGAACAGTAGATTTCAACTGTCAACTTCTGCCTCTTAAGATCACGAGGGGAAGGATATTAAATACTTTCACATTTATCTTATCTCTCCATCACTCTGTGGATCTGAAATCTATTATTGCTGCTGCTAATAATAACAGTAATAATATGATAAAATAAAGCAATAAAAATAGTTTAAAAACAGAGATTGAAATCCAGAATCCATAGAGATTCATCATAAATGTTGATGGCTTTAATGGAACAGATGCATGTACAAGATACAATACAAAGTTATTGAGGAAGTTGAGATAACACCACACCCATCTCTTTAAGATTTGCAAATAACATTTATCACGTAACCACTTTACAATTCTTATATTATAAATCCCAAAATGATTTTTATTTTTTTTAAAATTTCAGCATCAATTGCATGGATTTATGGACTATCAATGTACACCCACTGTTAATACGATTGTTTTTAACCCAGGAATTAGTCTTGTGCAATTCACTACTTATCTTTGTGTTTTTATCTTTCTCACTTCTCATTACACTCAGTTCTTATACATTTTTGTGTTTTATCAGTTTTGAAGTTAATTTCTGTTGTTGGATTTACCCGTTAACTGTTTTTATTTTTTTATAGTAGATAGATAATAGGTCAAATTCTTGGGTAAATAAAGTTATAGAAGCTTATATATTGAAGACTTGTTTGCAAGGGAGGATAACTACTAATGTTGTAATACATTTATCAGTATTCAACTAGGGTAGTACAATATATATGTATATTTTCCATGCACTTTTTTTTTGTTATCATGTTTAGTTTAGTTCTTTTTCTTGTTTGTTTTTTCCAATTCGTATTTTAACTTGAATAAAACATAATAATATTTTTTTTTTAAAAAAAAGAAGGCTTTCTCCGGATACCATTTGGTTTTTGTCTTCTGTTTATTCTTCGTTTGTTTTTTTTCTGTACATTTTATGTATGAAAGAATTAATGTGGTTATTTTTAATAGATTTTAATATCAATGTGGATATTTTATTTTTGTTTATATGACCTGTAGGTCATCTGATTGTAATGGTGTAGAAAAATAAATAAATAAATCATGTTCAAACACAGAGGTTCAGACACAGAGTCAGTCATGTGTGTATTGTTAAATTGTCCATTGTATTATCTATGACATCTTATTTACAAATCTGATCATCCAAAATTTCAGTTGTTTTTCTGGCCAACAAGGTACAGACTTCTTCCCATGGAATCAAACATGGGTAATTACTAGGTTGGTTGCCAATATCTTATTAATAGTATGTCTTATAGAAATCTCTTGATATTCTCTACTAATCATTTTGGGCTGTATAATAGAATAACAGAGTTGGAAGGGACCATGAAAATCTTGTAGTCCAACCCCCTGCTCAAGCAGGAGACCCTACATTCCAGACAAATGGCTGTCCAGACTAGTGGAGGGTTTCAAAATTTTTTACTACTGGTTCTATGGGTGTGGCTTGGTGGGCATGGCATGGCTTGGTGGGCGTGGCTTGGTGGGCATGGCATGGCTTGGTGGGCGTGGCTTGGTGGGCATGGCAGGGAAAGATACTGTAAAATCTCCGTTCCCACCCACTCCAGGGGAAGGATACTGTAAAATCTCCATTCCCTCCCCAATCCAGGGGAAGGTTACTGCAAAATCCCCATTTCCTCCTGATCAGCTGGGACTCGGGAGGCAGAGAATAGATAGTCAGAATTTTTACTACGGGTTCTCTAAACTACTCAGAATTTCTGCTACTGGTTCTCCAGAACTGGTCAGAACCTGCTGAAACCCACCTCTGGTCCAGACTCTTCTTAAAAGCTTCCTGTGATGTAGCATCCACAACTTCTGGAAGCAAGCCTTTCCACTGGTTAATTTTTCTCACTGTTAGGAAATTTCTCCTTAGTTCTAGGTTGCTTTTTTCCTTGATGGTTTTTTTGTTTTATTAGTTTAAAAATATGCATAAGCACATCCCTTGGTTACTTCGTGTATTATTATTACAATGCATTGTACATGTGTCTGTCCTTGAAGTTCACTTGGAAACTATGGTTGTTTCAGAATACAGTAGCTTCGGTAGTGCCAAGAGTTTCATATTTCCTATAGAACACCTGTACTCCAGAGCTGCTATGACTACTAATTTACCTCTGGTAAACTCAACATGCTGCTTGTTGAGTTTTAAAATGCTTTCTGGATCAACTTTTAAAATGCTTTCTGGATCAGAACCTGGGTGCCTTCAGAACCATCTTCTTCCTACATTCAATGAGATGAGGTAAAAATAATAATAGTAATCCCCTTCCCTTTCAAATCTTTAACTATCTATAATGTTAGAATGGACTTTTTAAATTGCTGTCCTTTCTTTGAAACAGTATTCCCCGTAGATCCAGATGGCTCCAAGTTTTTAATGGCCATTGAAGAACCTATTTTTATCAACATGGGACAGATGTGTCTTGAAATGTTCCTTTGTGAAATGTGGTGCTTTATTTGTGAATTGGAATGTTTATTGATCAAGATATGGACTTGTAGTTTCTTACTCATCTGATATTTCTCTATAGTGTTTAGATTTATCTGACAGAATAGAGTAAGCTATTTAATATCTGTGAGAATTAGTGTGGCATATAATGTAAAGCCAGTGGGAGGTATGTAAATCTTTATGTTTTTTTCCCTTTTAGGTAAACATGTCAGTATTTCTTCATAGAGAAA
>WNWU01000007.1:25003459-25117569 GCA_012654045.1 Ptyas mucosa
ACAAGACAAGACAAGACAAGACAAGACAAGACAAGACAAGACAAGACTTGAAGGGACCTTGGAGGTCTTTTAGTCCAACCCCCTGCTAAGGCAGGAAACCCTACACCACTTCAGACAAATGGTTATCCAATCTCTTCTTTAAAACTTCCAGTGTTGGAGCATTAGCAATTTCTGGAGGTAAGTTGTTCCACTGATTAATTGTTCTAACTCTCAGGAAATTTCTCCTTAGTTCTAAGTTGCTTATCTCCTTGATTAGTTTCCACCCATTGCTTCTTGTCCTTCCCTCAGGTGCTTTGGAGAATAGCTTGAGTCCCTCTTCTTTGTGGCAGCCCCTGAGATATTGGAACACTGCTGTCATGAATATTCCACCCTCATCTTTAGACTGTACCCAAGACCCTTGTAGTACTGAATTTGCAAAATCTTCAGGTTATGTGTTGTATAATAATGGTCTTTTAATAGAATTAGCATTGTTGGTATTTAATTAGCATTATTCATACTGTGGGTAGGGGGGCAAAAATATGTACTAAGCTGAGATCCAACTTGGATTCCAGCAGCTTAACACCTTTCTCATCATCTGTTCTCTAGCTTCAGGGTAAGTGTGAGGAATATTGCTCTTTCAACAGAATGACATCATTGCTGCATCACTTTCTCTCTTCAAGGCCCAAATAAGGTGAGAACTAAACAAATGCCTCCTTGGTAAAATTTAGCTCCAAATCTTCTGAATCTGGAAGCAAGAACTGTAGACAACAGCTTTGTTTATTATTGGACATATTTTTTTAAATTATCCATTAAATTTATTGTGGGAAATGTACTAGATTGTTGCGCTGAATATAAAGAACTGTTTCTAAGAATTTCTCAAAATCAGGTTTTTTTTCTCCAAGTGGTACTACTATTGTATTAAAAATTCATGGGATACTTAGGAGTTCTTCAGAACTTTCTTGGGGTTTAATAGAACGATGACAAACTAAGGAGAGACATATAAAATGCTGTAGAGGTAACTACAATAAAAGGCAGGCACATACTAAAATAAGGCAAGAATATCACATTCTGATATAAGTATTTTATAGAAATGTTCTTCTTTGAAAGAAGTGAACGAACATTGATTTTAAAAATGCAGACCAATTTGCTTACCTCCTTACCTTTCTGAGATATCCAACAGAGTGGAGCTCCATATTGACTTTTCTTTTCTCGTTCTTGTCCATCAGCAATAGCATTTGCATGACTTGGTTAAAGTCTGTCACTCATTTGTACAGTTCAAAATGAACAGGGGGGAAAATCCAGGCTCTCCAAATGACAGCTTTCCTCAACATGATATCTAATCCTGTAAAATGGCTAAGGATTTTGTGATTTGTGATCCCAAAATATCAGAAGGCATCAGTTTGGGGAAGACTACTCTTCCAGATAATGATTGAACATGTTAAGTATTTAAGTTATAATTTTGTTAGCATTAAGCCAACAAGTCCAGAAAAAACTTGTACATAATTTCTCCCCTGTACATAATTTGAAAAGGAGGAGGAGGAGGAGGAGGAGGAGGAGGAAAGGAAGCGGTGCTGTATTTGTAACATTTTTTATATACTGTGCTCCCAGTTGGTAAAAGATAGATCGACAGTAGCAGCTGCTAACAATGTCAACAATCAAGAGGGATGAAGTGTGGCAAGCCCCCAACTGTTTCCCATTCATATGAGTTATGAGTTCTCACTGTTCAGAGACATTCTGATAAAAGACCATATGAACAGAGTTGTGAGAATTTGGGAATATCCACCTGGCAAGAATATCTTGTCCTTCAAAAGAACAGCCAGAGTTAATGTGTCAAAGTGGGGAGGGGGGAAAATAAAGCAGAGAGTGGAAGAATTAAAAATGCTCACTCCATCAAAATCTAGAAATATGTGACCTCTGGGTATTTCCAACTTCAAGAAATAGAATATGTGAAGGATGGAGAATGTTAGAAGAGAAATATGCTGACATAACATGAGATGGCAGGGGGCCCACCCACCATTGAAGATCAAAGTACGACTCTCCAGAAAGCTTGGTCACTTGCTGCCTAATATTGCACTGTGTTGAAAAAGAGGAGGACAAGGAGAGAAGGAAGAAGCTTCCTTGCCCTAGAAGTGGTTCCTGTAATCCTTCATTATAGTCACTTCCTTTCTTCTATAAACTAAGTTTAATTGTCACTCATTTGCACTAGTTGATTATAACTGATAATATATAATCAGAGATCCCTGTTAAAGAACAAAGGGATACGTTTAGAGTTTTACTGTTTAATATTTAGGAATCCTATATGCCAAACTGTCATTTGTGCTGCTACAAAATTGCTGTTAAACAAATGAAGCAGCTGCGGTGCACATAAATATGGATAATATGCTTATTCTCAAAGACATGTGTTGTATTTTGGCAAAGTACTAGTGACAAATCACCCATGCAGTGTCTGCAAAGTTACCTATTAATTTGTCACTTATTCTCAATGTTAAGTGTTAAATATAAATAAAAGGGGAGAGGCAGTAAAATTGGCTAGTTACAAAGAAGATACTTGCTAACTTGCTTCAGAAAGTAGGAAGACGTTGATAACATATTATTAAATTCTGTGCATGGCTCACCATATATCCATATAAGTGTGTTCCCAGCCAAGAAGATGAGGAAACTCCCCATAGATACTGGTATAAACCCTGGTCTGTCTAGCCAGGATGAATCTTGGGGCTCCCTCACCAACTAGGTTGCTTATGGAAGCCTTTGTAACAATCACAGTCCTATGGATCCACAATCATGGATGTCCCCAAATACCATAAGGTATGATTCAGTTCCAGTGCCAATTAAATAACAGCTAGTCTTCAACTGATAAAAGTGATTGTATTTATGTCCTTGTATTTATGATTGTTGTAGCATCTCCACAGTCACATGATTAAAATAATTATAGCTAAGTGAATCATTCAGTCAATCAGCCAGCATGTATTTATGATAATTGCAATATCTTGAGAGTGTGTGTGTGTGTGTCACATGATTGCCATTTGAGACTTTCCCAGCCAGCTTTCCCAACAAGCAAAGTCCATGTAAAGCTGGATTTCCTTAACAATCATATTATTCACTCAACCACTGTGGCAAAAAATGTTGTAAAATTGTATGTGACTCACTCACTTAGTAACAGAAATCCTGGTGCTATTTTCTGATCATTGCAATCTGTCCAACCAATATAGCTACCTTCCTACCAATGAAACAATGCATGTTTAATTATATACAGGATGGATTACTGTAATACAGTCCATATATACCAGTGATGGCTAACCTTTTTGCTGTCACATGCCAAAAGGGGGGGAACATGGGGAGGTTGCTCACGTGCGTGCCCACACCCATAATTCAATGCGCCACGCCCCCGTGCACGCGTGTGTACCCCCCTGTGCCCCTCCACTTTTAGCACATGATGGCCCGGTGGGCCTGGTAGGCCCGTTTTTCGCCCTTCCCAGGCTCCAGAGGCTTTCTAGGAGCCTGGGGAGGGCGAAAATGGCCTTCTCCACCCCCTGGAGGCCCTCCAGAGGTCCTCCGGAGGCCGGAAACAGCCCATTTCCCAACTTCCAGTGGGACCGGAAGGCCCAAAAATCAGCTGGTCGGTGCATTCATGCGTGCTGGAGCTGCCCTACAGCAATGCTCATATGCCCACTGATATGGCTCCATGTGCCACCTGTGGCACTCGTGCCAAAGGTTCGCCATCACAGATATATACCATACTGTTTCTAAAAAGAGTTTGGACCCTGCATTATAATAGCTGCAGTGATTGTCAGCTTCATGTCCTATAAAACACTAAAAAGATCAATGTTGGATATGCTCAATGGGTTACATATCCAATCACCAATAACACAGGATTTCCGGTGGCTTGACCTGTAGAGGTTGATGTTATATTATGTATTATGATTGGAACACATTTTCAAAAAAAAAAGACATGCCGTAGAAAGCTGTTGTTCAACATTCAAATGCAACATCAAGATGCAAGCTTTTTTGGATCCATTCCAGAGTTAGCAATGCTGAGACTCAAAAGAATAATAGAAAGAGTATTCTAAAACTTCTGAAACAACTATTTAATAACACATTTTATTACACCTGAAATTAGTACTTCTGCATATGAAATGTGACCTAGAATCATCAGCTCTTTTAAAACAACTGGGGTTACTTGAGTGAACAGAAGAGATAATTTTGTTTCATTTTAAGTGGATAGTTTATCCACTGAGCTACCCAGTATTTGGTTTCTTACAGACAAAGGATTTTATTGGGTTTGCATTAGCAATAGGAAGGCTTTCTGTTGAGATACTCAATGGAATACAAATACATGGGAAATTAATGAGAAACATTAAACAAATTAAACAGAAGGATGATAATTCAAGCACAGATTTATTCCTGTTTTATGCTTTATGTAATATGCATCTTTGTAAAATTCTAGACCCAACCTTAGATTAGAAAGTCTTAAGCAATGAGTAGAAAACATAGTTAATTTATTGATGATTGATGATCGTTGTCCTGTTCCCCTACAATTTTAGATCAAATTCTCATACTATAGTTAAAATTTATTGTCATTCTAGACAATTCAAAACATAGACTGTACAAAACCGCTGTACACTAGTTAATACTAAAATTATTCTTTTTGACAATTATAGTCTAGTCTATTCACAGTTATTGAGACCATGTTCATGTCTAATATAGGTAATCCTCAATTTACAACCATTCGTGCAGTGACCATTAAAAGTACAACAGCACTGGAAAAAGTAACTTATAACCAGGCCTCACACTGATGACTATTGCCTCATGGTCATGTGATCAAAATTAAGTTAGTTGGCAACTGGCATGTACTTACTGCATGTGCAGCATCCCGCAGTCATATGATTGCTATTTATGACCTTCCCAGCCAGCTTCCCACAAACAAAATCAATAGGGCAATTGGGATTCACTTAATGACTACATCAGGGCTGTCAAACTCACATCATCACATTGTCATCACGTGATGTATCGTGACTTTTCCCCCTTCACTAAACCGGGGGTGGGCGTGGCCAGCATGTGATGCATCCATCTCACGGGCAGCGAGTTTAACACCTCTGGACCACATGATTCACTTTGCTTAGCAACAATGGCAAAAAAAAGTTGTAAAAGCAAAATGTGATTCACTTAACAACTGCTTTACTTAGCAACTAAGTAGGAGCCTGAATGGCGTAGCAGGCTAATGCCTCCTACTAAGACAGCATTTAACATCCAGCTGCCTGCAATTACTGCGAGTTCTAATCTCACCAGGCTCAAGGTTGACTCAGCCTTCCATCCTTTCTAAGGTAGGTAAAATGAGGACCCAGTTTGTGGGGGCAATAAGCTGACTTTGTATAAAATATACAAAAGTATGAAGGCTATTGCTTAACACATTATAAGCCGCCCTGAGTCTCCGGAGAAGGGCGGCATATAAATAAAATTAAAACAAAACAAAAACAAAACTAAACTAAAATTCTGGTCTTAGTTGTGATTTTAAGTTGAGAACTACCTATACTGTGCCAAAATCTATATTGCAATGTTTCAAAAAGTTTATGTTCCTACAAAAGACGCTTCAGTTTTGACTTTTCGTATTTTGTTTTCATTTATCTTATGGATAAAAGTGACAGGAGGTATGACAATTGATTTTATTTTCAGTTACTGATTTTTCTCTTGTTCCGAAACCTTCCTGACTTCTCAAACTGAATCAATGAAGGATGTTTCTTAGTTTGGTATACTGGTTAGTATTTCAGGTTAGGAATCAGGACATTGTGATTTCTAGTTCTCCCTTAGGCTTGAAAACTGGCTGGGTGACTTTGTGCCAGTCACCCTCTCAGCCTGATTTATCTCTGAGAGTTGTTGTTGTGGGGAAAATAGGAGGAGGAAGGAGTATTAGATCTATTTGCTGCCTTGATTTATTTCTAAAAATAATAAAGGTAGGATTAAAAACAAAAACCTAAAGTAAAAGCTGAAATTTAACTGAAGCCAAGGTAGTTGCAAATAGCTCCAGTGAAAGGCAGAACAATATAGATACAAAAGTATTGTATTGTGAGCTTTTGCCAAATCCTCTTCTCTTTTCAAAGCAAATTATCTTTCATCAACTGGAATAAGACATATCTCTATCATATTTTTCATTCTAGGCCAAATCAAACTGTATTTTTCTTTTTTTTTTCCCCTCTGGCAATGAAAGTGTGGAAGAAATATTTCTATTTTTTAAATACTTTTTTAAAAAATTATGTCAAGCTAAAACTGGTTGACTGCAATAAAAAGGTATTTCCAGGAAAAGCTAACATATATGGAACTTTTCAATTAACATGACTAAAGAAACAATTGCAATTAAAATGAAAACAAAGTATTCTCTCTCCTTTAGAAGGATGTATCAGGAAAGCAGAAGCAATTCACTTTATCAAGATTTGCTTTAAGTTATTGGTTTGGCAAAAGAACAGTTTAAACTAACTCTGCTTATAAGGTGTCAGTTAAAATAGTTCTAAATCATGGACTATCAAGGGAACTTATGCATATTAAATAAGCAGTTCAATGTGCTTGTGTATCTATAGGTGTTTTCTTAGTTTAGTGTTTCTGCTTTATCAGATGATAAATATAACTGTCTACCTAGCAGTCCTTGGATTGTATTTGCCTAAGTGCTCTGTCAATTAGAATTAGAAGTGTTAATATGTCAGTCAAAGGTCTTAGATTGCTAGTAGCTTCAAACTCTGCTTCTCTCAAGCAATAGTCACCAGGAAATTGCCCTGTCAGTTACAATTAGACATGTTAATGTGGTGGTTAAGGGTCACAAACTTTTGCCTGAATGAACTAAGTTGCAGACATTTGGTTTACATCAACAAGATCAACAAGCCTTCACTAAAATGGGATGGTCTTTGAGGCCAAATCTACCTGACATTTTGACAAAGCTGCTGGATTGCCTTAACTCAGCCTTCAAACCATTGTATTTACTACTTTTAAAATTAGTTATATTTTTTTAAAAATTAATAAAGAATTCTTCCCTAAATTCTTACATTATTACAAACTTCAATATGAATGAAGAGAAAAGTATAGTTAGAATACAGTATTGGGTGTGGAGAACTACAGGATGTATTCCCCTAAACTAATCAAGCATTTAACTGTTATAGTTTTAAGTATTAGGACTCAATGAAACAGTTTTGCTTTGCTTGAATAATTCTGTACACCTCAATTAAGGCCCCACATCCTTTCTAAACTAAAATGCCTTCAATTTTGCAACTTTTCTTCATACAGAAAGTGCTCCATCACCTTTATCATCTTAATTACCCTCCTCTGAATCTTCTCTAGTTTCACTATGTCATTTTGGAAGCATAGTAACCAGAACTGAACAGAATATTCCTGATACTGTCACACATAGATTTATAAGAGAATTATAATGGTGATATCACTATTTTCAATATCATTTTTTAAAATTATACCTCATATTCAATTGGCCTTTGTTTACAGTTTGTTAGTATGTCTTTCTCATACAGACTCCTCATCTGTAGTCTAGATCTGCTATAGTACAGTTCATATAGCCCTGAACTTCCTCAATTTCCCAGTTTCTTCCTTGCATCAATTTACATCAGTTGAGAATAATGAATAAGAACAATACCAATTCAAAGTGCTTTGGTGACATTCCGGATTGTATGGATCAGAACAGAAGTGAAATCCTTGGTGGTCTGGGAGCTTGCAGACATTTTGTTCAGAGTACATAACATCTTCAGCATGAGTACCTGTAACACTTGTAGCATTGAAGATATTATCTAATCTGGTAATGAAATGTTTGCAAACAAACATTTAAGTTCAGAAAACACCAAGGACTCCCAGATCAACCTTGAGCTACATCTATTCTCTTTTACAGGAACACAAGTATTTGAACAATTTCTTTCCAGTTTCTGTTCCTGATTCTTTGTTTGATTATTATGATAAATCATCTGGTATTCATTCATTCATTCATTCATTCATTCATTCATTCATTCATTTATTAATTCAGCTGTCCTTCTCACTTGCATCTAACCCTGGACATATGCACAATAAAAACAGAAGCTAACAATCACATTTAAACCAACTGAAAAAACAATTAAAAATTGTAATAAGGAAAACTCAGTCTAAACCTAGACACACACATATATAAAATTCCCCCTTGCAATGGAAAACAAAGTTTTGGGAACCTTCCAGAACATAAATGTGGCAGTGGGATGTATAATACAACAAGGAAACACTCTAATGTTCTCAAAATTCAACTGACATCAAACAATTTTAGAAACCAGTAGAAAGAGAGTGAAATATAAGTTCTAAATCACTCTTTGTTGTCATTTTAAAAAAAATTTCAAAAGTCTGTAAAATTAAAATTATATTGAAAAATTAATCTTACCCAGATGTACATTGTAGAAATTAGGGTGTAGATTTGTTTACTACCTGGCTAAATTTATCATTCATTTCATTCATTATTTGCGAGATTGTATTTAAAATAATGTTACTTTGTAAAAACGTATGGTTAAACTCTGCTCCACCATTTTAGCTAACTTTTCAGACATTAAAACTGTCCACCTGATTTCATCTGTTGTTCAGTTTATTGAGGATTAGTGGGATGGTTGGTGAATGGGATGGCCAGTGGAGGGGGAAAGGAGGGGAGCAGATAGGAGAAAAACAGCATCTGTCTTTAGGTTCTGGAATAGATAAATCATGTTAGTTCTTTCATCACCAGATACTTCTACTGAGAGACTTGAAGGAAAAGGAGGAGAAAAAATCCTACTAACAGATTTCACAGTGATCTTGGAAGCCTTAAGAATTCTAAATAAACAAGTATCTTTCATTCCATCCAGCAACAGAAAGCTAACAAGCCTCTTTCAGCCTTCAAATTATACCTCCCGTCATCAGCCCACACTTATCAATACGCAGAAGCAGAGCTATCACACACCAGACCCTGCTGTGCTGAACAAACACCAATCAAGAGCCTATTAGCCCCCAGAGACTTTCTACATCTGTTTCTGGTAAATACTGAAACACTGGCTGTACCAGGATGGATGGAAACTTTTAAAATTACGATGATGATTGTTTGCTAGCAAATGAGCTTCAATTTTTTTCTTTTACTTTTTTAAATATGTTATTTTAATATGTATGTATTGATTAAAAAGAAAGCATGAAAGTCTAAATGCTTAAAATTCACCTTTCTTCAATTTTCAAGAAATAATTTGGGTTTCAGGAATTTTTTAATTTTTCAGTACTCCATTTTGCCTCTTCAGGACTGATTTCTGTCCCCAATTTTCATGAAACACCTTGCTGTTTTCCACATGGTGTAATTAAATTGAACTGGGGAGGGGGAACCTTTGTTATATAAGCTTTCATATATATCTAAAATAGTTTACCAAAGTAGATAAATACCAATGTATAAATACTATTAATCAATTATCCAATTATTGTTATTTTATGTTCCTATTCCAAAAGCACGGAAGGTAACCCAAAGAACCTCAAATTAATCCCAGATTTGCATTCCAGCATGACACTTAACTGCTTAGAATTGGCCTGTGCAACTAATATTTAATTTAATTTAATTTAATTCTAAGGTTAATATTTTGCTGGTTTATTCTGCCAAGAATGAATAAAATAAGGTTTCTAGGTACTAATTTCAATAAATAAATGCGTATACGACTGTGGAAATATAATTTCACTCAGTTCTAAGGAAATTGCAATGGACTATAGATCCAATGATCCTTGACCATTGCTCATACACAAACATGAAAGCTTATGAAGTCATTCAATCAAATTTTCTCAGGATCTTGTTTGGCACCCCAAAATGCACCTTCAATGGAGTACTGAGCTTGGAAGTTAATGTGCCAAGTCTTAAAGCTGAGGCCTGGACTAGGATTGAAAATTTAGTTCTTAGAATCATATTTGATCCTGCAGGTTTGATGTGTCTGCTGCTGTCAGATAATTATCAATACCATTAACACTGCACTTGCATAGCAGAACTTTGCAGTTTTGGCCTCTTTCCTGAATATTTAGGCCAATTAACCCTGGAGAAGCCCAAATCAATAGTAAAAGAGAAAATCAGCGACACTGTTCACCAAAATGATATCACCATCGCTCCTGAATTGTTAGACAGTCACAAGTATGCAGGATACTTATACAATTTAACACTAAGCAAATAGAGAGAGTTTTCTAGAAACCAGTCTGATGCCCTCCTATCAGTTCTACTGAAGGGAAGATTTTATGGGATCCCTTATTCACAGAAACTTTGCCCTTGTGGTTCCAAAGAGGTAGATGCCCTTTCTATGATGCTCCAAGATATACTCTGATTGCCCCAATCATTTCTAAATACAAAGGTCATACAGATTTTAAGGGACATTAATTTTACAATCACATATTAGATAGCCAAATATTTTCACCAAGTGACACAACTGCACAAAAATTTTAATTAGATATGCTGTTTTATTGTCCTATTATTTCCTCTCTAATAACTAATCGCTGTATTAAACTATTTTCCCTTTGACAGTACTGTTTTATTGTATAGACTGTTCAAAGGCCGTAATAAAGATATTTAATTTGATTTGACCAATTGTTCATGCTTGTTGCCAGATAAAAAATAACTTCATTAAAATGTAGTTGAAATAAGATTTTTGTTTTAAAACACTACAGAACTAAGATGGAGAAAAGGTTAAGGGTCTATAGTATGAGTGCATGGGCTTTTGATTCCTACGATTAATTTGCATGGAGACTCATTTCCAAAACATGAGTTGTTTCTACTGGCTTTGCTAGGAAACTATTTTGAGAAATTCTTCATATGGGACCTTCTATGCCTTCTACTCCACAGGGATGATAGTCAGTTTCCACCCTGAATTCTCCCAAAATAGTTCTTCCATACTGTATATGGAGAAATCAGCTCTACGTTACTGTTAGTCTTACTGTTCATTGTTTATTCAACAATTAGAACAGATCTCCCACTGGTCAACCAAATATTTTGCTAATTAATTAATTACATCTTAAATCAATTAAGGCTGATAGCTATATTCCTAAGTGAATGTGTGTCTTTTCTTTCATTCCTTGTAAATTGCTAAGTATTCACCTTTGAGATGGCATAGCAGTCAAATACACCAGAATTTGGCTAATGCCATGGTGAGATAGATTCACAATGAGCTAAAAAAAAAGTTGTAGTATCATTTTAATAATAATAATAACAACAACAACTTTGTCATTGTTCGTGTATAACCAGTATACCCATACAACAAAATTCACTTAACACCCAAAGACCAGGTCCAACACACATAACAATTCCCAAACACATTCCCACCCACCACAATTCCCCACACTAAACCACCCAAACATCCACACAACAGACCAAGTAATGCTGTCCAATAGCTCACTGATGGTGGCCCTTTCGTTCATTGTTGAGTGCAATTATAGCTCTGGGATAAAAACTATTCAGAAAATGTGTGGTCTGACTTTTAATTGTTCTGTTAAAGCACAGAAGGCAACAGTCCAAAAAGATTGTAAGCAGGATAGGACGAGTCTCTTGAGAATGTTATGCAACTTCCTCAAACAGTGATATTTGAAGATGTCGTCCAGGGCTGGTAGCTGGAGCCCAATGATATTCTGGGCAATATTTTAGGCTATTTACAAAAAAAAAAAATCCCATATATAAACTAGGAAGTTAATATCCAATGAATTTTGATATCTTCAGCATCATATCTGAACTTCATTTCATCACCTTCCTTAAATGAACAAGTTTCACTGCACTAAGATATAGTGCTGAGATAAGTAGTTTTCATTGTTTTTATCCATATATCTATACCTGCAATATTGATGTTTCTTATTTATGCATATAAAATAAGGAGAAAGAGGATTTTACTGGGGTTTTTTTTCATTTCATCTCTGAGTCAGTGTTGACTTTTGACAACTGCCTAGACATGTCCCTGTAGTTTTCTTGGAAAGATTTCAGAAATAGATTGTCATTGCTTCCTTCCTAGGACTGAGAGGGAGTGTCTGGCTCAAAGTCACTCAGCTGGCTTAGCTCTAAGATGGGAATAGCAGTCACCTTCTTAAAGTTTCTAGCCTGGTGCCTTAACCACTACACCAAACTGGCTGATACCTTGAGATCCCATGTATAGACAATATATTGATACTTTTGGATAGTAGTTATGGAATTTAGTTTGAACCATGTTTCTTTCCCTGTACCCAGAACATTGAGTCTCAGACACAAATGATTGTAATTCTAATTATTTAAATGTTTAACACAGTCTAAGAAGTATCATATCCTGTATAATATAAATCTTTGGGAACTGTGACAAGTCTATTAAATGAAAGTCTGTTTTGTCTCCATGCACATGGTCGCAAAATCTGCTTTATATTATTTTTCCTAAAATACTTAGTGTTAATACCTTAAGCTGATTCATTCCTTTAGTTACATTGGGTAGACCATACTGTAATGAAGACAACATAATTTATTTTTCACACAGAAGCATAATTGAAATGTAGATGTTCATATTCTAAGATATTTACATAGCGAGCTGCTGATTTTATTCTCTATTAGCCTTGCCATGTGAGACACAACATGATGGTGAATAGAACTGTGCAAATAGGTAGCTGATGTTAAGGAAAGGAAAAAAAAGGTAAGTTAAGCATTCTCAAAAGCAATTATCTGAAATAATTGCCAATACCTTATTAGATTTGTAATTTAATCATGGTGATGTACACAAAAACTGAAATGGTCAGGTTTATTCATTTTAAGGTAAAATAAAGACAGAGATTTGCTGAAGATGACAGGATTCAGGAAATTCCCGTATCCTCTACACAGAGGCCCTCTCTCTCTTTCTCTCTCTCTCTCTCCACACACACACACGCACACACACCACACACACACACACAATGTGATTCTGTATCAGTGTTTTACAAACTTGGCAATATAAGATAAATGGATTTCAAATCCGAGAATTCTACAAACATGTAACCAAAAAATTTTGGGAGTGCGTCTACATATCTTCAAATTATCAAGTTTGAAAAATACTGCTCTACCATATATCAAATTTAAAATAAAATACGTAAGAGAAAAATACAGTTGGATATAAGATTTTACAGCAAATATTTGCCTCAATGGAGATCTGTGAACTTCCAAAGTAGTGCAGAACCACAGGGCTACATAAGTTGTAGAACAAGTCTCTTTCCTCATCTGTAAAATATTTAACTTTTTAAAAGTGCGGCGTTGCTTAAACCAACTAACAAATTATATGTTGTCCTAGATAGGACCACAGCATTCCAATGTTAGAAAATAACCAGGCTCAAGTCTGGTTGAGAACCAGACTTGAAATATAAATGTTGCAGTTTATATTTATTGCTGTAACCAATAAAAACTGAATATTTTCCCCAACTCTCTTAATAGATGCCTTTAAAAGCATTGTGAGCATTTCCAAATTGGCAAATGATATATGGGAAAGTGATTTATGGACACATGAAAAAGGTTTACTTGCTGGATACACCTCCTTTGTCATAGTAGCAATATTTTTCTTAAGTTATTGTTCCATTCTTTAATACATACAATGATTTTTAAATGGAAAAAAAAGTCTAATAAATAGAGTCAGCATTTTAACATTTTTACAGCTTTTGCATTTAGAACTGGTTAATTACATAAATCTATGCTTCCATTACTTATGTAAGGATTGTCCAATCAATATTACAGATAGATGTAAACCTTAAAGGTAAATAGTCATGCTATAAAGTGATGGGACTAGTAATTTTAGTGCACATCAAGAACATCAGGATGGAGAAAGCTGCTGAAGATATAATAAATTCATCAGCTATTTCAATTGATTGATTTGTTTTGCAGTTTAATTATCCATGAAAGAGATCATTAGTCCTGAAATCTCTTCCACTCTCATATATATATATATATACACAAACCCACACATTATAGGATACAGCCAGAAGGGATAATCCCTTGCTGTCACATTAAGAAAATTTAAAAGGCAACTACTTAATAAAGGCAGTACCCCCGCATGAAATGACTTTTATAAAATCTATGTTAATATATTAAGTTATTTCTAACAGTGCCTTTCTGAAACTGCTTTATTTCTTTTACTTGATTCATGAAGAATCTACATTTTTCTAGTAACAATGCAGATGAGTGCAAAATGAAATTAATATAGTCAGGAGAAAAAGATGTAAAGCATAAAACTGATCACTGGTTTAATTATCTATATATCCATCCGTGGTGAAATTCAATTTTTTTTACTACTGGTTCAGTTGGTGTGGCTTGGTGGACATAGCAGGAGAAGGATACTGCAAAATCTCCATTCCCACCCCACTCTGGGACCAGCCAGAGGTGGTATTTGCCGGTTCTCCAAACTACTAAAAATTTCCACTACCGGTTCTCCAGAACCTGTGAGAACCAGCTGGATTTCACCCCTGATATCCATGTTAAAAGGCATTTATAAAATCTGCAGCATAAACTCATACATAGAAAGAGATATGAAAGTTTTGGTCTGTAGACCCACAGTGTGTATGCACAATTTGGATCCACAGACCTAGCTAACAAAGGATTTCTGAAAAACTCAAGAGTATTGGTGTTTATTTTAACTAGGTTCTGTGAAGAAAAGAAAGAAGACAATAGTGAGAATCCATCTGGATTTTTTTTTCTTTGAAGAATTACCAGCTTCCTATAAAGAACCACTTTCCTTGAGATAAGCCAGATGAAACAAATATTCTGTCTCCACTTTAAATGGCAGCTGGTTATTAGATGACTCCCTATAGGACTAACACTTGCTATTGATATTAAGGTAATACAAGGCCCATGTCGAGCAATCAGGATGAGAATGTGAATGAAAAATCTTTAATCTGAAATTACAGCTGTCAAAGTTATATTATAAAACATGAAAGTTGGATCTCCACTTAGAATTAATGTGTCCCAAAAGCCAAGTTTCTCATAAACCGCATCTTGCAGATACATATTTTATGAATAGGTCACTCAGATTCCATAAATCAAGGCAAACTCTAGCCTATATTAAGGAATTAAAAGGGTCACCTCTTCTCAGGTTGGTATTTGTTGAACAGTGCTTGGGAAAAAATGAACATTGATTTACAAAGTCCAGCAGGTGTGCTGAGAGAATCAGAACCTAACAACATTCACTGACAGTCTGTGTCAAATAGCCAGTGTTGAGCAAATGACTTATTTGGTACAAGCTATGCTGTTTAAAATTGATTTGATGTAAGAAGAAAACATGCATAGCTGAGGAGAACAGTGTTGTTACCTTCTGCTTATAATTAACTTGCTGCTTGATTATGGGTTCATTTGTATTCTAAAATTCTTATGAACCAGTGATGTAGACAATTAAATATCATATCCCATATATTTTGTTTGGTTGACAGAAAATGATTGAATTCATCTATATACTGAAGCAGAACATGTCTCTGCCTTCATCTCCTGCATCTGCAACATGTGAAACAACTGAAATAGGTACCACATGAAAAGATCCATGCCATCAATGCACCCTCCCCTAGCTGAAAGCAGCTCAGTGGCCTCCCACCCCCCAGCCTGGTTGTGCTTATGCCACACTGTGCCAGAATTGCATCCTATGCAATGCATTCATTGCCTTCTTTATGAACGCATCATTTAGTGACAAAAATCAGGCAGAACTGCCATGTTAAGTGAGATTATGTTAAATTCTTCTAAAGCATTCTTCTAAAGCATGTATTTCCACATGCTTTATGTTCCTTCTGCACCAACTCAGGAAGCTCAAACTGCTCAAGGAGCTGCTGATGCAGTTCTACAGAGGAATTATTGAGTCTGTTATCTGCACCTCTATAACTGTCTGGTTTGGTTCTGCAACCCAACAAGACAGACACGGACTTCAGAGGATAATTAGAACTGCAGAAAAAACAATTACTACCAACCTGACTTCCATTGAGGACCTGTATACTGCACAAGTCAAAAAGAGGGCTGTGAAAATATTTACAGACCCCTCGCATCCTGGACATAAACTGTTTCAACTCCTACCCTCAAAACGACGCTATAGAGCACTGCACACCAGAACAACTAGACACAAGTACAGTTTTTCCCCGAATGCCATTACTCTGCTAAACAAATAATTCCTTCAACACTGTCAAACTAGTTACTAAGTCTGCATTACTATTAAACTTCTCATCATTCCTATCACCCATCTCCTCCCACTCATGACTGTATGACTGTAACCTTGTTGCTGGTATCCTTAAGATTTATATTGACTGTTTCCCTATGGCTATCATTAAGTGTTGTACCTTATGATTCTTGACAAATGTATCTTTTCTTTTATGTACACTGAGAGCGTATGCACCAAGGCAAATTCCTTGTGTGTCCAATCACACTTGGCTAATAAAGAATTCTATTTATATTTTGATGTAAATTGCCCAGTTTATATATATAGCATAAACACTTACTGGTTCATAATGAAATTAATTGTGATTTTTCTGCCCGGAAAATATAAATCAGTGTCCAACTCTTAATTAAATAAGGCAGGAGCCAAATTTCTAAACTTTGCAGCACATCTGGTCCATCAAGTGTTAGGTGTATTTGATAATATTCCTCTAAACTTCACTGCAGAATTTCAGAGACCTGGACCCTCCATCCTTCAGTTCTTCTTTTCTCCTACTTCTCTGCCTTACGATGCCTTCATTCTCCTACACTTTCACCTTAGTCTTCCACTCTTCCCAAGCACCTTGCACCCTGCTACTGCTTTCTCTTTCTGTTTCTGTTCTTCCTTCTGTTCCTTCCAAATGGTCTCACCTACTCTCTGCCTTCTAGTTCTCCAAACATATGCATACACTTCAAAAAGCTTTTAAAAGAAGTCCTGAATCACTTCCTAAATCTCTTTTAATATGATTCCAGCATTCCATTACAAAGTCTGTATCACACTTGACCAGCTGAATTTCTTTTGTCTCAAAGCAAATGGGAAAATATTGGTTTTATCACATTTATTGGTAGATAGTGAAGAGAAGCTAAGATTCCCTCATTCATAATTATGATGCAAAAAAACCCCCAAGTTTTCCAAATAGGGATAAGCTTTCACCTGTTCAAAATAGAAAATCACCATGATAGAATTTGCCACAACTATTATAAAGAAACATACTGCAGTAATCCTGTAAGGATTATGACATCCTGAGCCATTATTGCTACCAGAATATAAATATTATGGGAAGAAGTGACGCATTAACATTATTGTTAATCAGGTTTGGTTTTGGTTTTTCCCCTACAATTAAAAATATTGTCAGTCTGCGTTTTCTATTTCTGCTGCACATTTGTATATCTCAAAACACTTGGAACAGAGGTCATCCAATGGAGATGACAGAAGGAAAATTACAGCAGATAAAATAAAGCAGTTCTTGACACAGCACATAATCTGTTGAATTTATTAAGACAAAATTGAGGGAATGGTGATGAGCACAGATATGTTTAAACCAGGTTCATGGAAGCCAAGTCTGTCAAGGGCTGTTAGTCTTGACCTTCAGTGTTTATTTGTGTTAACTCTTGCAGTATCTTATCAAACATACAACCTACTTCAGCTATAGTCATAACTCTAGGCATCTTAACAGTAACAGAGTTGGAAGGGACCTTGGAGGTCATATAGTCCAACCCCTTGCTCACACAGGACACCTGTAGTAGGGATTCGAACCGCTGAACTGCCAACCTTTCTGATCAACAAGCTCAGCGTCTTAGCCACTGAGCCACCTAGTCAACAGAATATCTTACAGAATATATTAATTAGGATTTAAAAAATCAAGGAGTAACAATTGACAATAGAATTATTAAATTGTATCTGGGATAAAAGTGCATGATTTACCAATATGGTTGGCATGGAACATGCATCTTAGAGCCAGTTCACAAGCTACTCTCTTCCAGGATTTGTTTTTTTAAAAAAAAAACAGGTCTTCAAAGATTTATTGAAACATAACATATTTGTGGCAGGGGAACAATACTTAGAAATGAATATGTCTCCATTTCCTTCCAGCAAGCACTCCAGAGGCATTTTGGTTGGTCACTGGGAGGAATAAAATTCTGGATGAATATGGGTGTTGATCTGTTCCAGCAAAGACAGTTACCTATTCCTATATGCAAAGTCATGAAGTCATGGTTTACGTACAAGATTTGCCACATGAAATATGTATTTATGTGCCTTTAAATAATGAGTAAAATTGTTTCTGTACATGCATGTTTATGTGTGTGTCTATATAAGACATGTATACTATTTCAAATACATTATTTATTTCTATATTGAATCTTTCAAAATCCCTATTATTGTTTCAATTAAAAAAAAAAGCTACTGCATGAGACTAAATTACCAGGAAAATCAATTACCAATAAACCAATGGCAAATTTGTATTACAAATTTAAATAATGAAATGCTCATATATAAGGCTTTAGCTTATTCCTTGAAAAGATTTGATAGGGCATTTTGACTTGTATTTTTCTCATGTGTGATTAATTTGCATTATACAAACAACTAAAAAATGAAAGGGGAGTTCCTAGCCTACGGTTCCCTTTTCATATTGTACCATGTCAGCTAGCAGATAAACCATGCAAATGTGGTTTGCAGAAAATTCAACATCTCTATTATAGATGAAAAGTAAACAAAAGCAGATGAAGGATTAGTGCAATTCCAAATTTAAGCTATTGCTCTCAGTGACTTATAATAAAGTGGTGTTGCATACGGTGGCATGTTTTCGAATGACATTTCAATTGTACAAGCAATTTGCATTCTATCTGACATTAAATAACATTATCACCATTATGAATTCAGGCAGCATGCTCATCTCTACAGCATAAAGATATGAACTACGAGGCACATCTTAATGAAGGGAGTAAGTTTTCCTGTCAATCTGCTATGTGAGACAAGGCTGTGCAGAGGCTAAACCTCCCATAACATTATTGTGAGTTGCCCACTTCTGACATAGTACAAATCTTCAGCTAAAGCATTCCTCTTATTAAATAAAGATCTATAACTGAACACATGTATCTGTAATATCATGACAATCCAAAGAAAATTAAAAGACAGATTATGTCCAGGATATTACATGCACCACCACAGAGCACTGATAGAATCTGGTATGATCCTGTTGCTAAGATACCTGGCTAATGCCACGGAAACAAGCCCCTTTTACTAATCTAGTAGAATCCATGCATGCTTCCACATATTTTGGCAGGAGAAAGCAGAAGTCCACTGACAATGGTTTGGGAAATTGGGATATTACTAGCCAGTGCTCCTGAATTTATACATTTTTTATCTCTTTCTGATAAGCTTCAAGAATCTTAGCGAAAATAAGAATTGTAACACTCTGTTAATGGCATTTCGGCACTTTATACCATTTAAAACAAGTAAGATTACTTTTGATCCTCCTGCATAGTCAATAAAAGTTGCTTAAAAAGGTAATTATTTAAGTGCTTTTGGTTGCAAAATTGCTATGCTCCCAAATATGATTCCCCTTAATCTTTGTGATTTATAATGTGATATGCACGTAAATGACTAACTGCATATTTCTGTCTCTATTGCTTTATCCATGAAACACATCATGCACACAGTTCTTTGGGTGCATACAGAATAAAAGAGAGACATAATAAAGTGAGATACTTTTACCAGAATTAAAGGTCTATGCAAGTTAAAAGCTACTTTAACGGATTTAAGCCAGGTGAAAGCTCACTGACCTATACATTTAAAAATTAAAAATGGACCCTGGGGAGGTGAAATAGATATAAAATATGCTTATGTATTCTTTGATATAATTTACAGTTTGGTTATAAAATGTATCTAAGTGAGTGTGATTATTGGATAAATTGTGCTTTAAAAACAATCTATTGAAAAAAAAACCTGAACACACACACACACACACACAAACACAATACAACTTCTTTCAGAGAGAGAGAGAAAGAAACTGTAATGAACTCCTGGTTTACTGTAATTTGACCTGATAAGCATCTAGTACCCCTGTCAAGCACAAAATACAACAATAACTTTTGCAGATGTCCATTCCTGTCAAAATTTATTTGCTCAAATGACAAAACATATGATAAAAAGACAAAAAAGGATAGTTGGGAAAAACAAGAGTTCAAGTCTTAATCCACAACTATAAATTGAGAACCACAAAAGAAGAATATTCAAACAAGGAAGTATCTGTGTAAATAGATAATCAATAATACTCCCTTAAAGTAGCTTTTAATTTACACAGACCAAGACTTGCATCCCTTTCAGTCATACAAATCTGAAGCACATTGATTGTTATCAGAGATATAACACGTTTTGGAGGATTGATACTTTATTCTTCATTTTACAGCTTTTTAAGGTCATCTTGTGACCTAAACATCTTGTGGTGTTTAGCTAGCAGTATACTCCAGAAGAATGGGGACTCAGATTCTGAGTGTCATTTTCAATATTATAGAAGTCATGATACTGTTCCATTTATTATGTTTGCAAATGCATGCAGTATAAGAAAGAACAGAGTCTACGTTACACATACAGTATGTCCGTTTTATTCTGAAGTTTTTATTTTTACCTCTCCTAACGTTTTTCAGAGTAAAACCTATTTCTAATTAACTATTTCAGGCCAGTATACAAGGGTATTATGAAACAGGAGATTGTTCATGACATAGAAGAGATAAATCAATAACAGGTGCAGGTATCTGAGAAAACTGTTACTTCAACTTAAATTGTCCCTGTAAGAAGGACAGAAAAATGTTTCACTTTCTCTCTCTTTTTTTTTTCCAATTCTCGCTGGAATCCAAGTCAGAAGAGAAAATGGCTGTTTGCTTAAAATAAAGTGTCTGTGCTATCTATGTGAACCTGACTGTAATGGCAAAGGATGGGCCAGATCAATATCTATCTTCTTCATTCTTGAAGTAATAACTTTCAATAGGAAAATCTATTTACTTTTACTTACCTTTATTTTATTTCATTTTGCTTTAAAGAAGTTCATTCCAGAGGGAGAGTTTAGATTGCAAACAGCAGTTAACAAACTGATGATTTAACTAAGGACTGTAGGCGATTAGGTAGGTTGCCACATCATTCCCAATAGATATTGGTTAAGAGTAAGACCAAACATGTTGGCTTGGAAATTTTATTATATAAATGGTGGGTGTATAAAGCTATTTACGGTGTGTGACCAAGCTCCATAGCACATGCTAGAAAGGTTAATCAAAACCCAAATGGTCTGACCCTTATTTGCAATATACACAGAATCACCCCCTTTCCTTTAAGAGTCACTGAGGTACTGTGTGAAAAAAATATTCATTTCATACAGCTTCCCATTTTATTACAAGATGATGAGGAAAATATTGTGTTTAATTTCTAGCCATTGCTGTGAATATTTTTTTAAATCTAGTTTTTTTAAAATTGCCAATTGAATTGAAAAACTCTAGTTACACTTTGAACATGATAACTGACAACTTACTTCAGTAATAACTAGCTTTCTTATTATAAATGCCAGTTGCCATTCCAAGAAAACTTATTCACAACAGATAAACAGATAAATTCAGTTTATTCCTACCAAAGATGATTGGAAACTACACCTTGCACTAAAAAATGCTTTTAGTTTGAGAAATACACCCATTTTCTAGTATAAAATTAAAATAAATAGCTAGGATTATATAATTTCTTCAATGTTCAATCAACCATTAGAATTAGAATCTTATGTAATGACTTGAATTTGTTTATAGAGCACATTAAAATATAAGCAATGTGTTAAAACAGCAGTTCTTCGTTCTGGATAAACCCTCTCACATAAAATATTCCTTTAAAACATTAGAAATTATTTTTAATCTAATATTTCCTTGTCTCCTAAATATATTACTAAAATGTGAAATTAATTGTAAATTATGCAGTTTTGTATTGTGTGCAATGTAAACTCCATTAGCAATATAATAATAACAACACATATTTTTAAAACGCACAGTGTATTTTTTTCTTAGATGAGAGGATAACTTCATTTCCCCCTTAATTTTACTCTTCATTAATTTGTAAAAAAAAATAGTTTACTGTTTATATGTATTCATATGTATGAAACTATAACATTTTAAATCAGTTTTAAAATTATTTCTGGTGACTACAGGAAAAAAATGTTTTTCATAATTTATTCAGTTAACAATGTTATTATGGAAGGTGGGTCCATAAGAATTCTATCAAGTTGTTTCTTGCTCAAAAAGTATACTATATATCCTACAGATGTTATGTTTCAAGCCCAGATATAAAACAGTTTCAGAGTGTGTCAGTAGCTATTAAGAGAAATGGTGAAATCACACTAACATTATTTTACTTTCCTTGTAAATTTTACTAAAAATTGTTAAATCATCTTAATTGAAGTGGTATAATAAAACCCATAATCTAGACTGCTGTTGTTTATAGAAATCTCAGTACACTAGTGCAGTATATTTGTAACTAAGGATGAGATACCAGCACTAAGATCCTGCTTAAATAATTTCCTAGATAAGGGAAAAAAATTAGAGGTTACTGCTCTCCTTAGAATTTGAGACTGAGAGGAAGCCCATATTAATATAAATATAGTCTAGAAAGATAATTAATTCAAAAGAAAATATGAAGAATGCTGAAGCTAAATTACATTTCATTAATACTGATAGGCACATCATTATTAGAAAGGTTTTTTTATGCACAATCACAGATGAATAAATAATTGTTCAGGTTTACGGTAAGCAATTTACACAGGAGTTTCCAACTTTCATTTCAGGATGAAATGAGGAAATATACAGCCAGAAACAAATAAATTCTATGGATATTCTCAGTATACAAAAGATGAATGAAGCTGAAGGAAAGCCTCAATAAATCTTGAGAAAAGCCATTGGCAATTTTAGAAAAAAATAAAAAATAGTTTCACTTGTTAAATGGCACCATGGGATTACGGGAAAATATTCAGGGTTTTAGAAGACTGTAATATTTTGGGTTTTGAAGGCACAGTAATTTTATGTATTGGATTTTCATCTGCAACAAATTTTATTATGAGTTTTCATCCACCATTTTATTTTATTTTTTATATTGAACTGGAAGATAAAATAACTGAAGAAAAGGAAATAATTAAGGTGCTCACAAGAAGATCACAATATGTAATCAGTGTTTCTGAGCTTAATATGCCCAAGTAAAGGATTAGTCCTGCTATAAGGAAGGAGACATATTAAAGCAAAATACACATGAAATACCTAGTGGGGTAAGCACTGAGTTAGAGGCTTTAGAAGTAATTATGCTATATATAAATCAAAGCTCAACTTTAAAGCAACTAAGTGCTATTAATTATCCCTTACCTAACACAGCTCTTAAAATGTCAAATTAAAAAGGGGGCTATTGATAATTGTGTAAGTTATGACAAAGCAAGATGCCTCTAGCAACAACAGGAGACAGCATGAAAAAGCAGCAAAACATACTTCTCTTTGATATTATTCTGAACCATTCAAATGTAAAACAGATAAGAATATTGATGACAGTACAGCCAGTATAATTTATTGTAGATTATAAATTTTGACTATTTTAAATTGTGCTAATTTAAAGAGGGAAGAAGCTTTTGTTTTCCTAATTCAGCATGTACTTTGTGTCCAAGATATAGAGCATATTCATAGCATCAGAAGAGTATTATTTTGGAACAAACTGTGTGGTCTTGATACTAGTTCTTCTAGTATATTTTGGAAGTATATATATATGTGTGTGTGTGCCTCCAAAAGCTCAATGTGCAGAAAGTCTATACTGTATCAGCATCATGGCAATGGTGCACAATGGACTAAGCTGAGGAGCAGCATTTAGACTGGGATCACTTACTGAATCTTTTGAATGAGTAGAAATTCGTATCTTCTGCCATATTTTGATTCTGGGCAGGTCTGTGAAAAGGCCCCTCTTCGAATACATATATCTGATAATGTGAAAACCAAGTGTCATAACAAAATTAGTAGGATGACAATGCATAGCTAAGAACTTCATTTCTTTCTTCTGAATTCTATGAGTATTTTGAAAAGCCTACCTACATTCTTCTGTTTTCAGGGGTCATCAAAATGATTTAGAATATGTAGAGGAAGATAAGATGGTACGCCTACATCGATTTTCCTTGCAAAAGCTTCCTGGATCAGCTAATTACTCTTACTTCAGTATGAGGAAATGCACACATCTTCCATTGTCACTGAGGTGCCATTTTGTCCTTCACTGATCCTTTTATCACACCTTCATCATGTTTCCATGGCTACTCTACTCTAACTAATTAGAAGGTTAACCCTATTTGGTTGCTACCTATATTATTTCATTACTATCAGAAAAATATAGGCTAAGTTAAATTAACTGAAATTAACAAAATATGAATCTCTTCTGATTTCTGCCGGCAGATCTTTGTTGTTGTATATGTAGCTGCCAAGCAACAAGGTCATTGAAATAGTAACATTTGGGACTGTTATAATTATTTTAGGGTTTGGGTTATACATGTTTCTAATTAGCAAAAGAGAACTTGGCAAAAATAAACTTTGGTGATTTTATTTATTTGTGGGATTTATACCCTACTTTTGCACAAACATATAGTGTTCAAAGAAACTTAAAAATATTTTTTCAGCAATAATTGAAATATTTTAATTAAATATATTTTAATTTTAAAAACATGCTAAAATTTAAAAAAAAAAAACCCAGATCCTAAACTTCAGTGAGCCAAAACTTATTATTGTAGCAAATAAGTACAAATTATAATTGTACCTTTTTAAAAAAACTTTTTGTAAGCAGAAAGGTTCTACATGCTGGATCTAAATATAGATCCAGATATTATTGTATCCTATCTCAAAGATTTAAAAGGAAAAATAGTACTTAAAAATCAACAATCAAAACATTCACTATAAATAATTTGAAAAAACAACTGTATTATTTATTCGCTTGAACTGTGGAAGACCTTGGCTTGGCTGAGAAAGTCTTAGTCATTTTTTTGGTTATTCCACTAATGTGCAGCATAACCTTACTAATAATTTGGAGCAGACTGGTATCAGAGAACTCTGATAAATCCCAAACAATACCAGGTTTAATGCCAGAGTTCAAAGCTTTAGGGAAGAGCTGCATTAAACGTTTTTCCATATGGTTATTTTTCTTTTGAGATTTTCTTTTAAATGTCTTGTTAAAATGAAAATAAAATAACTTTGACCACAATTTTTTTTCCTAAATAGGCAGCATGACACAGGGCTAGTTAACGCCTCATTACTCCTAATACATCCTTTCCATCTGAAATCTTGCAACTAATTTTAATTAGTTTAATCTATATTTAATTTATTTTCCAGGATTGGAGAAGATGACATTAATCCTAAAGTTCACTATGGAATATCCTCTTGAAGACAGCCCTGACCTATATGCTCAAATTTTGAGGAGGAATAGGAATATGTTTCTCCAGGTACAATAAGTGTGGCAACTACAGTTATTCTTATAAAAGTCTGACTTGTCCATAATGATATTTGCCATAGTTACATGCCACTTAAACTACTGTCATGTGCCCTAAGTGAGGCTTTCATTGACAAGTATTTGTCAGCTGTGTATCATGGGTAGGCAGATATAATATTTTAAAATTTGTGTCAAGGCTGAAATCTATAAATATTTGAAATCAGAAGTCTTGCTTTAAATAATCATGGTTGAGAATATACCGTATGTATACAGCCATATGTGTGCATTTCCTACATAGAGACAAATATTAATTCACACACACACACACACACACGCACACACACACACACACGCACGCACACACACACACACACAGAGTAGAGATATAATAATACAGTATTGCTATAAATCATATGAAATATTTGACAGTTGTGCTTCCTACAGGTATAGATTGACTCTTAGGCAGATATTTATTACTGGAAATTTCTTAAATTAATCAGATTTACATAGCCACATATACACATACACATAAACTTCTGGTTTCTAGCATTCAATAATCTATAGCCTGCATAACTCGGTAAAATTAAATTGCAAGTAATAAATCCCATTTTCCTTTGTTCCTTTCTCTTTTAGATCTGTAAGTTAATTAAACTTACAGTTAATTAAAGGCTGTCAACTACTTTGAATAGCATAATTATACTAAATGAGTAGCAAATTCAGCATATATCCTTTTTGCTGCAGTTCCTCGATCCAGGTGACAATAAATTAACTTAGCCATGTCCAGGCTAGCAAAGTCACAGAACTTTATTTCTCAGAATTCTTCCAGTTTTACCTGGAATGGTAGACAAAACTAAGGAACAAACAGATTTCAGTCTAATTGCAAATTGTGGAAATCATTCATTTCCCAAGCTTCAGTTTAAACTCACATCTACATTTATTCTTTCATTGCCTGCTAAAAGCAAAAGGAAACTATGAGAAGCTAGTAAATTTGCCAGAAAAAAAAGGGAAATTAGCAAAGCTATCATATTTTATCTGTATCTTTTTTGTAAGTTGCAGAATTTTATATTTAATACAAAGTTTCTCCTATGCATATCTGCAATTTTATTATCTTGATGAGCAAGAAGTAACGGGTCAGTGTTTTCACAAGCATAAAACGTTTAGGCTTATCATAATGAAATCCTGACGATCCTTTCTGTTCCAAATTTTGCCAATGTGCGCTCCACAAAATAGCAGATCGGTTGCTGTACTACTACATTCCAAGTCATGTCTTCAGTCTGATTCAGAGAGATGAAAGCATAACGAACCCAGCACATGACTGAGATTATTTGCTGACAGAACACCAAAGAAGTAAAAGATAAACTTGTAAAATGAAAGAGGGCTACTATAATCCAAAGAGCAACAAGAGAGCTTGTGATCCGTATATTGTGTGGCAACTGGTGATAGCTTCTCTTGGATCAGTTGGGAAGCTCATACCATTAAACAGGAATACCAGACAGTGAGACAACCAAGGAAAAGAAAAGGTATGTAGTACAAAACAAACATTTATTCATTTTGGCAGAAACAGTCAATAAAGTAGTTTCAACTGACTCAAAACTCAAGAGCAAAGAAGAGTCAATCTTTTCTCCAGGTGTTTTGGCTTAAAACTTCTACAATGCCCTACTATTAGCATTAGCTAAGGTACAGTAGTTCAGAGTGTGTCCTGATTTGGAGAAGGCTGTCTACAACATAAGGCAATGTAATAAACCCAATCTTCACACATCCCTCTCTCATTTTATCACAACGCACAAAAATCTTTAAAGGGTTATCAAATGTGATCTCAATGGACATGTTCTTAAAAATCTGGTGCCTACTGATGAATCACAGGTGCAAAATCGGAATCAGGCATTTTGGACACAAGAAAGAACACATGATTCATTTCAATTTTATGCTTCTCTCACAGTACATGGCTGACATTTCCTTTTTCTGTAAGGTAGAAGCAAAAATACCATAAATATATAGGTGAGTTTCCTATGGTCTGTCAAATAAACAGTAATTTTGAACATGATCCACATATGATTTCAAAGTAACTGCAAAAATAGTTAATTAGGATGTACCTATGTAAGCCCTGCTTTTTGGTTTTGTACTTTTAATATTATAATGTGTTGTATAATTTACTGTTTATTGCATTTGTAAGATGCTTAGATTTGGTTTTTTTTAAAATTTAATTATCATTAAAGCACTTGAAAAAATAATAATCAAACATAGCACAATGCCATAAATGAAAATCATTTATGTTACAGCATGGAAAATGTTTAAGCTTTGTAAAAGTTTCGATAAATACTTATACATTTTCTAAAATATCAGTTTCTGAATTAGAGCAAATTAATGTTTCATTTATTTTGCTAGACTCTAGACAGGATTTTGAGAGGAGCTGCAGAAACAAGTCCTCTGCCCACTTTCTGTTTTTCTTCTTATTTTTCTGACTGACTTAGAGTCATGATATACAACATCATAATTCATCAGAAATGATTTTACTTTCCCTGTGTCACCAAAAAGGATATTTGGCAAATATTTATCATTCTCCTCTCTGGAATCAAAAAGCGATTTATGTTTCTCATATGAATCGAGATACTGAGAGGTACACAGGAGACAGGCAGGAGGTGGGAATATAAATTTTAGACTATAATAATTGCCAGGTGAGAACCATTATTTAAAATTAAGTATGATTATTCAAAACAGCATCAAACCTTTCCCTCCTTTCTTAAACTGTCAATAAAAATGGACAAGTTGGCTGATTTTTTTATTCTTCCAACTGCCTCCAAAGTTTAATCCATTGTTCTTACCAGCTTGGGTTCCAGAAAAATTGCAATTGCAAAGTTCTCCTGGAAAAACATGTTCAAGAAATGATGACAAAAAGAATTGGGAGACCATCTGCTTTCTTTTCTCACGTTTAAAAAAAATATATCCCTGAATGTGCCATCAGATATGCACCTCATTCAAAAGGGTTTTACGCATGCATTTTAATCAGGATTATATTTCAATTCATAAATGCCTTGAAAATGTGTCATTTTTCTATCTCGGGGCAACTATTTTTCCATATGTAAGCCATCATTCTTAATGTAAGGGAAAAAGAAACTTTACAATAAGGGTATGGTTTGCATAACTTGGGAATGTTTTTGTAGATTAGCTCTTTAGTCTAATAAATAAGAAAAGTACCAAAATCATCCCTGGTTAATAAGAGATTGTCCTCATCAGAAGTACATTCTTTGCAGTTATCTGAAACTTTTCTTCAGTAAAATTACCATCTGAAATAAGTACTACGGCATGGAAATGCTTAAAGACTACACACAATATGATACTCTGGGTGTATTAGGACAACATGTTTGTTGAACTGCAACAATCTTAGCTTTTTAAATGACCCTCCAATGCAATAATAACAGACTACACTACAAGTCACAGTGTCATTTTCATTCCTATACATTCAAAGCAAAAATTTGGCATTTTTGGTGATGAATGTATGTATTTGAAATTATTAAGTAAAAATGATAACCTTCCATATATTACTAGCTTGATTCAAACAATGTAATTTTATAATTTTGAGACTAAAAATGGCCTAACCATTTCCATACTTAAAAGATAAATAACTTAACATTTAATGAGCCAACGAATGCACTTGGCTTAGAAATGGAATCCGATTAAAAAAAATGATTTAATGTCTGAGACAAACTAAATTTGATTTCTTTTCGTTTACATATCATTTTACTTATAATTAATTAGCATTATTACTGTTTGCTATGGCTTTGCACATTCTTTAAAACAATGCCTACAGAAACCTATTTTAAAGAATTTTCACTGTTTTGTTCCCCATTTGTGTTTTTAATCATTTGTTCCTTGTGTCATTTTGAAAATTTGGTAATAAAACATTGGACATCATTGGGAGCTTCAATCCAAGTTTTTGGATCACCCACACCTTTGATCTCAAGTTTTATTTTGTGCCTCTTATGGTTATAGACCATCATGGAGGTCCATTATACACATGTTGCATACCATAGCACTCAAATGCACGCCCCCCCCCCTTCTACTTCTCACACGGAAATAAAAAGGAATCTTTTGTTGATCAGAGATATCATAATTCTAGATATGAAAGAAACCAAGAGTGTGTCCTATTTGCACAGCATTTGCTATCCTATATCTTGAGCCCTGCTCCCTAAACAATAAACTTGCACACTGGTTTTTCATACTTGAGAAAGTTATTTTGCCTCTTTTGAAATAAAGGCACAGGTTGGATTATGATATGATTGAGGAAGCATTGGCCATGGGATAGAAACACATTACATTTGCCTTATTTGTGACATGATATCTGAGCACAAAGATTTTGCAGGGATTCGCAAGCGTCAGATATCACTGAGAAAGCTATGAGCATAGACAACATTCAAGTAAAGAGCACACAACCTACATGATTTTATGTCACATTCCTACCACATTTAACTTACCAAAAAAATCTGCTTTGAGTTTTTTTATTTTATTTAATTGATTGGTACCAGTTATAGCATAATACTGTGCATATACATAGTGTAGTACAATACTACAAATAATAGGTATATGTAAGAAAAATTAATATCAAGGCGAGTAAAAATTTCTAAATATTGTATGAAATATTTTGTAACTACACCAATGTCTCAAATTAAAATGGATATAACAATCATTTTTACTTCATAATCATTCAATGTTTTTAGCTTTGTAGTTCATAGTATTTTGTTATTTTCTCCAGTTGTCATTCAATTATTTCTAGCTATTGCCTTATCATTAACCACACTTTTCAATCATGGCAACATTTGGTATATTTTGTTCTAATCACCTAACAGTTTGAATTTTGACGTCCCAAAATTTTAACTTTGTTATTTTAGAAAACTTTTTCAGTCACATGTGATTTTTGCAAACAATTAGCCTATATTTTCTGCAAAAATTCTAATGGACAATTTTTGCAATCTGTGTTATTATGATTACTACTATTACTATTATGCAATAGCATTAGTTAAGTATTCCTATAAATTATGGATGATAATAATAATTAATTAAACATGTATGATGAATGACTCTCAAGGATTCTGGGTCACTTACAACAATGAAACGAAAAGTTACAGTAACACCAAAAAAGTATCATAAATAAAATATGATAAGCCTAAGTGGATATATTATCAAGTAACTGATAATAAAAAGAAATTAAGGGAATTAAATACAATATAATAAAAAGTGCCATAGATTATTTCAGTTAATTTTCAGTTGGTTTAAATGATTTGTGGATGACAGGTAAACAATGTAATTTTTGAAATGTAATGTAATAAAATAGAATTGGTTTAAATACATTGGGCCAGATTTCAAGGAAGTACAAGTTTTATTCTGAAACTTCATTATGTTTATTTTTAACAGTCTAGACTTTTAAAGATTCATCAAGTGAAGTATGGTAAACAATGAAAAGATTATCATTTTGTTCACAGGGCACAATCAGTATCACAAATTTTAATTTTCAAAGGTTCATGCTGGCAATTTTTCATTTGCATGTCTAAAAACTGGATTAAAAAAACACTTCAGAGCATCACTGACTATCAGCAATTATATCAGCATCCATCTCTTACAAGAGCCACTCAGTTCCTCTCTTGAAGGGGCTTAAAACTTGAAGAAAATGTTTTGTTCAGCATTCAATTCCTTGAGAAATTGTTTGCATGTGTATATTATGTGATACAATCCTATTCATGTCTTCGAGTTTGTTATTCTTTACACCATGTAAGTGTGTATGGGCCTGCAGGGCTACATATAGACATTTTCAAATTCTGTGTAAATCTGCCAGCATGTTACAATCATTAATCTATGTTTAAACATGAAAGTAATTGCTTGTCCAAAACCGAGTAATTAACTTTAGTTTACTATATTTCTTTCTAATTTACAAATGATGAAAGAATGTAAGTGATGTGTAGGTTCTGTAGCCAACAATATGAAATATTTTGTGAGCTTGGTTGACAGTTGGCTTTTGAATTTAAATATTTAATTTCTAATCTTTAACATTACTCCTTGGTATGCATTTAATAATATCCTCATTCTGTCAGACCAAAAAGTATAATTTAATGGCAACCTTTAGTTTTAGGCCTCAAAAATGTCTTCTACTTCTAGGCAATACAGTAGTAATGACAATAGAAGACTTTAGAATTTAAAATCTCCTTTTGAAGAAAGAGAACAAAGCAAATTAGATGTTGGAACAAACCATGGAAATTGCCAAGAAGAGAGGACAATGCCAAGAAAGATAACAGTCACAAAAAGGAATTTAACAGAGAGCTGTTAGAAGATACAAGAAGCATTCTTATAACAACATCTTTAAAGACATAGAAAATGGAAACAGATATGGAAAAACAATGAAAGTCTTTCAAAAGTTCTCTGAACTTGGAAGTTACAATCTCAAATTTGTATGCTAAAGGAAAAAATGAACACATAGTAATTGATTCAAAGAGTACCAGAAGAAGATGGAAGGAATACAATAGAGATGTCAACATCCAAAATACTTCACAAGATTTGCTATTGTGGTGAATATCTGCAGCTCAGGTGTAGGATGAGGGTAAAAGTTTGTTCTCTGAACTTGTGAGTTGGGTTCCGAATGTTTTGTTACCAGGCTAGGTAGCATCTTCAGTTTAGGGAATGTCAGTGAATGTCAGTGTCAGTGTTCCGTTTATAAGAACTTAGGTGTGGGTGTGTCAAGTTAGGGTTTTGTGACAGGTGAGTCATCTGTGAGTCTTGTGATGAGTTTTGTGATAAGGAGATTACCTCAGGTCAGGGTCATCTGGAGGTGAACTGCTAGTGTGTGTGAGTGGGGGCGGGAATTGCATGAGTTGGTTAAAGGTCGGTGCTGTCTCTAGTTGGCTGTGTGATTGATTTGGATTCTGAGGGGTTCATAGGCTGGTGGTAGGACAATGTGTCTGTTGATGGAATTGCTTGTGGAGTGCCAGGCTTCAATGATGGGTGGTGGCATGGCTGTTGATTCTGGTGTTGATATTTGGTGTTGGTGTGGGTAGAGATTAAGGATTTGGATTGTGGCATTTGACTGTCAACTGATGTTTGTGGATCCTGGTTTTTAATTGATGTGATGTTTGTCCCACATAGAATTGATTGCACTGGTTACAGTTGATTTTGTAGATGACATTGTTTCTTTCATTTGCCTGTATTTGGTCTGGATAATTCCTGGTGGAGTGTGGTTGTGGGTTTGTGTCTATTATAATTCCTAGGGATTGGAGGATTCTAGCTGTCATTTCCAACACTTTACAAGATATTTCTATTTAACAAAAACCTCTAGTACTAGAAGATGAAGTTAGGTCAGTGCTCTGGTCAATACAAAGTTGGAAGGCTACAGAAAATTGAGACCCACAGAAATATGGTAAGCAATAGAAGATTGACTGAATTGACCAACCTATCCCAGCAAATCTGAAAAACAACATAGTGACCAACATATTGGAAAAGGTTAATCTACATTCCAATACAAAAAGAAAAAAGAAACTTAAAAGACTGTATAAATTTTGTACAAAAACCCTTTATATCACATGTTAGCAAAAAATGTTTAGGATTATCAAATGCAGATTAGAACTCTATATGGAATAAGAGATGCCAGATGTTTAAACTGGGCCAAGGATATGAGACATTATTGCTGATGCATGCTGAATAACTGAGAAAGCCAAATAATACCTGAAAGAAGTCCCTATGTGTTCCATTGGTTATAAAAAAGTTTTTGATAGTGACAATCATGTCAAACTGTGGAATGTGCTCAAAAAAGGGGAATCCCAAAACATCTCATCTTCATGAAAAACTGATACACAGGTCACGAAGCCACTGTACAGACAGAATATGGTAAAACAGATTGGCTCCAGATTTGGCAAAGCAGTGCAATGCAACAAGGCTGTATACTGTTCCCTTTATTCATGTATGTATGTATGTATGTATGTATGTATGTATGTATGTATTTATCTGTGTGTGTGCGCGCACAAAAGATCTACAACAGGGGTGTCAAACTCGCAGCATCACTTTGTTGTCATGTGACGTATCGCGACTTTTCCCCCCTTCACTAAACAGGGTGGGCATAGCTAGTTCATGACTCATCTGGTCCACTGGCCATGAGTTTGACACCCCTGATCTACAAGCTTTAGTAGCATAAGTTAAAGAATGCAGGCAAAAATTAGGATTAAAGTTAAATATAATAAAGAGTAAATTAACAACAACAGACAGAATAACCATCTTAAAAATGGCAATGAAGACATTGAAGTGGTGGATACTTTCTGCCTGTTAGGATAATAACATCAACAAATTTGTTGTTTATTTGACAATATTTATGAACTTATCCAACTCATGCAGGCTACAGTAGTCCTAGATGCAAGTATAAAACAAAACAGTTAAAATAATAATGGAAATTGTTTCACTATGAGAATAATTCATATAGAATTGCAAGCCAAAAGTTTATTGAAATAATATCAGTTGTCAGCCCCTTTGAGGTTGACAAGATCAAAAAATGAAAGCAAGAGGAACAAAACCAGAGGGACAACAGAATCTTGAAAGTTTGTCAAAGTTTGTTTCAGCCACATTTTATACCAATCAAAATCCTGGCAGACTGGTTTTGAGGGCCTTTTTCCTCATGTTGTTCTTTTTCAGGACTTTAAAAGGAATTAATTCTAAAAATAGACAAATTTTAAAAAGCATTCATATCCATGTGGTTGCCTGGTAATGTGCATTTGCATTTATTTACAAGCTTAGACTTTGAATTATTCTTTAAAAAATGAGGAGTAATGAGTGCCAACAATTTTATTTTCACATCTACTCTGTCAAAACTCAGTTGACTTCCAAAGAATAGGAAATTAGCCCCATCCTTGCAATTATACTCCAAGTGTCGTACAGTTAAGCTACCAAATAATGTCATATTTTAATCAATTTAATTTTACATCAGAGACATGACTCTACAATTCCTAAAGCCAGAATTTTAATATGGCTCACAGTCCTGTTTTGGAATGCTTTTGTAAATCATATGTTGCAAACTGTGGTCTGGGTAAACTAGAAGTTCATTCATACTATATAGCTGAGCATGCAATGCAGAAGACGAAGAGCATGGTTTAAAGGAATAAAAATATTAGTTCAGCCCAGACATTTTATTTATGTACTTATTTTTTAGATTTTTACCCTGTGGTTTTTACTCAGGCTCCTAATTCAAACCTTTGACCACATGGAATCATGTCTTCTTCTACTGTTTTTATTGTTTCGGTAAAAAAAAAAAAGTCAGTTCAAACCCTGAAAGTGAACACAAAACCCAAATTGTTTGTTTCTTTATATCAAGATTTATCAACTGACTCGCTCCAAAGACTCTAAATAAATTCTCAGTATAGTTTTATTAGTTGCTATGTCTGGCAGTATCCATGCTTATTGTTATGGCATCAATCCATTGCATTGATAGTCTTAGTCTTTTGCATTATCCTTCAGCCTTGCCAAACATAGTACCTACTCTAAATAATCTTTGTCTTCACTTGAGGTGTTTCAAATGTTGAAGTTATATGCTTGTCATTTCATCTTCTACAACAGGATTAGGCTTGCATTCCTCCAATACTGATTAATTTGCTCGTTGGGCAGTTATGGTACTCATAGCATCCTTCTCCAACATCACAATTCAAAAGCATTTTTTTTCTGTTTTCTTTCTTCAGTGTACAACTTTCATATCCATATGATATTATGACAATATCCTGGGCTGAATGTCAGATTATTGAATATGAAGAAATCACTTTGTATTTAAAGATATTGTTTGTGCCTTTCATAGTTTATTTTTCCCCCAAGGGCATTGTCTTTTGATTTCTTGGCCATGGGTAGTTTCATTATTGATTATTGATCTAAGCAATCTGAAATTGCCAGCTAATTTCTGTTTCTCTTCTGTCAAGGCTAAAATGATTGATGTTACCAGCTGTTAGAATCTTTGCCTTCTGCGCATTATGCTACACTCCAGCTTCGAGACAGTGTTCCCTGATCTTAATAAGAGATGCTTCAGATCACTTGCACTTTCAGCCACTTATGTGCATGATCAGCATAGAAAATTGTTAACAGTCTCCATCAATTGTCACACCTCAGTTTTCTTCACTCAGTCCTGCTTCTTCAATTATTTGTTATGAATGTAAATTGAACTAGTATGAGGAAAGTATGCAGTATTTGTTGATTTTGAACCATTCTATTGCTTCCTATTCTGTTTGGACTGCTGCTTCTAGCTCAGTGTAAAAAATATACATTAAAATTATTAGATATTCTGGTATATTCATGCTTCTTAATTTGGTTCAGAATCTTTCATTGTTTAGCAGTCAAAGGCTGTAGTCAATGAAACACAGGTAAATATCCTCATAGTATTCAATTGTATTTTCATAGATTTATCTCACATCTGCATGGATGTATTTTGTTCCTTGGCCTTTCTTGAACTCTGCTTGCAGTTCAGGCAGCTCTGACTCCATAATTTTATTATTTTTTTAATAATAATTTATTTATTTAAAAATCTAGAGCAGAGTCTGGTTTTGTTTGGTTGATCCTTTGTACCAGTGGTGGAATTCAATTTTTTTTACTACCGGTTCTGTGGGTATGCCTTGGTGGGTGTGTCAGGGGAAGGATACTGCAAAATCTCCATTCCCACCCTACTCTGGGGCCAGCCAGAGGTGGTATTTGCCAGTTCCCCGAACTACTCAAAATTTCCACTACCAGTTCTCCAGAACCTGTCAGAACCTGCTGAATAGCATCCCTGCTTTGTACTTTCCATACATGAGGGACATCTTTAGATGTTCCGATCATCATTTAATGAATAGCTACATCAACAATCAGAAAACCAAAAGTGTTTGCTTCACTTACATCATAAATACCAGCTTTACTATTAAGTCTCTTCAGATCTTTAGCAGTGACTTCAAGTCTTCTGATGTGAAGGGCTCATCTTCCAGCACTTGATCACATTTTGTTTTGTAGTAACTATCCATTAGGTTTCATGGCAAACCTAAAATAGATTCCAGTGTTGTTGCCGTTGTCAAAGAAATGTGATCCTCATCTTCCAACACTGTCTCATATTGCTACTGCCCAACTGGGTGGTTTGTCATAGTCAAATCAGATCAGTCCACCTTTGAAGAACCTGCCAATAATTAGTCTACTGATGCCATAGCTTTCAGCTACACAGATACAGTGGGCCTTAGCAACAAGTAAAGTTGCAAACCAAACAAGGAAAATTCTGAATACAGCACAGAAATTGTGTTCTATAAAATGCCAAATAAAATAATAAAGCAGTAGCCATATCTTTATTCATTCAGAACTTATTCCAGAATTTACTCCAAAGATCTTCTGGAAGATCCAATTTTTAACTATTCACTAGAAAGGCATGAGAATGGGATCCAGTCTTCCCTCAGGATAAGCTTTTACAAAGATCTGTGTTCTAACGAAGTAACTTTGTTGTACCTGTAAAGTACAAGTTCATGGGTATTATGTATGCACTTTCGTTAGGTGAGCAGAAGTTACATGGAATAGCTGATGCAGGGGTGAAATGTTCCCGGTTCAGACCGGATCATCCGATCTGGTAGTGATGGAGGCGGGTGGTTTGGAGAACTGGTAGCAAAAATCCCTGCCCCCTCCCCCCTCCCATTGCCCTGCTGAGCTGCACAATCATCAGAGGCTTTTTTTTTTAAAGCATTTTTTCTACAACCTCTTTGGCCGAAAAAATGCTTTTAAAAGTTTTTTAAAAGCCTCTGATGATCACGTGGCTCAGCTGGAATCATCAGAGACTTTTAAAAGCATTTTTTCTACAACCTCTTTGGCCGAAGAGGTTATAGAAAAAATGTTTTTAAAAGGAAAAAAAGCTTCTGCCAATCAGCAAGTCAGCTGGGATCATCAGAGGCTTTAAAAGCATTTTTTTTTACAATCTCTTCAGCTGAAGAGGTTGTAGAAAAAATGGTTTTAAAAGTAAAAAAAAAAATTGGCCACACCCACTCAGTCATATTACCCCTCTACCAAGCCACACCCATAGAACTGGTAGTAACAAATTTTACATTTCACCACTGAGCTGATGCATAATACACCTAATTCTGGGCTACATAGGATCTTATAAGTAATAACCAGCACCTTGAACTGCATTTGGAAAACAATAAGCAACTGAGGGACCCATTGCAGTAATTTTCTTATATGATAATACTATCATTTTACAGTAAGAATACAGCAAATTCATATTGTACCAACTGAAACTTCACAGTTGTCTCTGAGACCAGCTCTAGGTAGGGAAAATTGCAAAATGTAGAATATCAAGAATAAATAAAGTCAACTAGCTGTGACCCACCTGTAGCAAGTGTCTTAAATACAGCAGGTCTACCAACATGTGATATCAGAGGGAACACAAAAGCCAAAGTTGATATCACTTACCCTACCCCAGAAGTAGTTGGATTCTGAACCAAAAGTCATTCTACATTGATTGGATTTGGTCTGAGTCTATTTTTCTCCATCCAGGACATAATATTCTCCCGGTTCAGGATTTCCACCACATCTCCCATGTAAGGAGAACTAAAAACAGAGATGTATAACTAAATATTATTCATACATTAATGGATTTTAGATTATTTCTTTCATTTCATGTAGATATTTTATTATTATTATTATTATTATTATTATTATTATTATTATTATATTATATTTATATACCGCTCTACTCCCGGGGGACTCAGGGCGGTGTACAGACAAATGATAAAATACATATAATACAAATATTTTAAAGAATTGATTAAAATACAATTAAATAATTTGGTCTTAAACCTAAAATTAAAACTCTAAATTTATGAGATTAAGATTTAAGAATATAAGAGCAATTTTAGAAGAGGTTAGTCCAGGCCAGCCTGCTGGAATAGAAACGTCTTGAGGGCACGGCGGAAAGCGCGGAGATCTGGGATTGTCCGTATCTCCGGGGGGAGCTTGTTCCACATGGTGGGTGCCCCCACAGAGAAGGCTCTCCCCCTGGGGGCCGTCAGTCGACACTGTTTGGCCGATGGCACCCTGAGAAGCCCCTCTCTATGGGAGCATACTGGTCGGTGAGAGGGTACTGGTGGCAGAAGGCGGTCTCGAAGATACCCCGGTCCTAAGCCATGGAGCGTTCTAAAGGTGGTAACCAAAACCTTGAAGTGCACCCGGAAGAACACAGGAAGCCAGTGCAGCTCGCGCAGGAGGGGTGTCACATGGGAGCGCCACATCGCTCCCATTACTACCCGCGCGGCTGCATTCTGGACCAACTGGAGCCTCCGGGTGCTCTTCAAGGGGAGCCCCATGTAGAGAGCATTGTAGTAGTCCAGGCGGGAAGTGACGAGGGCATGATATTAAAGATATTTAGATATTAATAGATATTAAAGTCTGGAGAAATGAACTGACCCTAGTACATACCATATTACTCCAGTTTGAGTGACTATAGCTAGTTTTATTCATAATAAGCCTATCCAGATTTTCACACTCTTGCACTTTGTACAACTTATGAGTTACCTTTGCCTAATTCTAAAGTTCTTCATAGAACAAGAAAATCCAAATTGGGGGTTTATAAATTACAAGTGTATGTTCAACAAACATTGGTTATTAATGGGTTATTCTTGTAAGATTATCAGTACGCGAAGGATACAAGAAAAATCAGTTCCCTAACTTAAACTTCAGTTTGAACTTATGCACTATCAACAGTTGAAACTATTGATAATTAAATCCATAATATTAAACTAACCACACCTTGGCTCATACATTAGTAATGGCAAATTGTGCCTAATTTAAATCAAGAATGTTTCTAATGTCCTCCTAATGCAGGGTGGGAAACCATGGCCTTGTGGGAATTGAAGTCCACAAGTCATGAAAGAGCCATGGTTCCCCACCCCTAATGGCTACATTGGTGAGGAAAGACTAATTCATAATTGTAAAAGCTTACCCGTGTTCTTTCAAGTAGTACCAAATTATGGTTTAGTGTCACATTACAAATAGACTATTATACATGAGTCAAGCCAAAATGCATAAGGCACTTTGGGGAAAAAATGCAGCAAAGAGGAAAGTATATACTAGTATTAAGGTCATGAACCAAACTGACAATTTACAACAAACCTAACAATTTTCCATAGCTTTTTTTCCCCCTGTACAACTAGCATGGAAACAGATCTCTTAATGGTATTTAATTATACATTTAATCATACACATATATATTATCTTTCAAGCACTGATAACATTTCATTCACCAATCTAAAGTTTTCATCTTACAAGTACATAATTTATTACTTGGGACTAGTTTCTTCAAAAATATATCCCATTACATTTATTCATGTTACTGAAAATCACTTTGTGTTATGCTTCCGGCTGTAAAAATATATTTTGTGCTATGCTTCTGGCTGTAAAGAAAATTACAACCCTGTTGCTTGTAAGAAATCAAAAATGTCATCTGACAACAAGAGAATTCTTATTTTAATCTGGATTTGTAAAGAAGCCTTTTTTAAAGTGAGCTGATAACAAGCACACAGACACACTTCACCAAATCTGTACATTAGAAATGGATAATCAAACTCAACTCAAATAAAGCATTATATCTGTAAGAGAAACAAATGATAACTAGTAATTGTCACACATAACTGAGAATCTAGGGCAGGGTAGGTATCTGATGTTCTAATAATCTATTTATGGGCTACAGTTCACAGTTTTAGAAGAGCAGAGAATTAAAAGAAGAAAAGCAGGGGTCTACAGGTAGTCCTCGACTTACAACAGTTCATTTAATGACCATTCAATGTTACAATGGCACTGAAAAGATGACTTGTGATCATGTTTCACACTAACAACCATTGAGTAATCCCTATGGTCACATGATCACAATTCAGATGCTTGGCAAGTGACCCATATTTATGACGGTTGCAGTGCCTGGAGTCATGTGATCCTCTTTTGTGAGCTTCTGACAACGAAGTCAACGGGGAAGCCAGTTTCACTTAACAAATATATTACTAACTTAATAACTGCAGAGATTCACTTAACAACTGTAGCAAAATGACTGTAAAATGGGGCAAAACTCACTTAACAAATGTGTCACTTAGCAGCAGAAATTTTGGGCTCAATTGTTGTTATAAGTCAAGGACTTTCTGTATAGCATTTAGAAAAATGGGGCTTTATCTGCTCTATTCAGCAAAAAGTTGATGAATTCACACACAGTCTTCTTTTTTTCTCCCACCCTAACTTAAAACCCTAAAATTAATATATCTATTACATCTGAACTGTGTTGTAGATCATGAAAGTTTATGACTTTTAATAAAATGGTTAATCAGAAAAACTCTACCAGACTTCTTGTGATTTTTTGGCCACTGTAGACCAAAACATTTATCCTCCTAGAATACCTACCCAATTCTAAAACATAGTGGCTATGATTATGATAGATGATAGATAGATAGATAGATAGATGATAGATAGATAGATAGATAGATAGATAGATAGATAGATAGATAGATAGATGATTGATAGATGATTGATAGATGATAGATGATAGATAATGGATGGGTGGGTGAGTGGATGGATGGATGGATGAATTGATGGATATAGATAGATGATAGATAGATAGATAGATAGATAGATAGATAGATAGATAGATAGATATAGATAGATGATAGATAGAGCGAGGTGTTTTTTTCAACTCTTTAAAATGTTTCAGTAGAATTACTGTACATCCTCCAGCAATCTCAAAATTATATCTATTTCAATCTCTATCTTTATTAATTGGTTCGTATATGTCCTCTCACCTCACTACTCCCCGTGTCCATATTTATAACTTAGATTCTCTTTCCTACTCTCTTTCTAAAATTTGTAAATAACAAAGATGATGGAGGTCATAATATTAACCATTCTAGTAACTTTTCTTCAGCAACCATGAATCCATGTGAGTGGATAATTTATTTTAAATGGCACTATTGGAATGTGTACTGCATAGATCTTCCTATGAACATGTATTTTATATTACTGAGGATGAGCTGAGGGAGGCCTGCTTCTGTTTTCATTATACTAAGAGCATGCGTAAGAAATAGGATAATTTCAGTGGTGCCCCGGAGCTAAGACATATCATGGTGTTCGGCCCATTTCCTTCAGCATTCTTAAGGCAGGTTGAAACATTTTCCTTTCAAGAGACCTTTAGTTAGTTTCAAGTTTATGTCCCTGTTATTGCTGTTTTTCTACTGTGGTGACTTACTAGAGAGGGAGAGGTCAATAAACCGAGTCTAAGGCCAAATAAAGTGCTCTTGTACATCCTCCAGCAATCTCAAAATTATATCTATTTTGACTTCTATATTTATTATTTGGTTCATATATGTCCCCTCACCTCACTACTTCCCATGTCCATATTTATATCTTATTTTCTCTTTCCTACTCTCTTTCTAAAATTTGTAAATAACAAAGATGATGAGGTCATAATACTATCCGTTCTAGTAACTTTTCTTCAGCAACTATGAATCCATGTGAGTGGATAATTATTGCTGTTTTTCTACTGTGGTGACTTACTAGAGAGGGAAAGGTCAATAAACCGAGTCTAAGGCCAAATGAAGTGCTCTTGCTTTTGGTGGCCTCTTAGCCATCCTCTTAGCTATATTGAATTCAATTTCCTTTCAAAAAGTTACATGCCTATTAAGGATCAATTCTGAAATTTGGGTCCGTTCATAGATTCAGCTTTACAAATGGGAAAATAAATTGTCTTCATAAAAAGCACACTGTGTCAGTTGAACAGAACAATCATATTGACTTTTCCCCCCCCCTATTATAATATGTTATATATGTCAGCTAAACAATGCCGGCTAGCAGGCCCGTGTGGGAGGACCTTCTCTGTGGCCGCCCCAGCTCTCTGGAACCAGTTACCTCCTGAGATCCGGACCATCCCCACCCTATTGGCCTTCCGAAAAGCAGTGAAGACCTGGCTTTTCTGGCAAGCCTGGGGCCGTTGATCTCGCTGTTGAGATCTGGTGAGATCCGGCCATAAATGGTGTGAATGGGTTTTAATTGTTTTTAATGTTTTAATGTTTAATGTTTTTATATATGGTTTTTAAATGCATTGTAAGCTGCCTTGAGTCTTTGGAGAAAGGCAGCATATAAGTTGAACAAATAAATAAAACAAATAAATAAATACACCTAATGATATTATAGATTGTTATAGTTATCCATGTTCTGGAAGGCTCCGGGTTGAATTCTTCTACATGAAGAAGTTTTTGAAAGTGAAGTTGCCAACACAGATATGGCAGAAATTATCTTGGACAAATACACAATCACTTTTCTTTCTAGAAAGTATTTTGTCTCATTAGGCAGTTCTTCCCAGTTCCCAGAAAAGAGGGAAAGTTCTCTTGTCAGGTGGTAACAGCTTGCAACTTCCCTGCTGGCTTCCGCATAGACTTTCAGGTTGCCAAGCACTTAAATAATAATAATAATAATAATAATAATAATAATAATAATAATAATAATAATATTTAATTTGTATCCTGCCCTTCTCCCAGAAGGGACTCAGGGCGGTGGACAGCCAGAATTAAAATACATACAATACAAAAATTAAGATAAATTAAAAGATATTAAATCGATCGGCCTCCCAATTTAAAACCCCAAGTCTATAAAATTCAAAATCCCAATTTAAAACCATTTAAGCTAGGCCAGCTTGCTGGAATAAGTAAGTCTTCAAGGCTTTGCGGAAGGTACGAAGGTCCGGGATCAGTCTTATTCCAGGAGGTAGCTCATTCCATAGGGCGGGTGCCCCCACAGAGAAGGCTCTCCCCCAGGGGCTGCCAGCTGACATTGCTTGACTGATGGCACCCTGAGGAGGCCCTCTCTGTGAGAGCGTATTGGCCGGTGGGAGGTTATCGGTAGCAGCATGCGGTCTCGTAAGTACCCTGGCCCTAAGCCAGGATCATGCAACTGTGGACATGGGCATAACATTTTACAAGTTCTTAATAGGCCATAAAGCACTGTTTCTGAGGCTGTCATAACAGAATAACAGAGGAAGGGACTTTGGAGCAGGGATGGGTTCTACTTACCTTTACTACCGGTTCGCAATGGAGCCGTGCACTCTCTTCTGCGCATGCACAGAAGCGTTCTGATGTTGTCAGGGTCAGTGGATGGAACCTCTCGTCGGTTTTACTACCGGTTCTATAGAACCGGTGCGAACCGGGGGCAACCCACCACTGCTTTGGAGGTCTTTTAGTCCAACTCCCTGCTCAGATAGGAAATCCTGAAAACCATTTCAGACAAATGGTTGTCCAATTGCTTATTGAAAAGCCCCAGTGTTGGAGCACCCACAACTTCTGGAGACAAGTTGTTCCACTGATTAATTGTTCTAACTGACAGCAAACGTCTCCTTAATTAGTTTCCATCCATTATTTCTTGTTCTGCCTTCAGGTGCTTTGGAGAATAGGGTTGATTCCTTCTTCTTTGTGGCAAAATTTGGTAAATTTAAAGATAATTAAACAATTATCTCTTGGAGACTGGGGCATCAATAGTTAACAGTGACGATGGCTGCATATTATATTTACTTTCCAGGGCAATATTTCTTCCTTGTGTTAGCCATGTAATCCTTCTGAGCTTATAACTATCTAGTCATAACATATTGGTGGATAAAACAGACCTTGGAGTTGACACGTTTGTGCATTACTTTTTCAATTCAGAGCCATTTGGAAATCAAGGAAATCAATGGCTGATGCCATTACAGCAGATGGAAGCCCTACCACTCTGTATAATGCATATACCAAAGGGTTGGGTTTCAGTTCACAATCACCATTTTGTCACTTGACTCGTGTTGCAAGAGGACCTTTCACCATTGCCAGAAGGACTATACTTTCCAAGTATTTGCTAGGCTAGACCTTAAATCAGTGTAATAAAATTCCATTTAAAAAGTTAGCACTGTTTTTCCAGGAATGTCCAAATCTTCATTAATATTAACACCAATAGTCATAAATAAAAGTTGGTTGTGGTTTTTCCATAAATTAGAGTGCTGTGAAAAATCTAGTTGTTGCCGACCACAGTTTTAATCTAGTATATTATGCAAACCTATTCAAATCTTTTTCATATAGTCCTTATCAAGAAACTCATGGCTTATAGCAGGGATGTCAAACTCTCAGCCCCTGGGCTGGATGTGTCACGTGCTGGCCACGCCCACGTCCAGTTTAGCAAGTGGGGAAGTCCCGATATATCACATGACACTGCTGTGATGCCGTGAGTTTGATACCCGTGCCTTATACTAATACCTGAACCATAAAATATTTATAACATTAAAAAAATTTTAAAAAAAAGGTTCAGAAACATTTTTTTAGGAACAGAGACTTTTTTTCCATCAGACTCCAAAAACAGTAGATATTTAGCCAAACAGCTCTGTAAACATTCAAACCTTAATGTCTTAGACAGCAGGATACAGGATTTGCTATCGTTCAGCATGTAGGAATAGATTGTTTGACCTCTCATTTTAATGACTTAATTAGCTGCTCCAAAACCCAGCTGGGCTTCTTTTGACAACATAGCTAGATATTTCAATCAGGCTGTGTTATGGAGAATAAGTAATAAATGCTACCTTGTCGCCATGAAGTCCCAAACCAGAGTGCATGCTGGTAGAGTTAAATTTGATCACTACGCCTCACATTGCAATTAGTCGTGGTCTGAATGACCAAACTGTGTAATGTGTATGAATTCTTGTTATCAGATACAGAGTACTGGCTCCCACAGTTATAAACAGTTGAGTTTGCTTTTATTAGTAGCCAATTAATGGGCAACCTTTGCATTGCTTTTAACATTCATAACCTCTATTCCAGCTGCATACATGGTTCCTTAGCATACTATGTACAATCAGATCCATATCACTGTCACGAGCCAAACAGCTGCAAATTGTATTCCAGTTTTCAGAACTGAAAAACCTTGCAATATAGAAATTTCTGCCCATCCACTAGGAAGAAAAAAAAAATCTTCTTAGGGGTCTTTTTAAAACCCAGCAGTGCTGGACAGTTTGTGACAATAAGCAATTTATTTCAGAGAAAACAAAATCTACACTAAGGTAACCTCTTGGGGTATGCTAGATTTTCAAACAAATGAAACCCTATCACTTTGGCACAACAAAGAGAACATTTCTCCTAACCAGGGCTACGAAAATATAAACATAAAACCCAACCCACATAGAAAACTTAACCTGTTGCTTTCCAGTCAAAATTTAGTTTTAAACTAAACCATTTTAAACTTGAAATATTAAAAAAAAACCTGATTTCTAAACATATGAAGAAATCATTAAATGAGTCTTACAACAATTTCCACAAATCAATGTATAAATCTCATCAACTGGAATTAATTTTTGGATTTAGAGATTGTAATGTACTTTTACATTATTTGTTGTGACTGTTGAATCATTCAGTTGCTTCTGGCTTTTTAATGATCTGATGGACAACATTTCACAGCAACTCACTGCTTTGAGTTTCTGTAAGCTCCTGCTTGTGTCATCATTAATAGCATTTAGCCACTTCTTTTTCCAGGCATCAATATTTTTTTCATTGACAGTTGTTTTCTTATTATGTTGTTTTCTTATTAAGCCATTGCTTTATTATTGGTGCTTTGTCAGCAATCAGGCTTTGATTTATCTATGATTGAGTAATTGTTCAACATTTTTCTATGGCATCACAACTGAAAAGGACCAGTTTTTCTTTTTCTGATGATCTATCTTTCATTATGTTACAACTGAAAAAATAAGAGTCTATAATATGTCCTTTGCTGTAAGCACAGTATCTAGATCTGTCAGAGTCTTTCTTCAGACCTGATCCTTAGAAAACCAAATTCATTATAAAGCTATTTTTTATGAGTAACAAACATCAAAATATGGGGTAACAAGCACCATTACGTTCACACCATGGATGAAACAGAGTAGAAATGCAATAGCTATTATGAAACAATCACCTCTGCTTGATTAGCCCAAAAATCTGATCTTAAAGACCAGAGACCAGGAGCAGATTAGTGATGATGAAGAGATCAAAAAAAGAAGAATTTTTATTAATCAGTTGAAGTTTGTCTTTGTATTAGTTGAAGACACTCTGGAGAGGACCATCACAGCCACAGCTAGGCAAGTCTATCTTTCCCAATGTATATATTTATCCACTTGTAACTTTCAGAAGGACACTCATTTTGTATAATTTAACACAGCGCTATTTACATGCAAGAAATAAAAAAGTAGAAGATACAACTATGTACAGGCCAGAGCAAAACAACCCAATAATAACAACAGACTGTTGTAACAGCAATATTTACATCTAATATTCATGCAGAAAAACAAATATTTGTGATGAAAATCATATATAAATATGGATATGGATAAAGATAAATATGTAGAAACTGTTTTCATGGATCAAAATGTGCATGGCCGTTTGTTACAGTGTTTTAAAGCAGCCAGGCCAATAATTAAGAAGTGGAAACAAAACTGGCCACTTTCTTTAAGGATGTGAGTTTAGCAAGCAAACAGGCCCCAAATTTTGTCTTTAGTTCACACAAGCCACTGTCAGGGCTCTTTCCAGAAAATCAAATCCTAATGACAAGCAAACTGTCATATTTCTTAAATGCTGACTTTTAATGTTACTGTGAAATCATAAGCTAGTGCTTAAGATGTGCTCTGTTACAAATTTAATCTTCCCTGATATGTCACAACTCATTTCTTCCCGGTGGTAGAGGGATTCAACATAACAACATTCCTGTTATCCTAGACAATCTGAACTGTTAAATACCGTCTGATGCCCCAGAATGATCGTAACAACATCGCCTATGGGATTTACAGGAACAACCTTCCTGAAAATCTGCAATTATGAGATCCATTTAAGAAAGGAACAACCTACAGAAGCTTCCTTTTCCCCCCTTTTCTCTGAGCAATGTTTCTGAAGCTTGTGTGACACAGTTCATTCTTTCCCTGAGGTAAATAATATACCATGAAAACGGGAAAAATTGGTTGCACAGAATTTATTGCATGCCTATTAAAAACACTGGCATCCTGCTATCCAAAAATCATATAAATTAAAAGCGCTCTTCCACTAACTTCCTTTTTATCTATAATAATCATGGGCATATTGAATTCATTGTTTATACACATGCACACACACAAATACACACACAAACACACTTGTTTGCTTTGATGACAGACACAGAGCTCCTCAAAATCTCTTCTGAGAATCAGGGATGTCCTGAACAAATATGATGTGATGAAGGGATAAATTATACAGAGGCACTTTCTTTGAGAACTTTGCCTAAAGATCTATCTGATTTTCAGGACTTCCTCCTTTTTCAGATTCCTGTACTATAGGACCACATAGAAATTACACTTATTCAGAAGAATCATTATAATGTGTGTGTGTGAGAGAGAGAGAGAAAATGCAAGTGTGTACACACACACACATCTTGAAAATTTTCAGGGGCAAAAGAACTTGAAAATACAGTATTTTTTGGAGTATAAGATGCACTTTTCCCCCCTAAAAGAGGGTGAAAATTTGGGTGCATCTTATACACTGAAGGTAGCCACGCCCAGCTACCTACCCCTACCCTTTGGCCTCTGCCTCCCAGCAATTTGCCTCCTTGCAGCAAACAGCCCTTTCCAGTTTCAGTTTCCAGCACAACCTGATTAGCACAAGCAGCTGATTGTCGGTTGGATCGGCCTCCAGACCATCAATTGTTTCAAGCTGCAGGGATTGCCATTGCCTATTGCCACCTCCACATGCCCCATTTTTGGCCTCCGCTGTTTGCTGTTTGCTGCAAGGAGGCAAATTGCTGGGAGGCAGAGGCAGATTTTTTTTTCTTGTTTTCCTCCCGAAAAAATGTAGGTGTGTTTTATAGTCTGGAGCGTCTTATAGTCCAAAAAATACGGTACGCATTCTACCACAAATTAAGAGATGATGGGATAGCTCAGGCGAGCCAAAATCTTTGAAGAATCGACAAATTCATTGATATTAATTTCCAATCAACACATTTCACTTTGCATGTGGGCGATGGTGTCTACTATTCCTAAAAGAAAAAAAAGAAAAAAAGCACACCATCCTATGATTGCATAAAATAATTCCTTTCAAGCTACAAAGGAAAATGCTAAATCCAAAGCTAAGATCAACACTAAATTTGCATGCCTATTAATGGGTACATTATTGCAGAATTAACATTAACATTGATACTGAGGAAGATGAATCACCTTCCAGTCTGCTTCCAGATCCAATTCAGGGTGATGCTTATCAGCTATAAAATTGTCTTTGTCTCAGATTCTAGATATGTTAAGACCATCTGCTTATATACAATCTAAGTGTAATGCATGAGAGGAACAAGATAGCAAGTCTCAAAGGTGCTTTTTCAACAGGCAACTCTACTTTCTGGTTCTTCTGGATAGTGGGGAATGGAAAGGAGTATACATCCTTCCATTCCCCACTATCCACTCAGAACTGAAGAAGCTTCTTGGATGAGAAGCCAAACGTCTTCAAAGAAAAACCAGAAAGTCCAGTTGCCTCTTGAAAAAAGCACCTTTGGGAAACCCACTCCTGGGATATCAAAAGGTAGAGAATAGGAGACAGATCTTCATTACAGACTTCTCACTCTGGAACAAATTACAATTATTACCATTTGTTAGGTTATAAAAATAGTTCTCTTGGTGAACCTTAAGGATGTTGGTGTCAAACAACAAATATCAAGGAAACGGCAAGTTTTAAGGCAGATTTTTAAAAATTATATGCTGCCTTTAAAAGCAGGAGTTCTCAGTTTAGCGCAGCTGATGGGTGCGTATGTAACTATTTCTTGTGACATGATTTTATTATGTTTGGCTATTTGTGTTTTATTCCTTCATTGTTTTCATTATGTTGTGAGCTCCCTTGAATTGGGATGGAAGTACCAAAAAAGATGATAATATATATATATATAAACCCTTAAAATTAGATCAAACATTTGAAAAAAAAATGCTTCCGTGGAATCCCAGTATATGGGCCAACATAAACCAATAATACTTTTGAGTCACAAGAAAGTCTGAAAATTATGAAGCATGGCAGAACTTGAACCAGTTCATTTTGAACCCGCATGATAAAGTGGTTAAGGTGTTGGAATAGGTCGAGGCAGATCAAAATTCAAGTTTGGTTTCAACCAAGAAAAGTCAGCAGATCATTTTAGGCCAGTAGCTTTTTCTCATCCCAAATACTTTGTAATTCAAGGTGCTGGTGATGACCTACAAAGCCCTACATGGCCTAGGACCAGGATATTTGGCGGACCACTTACAGCCAGCAACGATATCCCATCGCCCGGTTCGCGCCCATAGAGAGGGCCTACTCAGGGTGCCGTCAGCTAGAGAGTGGCAGCTGGCGACCTCCAGGGGTAGAGCCTTCTCGGTGGGTGCCCCCACCCTCTGGAATCAACTTCCCTTGGAACTCCGATTAGCACCTGACCTTCGCACCTTCCGCCGTGAATTAAAAACTTGGTTGTTTAATTCCCTTGACCTGGACTGATAATGGGATTTTAAGGGTTAATTTTAAATCTTTTAAATTTTAGACTTTATTTTATATTGTGGCTTGTTTTTATTATTGTGAGCCGCCCTGAGTCCATTGTGAGATAGGGCGGCATATAAGCCGAATAAATAAATTGTTGGGATAAAATGGAGATTCCTGGGTAATCTGCCTTGAGCTGTTAAAGACAAGTTAGGATATAAATCTAGCAAATAAATAACTAAAATAAACATTCACGGTTTGTACTTGATCTCTAGCCATTTAAAAAAAATCTGCTAAGAACAAATTTGGATGTCTCATTCCCAGTAGATCCAAAATAGGAAAAAATAACACCAAGACAAAAATTCTGCTCACATATTCCCTGCATTTACCTTTTAAAATATAAAAGGAATAGAGGTTATCTTTCTTTCATTTTTAAAATGCTCGGTACAATTAAAGCAGTGTCAGAGCAATTTATTGTTCATTTTCCAATTAAGTTTTATAAAGATTCTTTGTAGACAAAAAGTTTCTTCAGCAGCATTTGTGGAATATCTTTGTGATCATATACACTATTTTTATTTTTATTTTTTTACAAAAATGAAATAATCTCCATCCTGGAATGTATTCTACATTTCTGGCAGTCATCCAAATAATTTTGGTAGCCTATTGTTTCTTACAACTGGTTAAGAAGGATTGAATCTCCAGAGAGCATTCAATAAATCTTATGGGATTTATTCAAAATAGTGCCTCAGATTTACAGAAGCCCACTAATGGCGGAATTATTTTTGATCAGAAAATGTGCAAGAGAACAAGAGTGGATTTTCCTGCATCAAACTGTAGTCCATTAAAGAAGGTAATTTTCCCTAAAAACAGATAACAATGATATGTGGTATTCAGTTTTCTGTGTCTGTTATTAATTTTAAAACTTAATACTCAAAGGGACAAACGGATATACTGAATTACAGTGGATTATTATGAATTCCTTTAAAATATAACAAAGAGGGAAAGGATTTTTCTCAGTTTATGTTTTGATAAAACCATACCAAAGTTACCCATCCTAAATTATTATGTACACTGAGATGTTGCTAATGAACCAAAGTATATTTTAAAAATGTATTTTAAGTGATTGATTGATTTCTATCTACCCTGCCTTTATTATAACGAATATGGGTGAATATATCCAACACACCAAATTTACAAATAACTGAAGGTGGCAAATATATCTAACATACCTTTCACCTCTTATTTTTCTCCACAATAACAGCCCTGTGAGGTGGATTCGGCTGAGAAAGAACAATGGGTCCAAAGTCATCCAGCTGGCTTTTTGAATGCATAAATTATAAGAAATTATACAGGAAAAAAAATAATTGTGAGCTTGAATAAATAAAAGGATCATATAATTATGGGGGAGGTAATCTTTTTATGGCATCAATATATCTGAATCTCCTTCTTGGCTCTCTCTCTGAAATATATCTGTATGTTCAAAGGCCTCCGGTCTTTCAGTTGCTCGCATGAAGTGATGGCAATATCTTGTGCTTGACTTGGCACTGGGCCCAACAGTGTATTGAAAAATATAAAGGAAGCTGTGGTGATAGAGAACATCCTGGCAAATAAGAAACAGTGGTGAGAAGAAATCATACCAGTTTGCTCTTTGAGAACGGATACTCTGAAACCAATTATGCCTATTCACAGCATCAGAAATGCTCAATAACAGTATACTTAACATTGTGTCAGAGTCATGAAGAAGTCAGTAGGGTCTCGGTACTTAAACTTACAACAATAACTTTAACACTTTAACCATTGTTAACAGTGTCAAACATGTAGATAGACTTGCATTTTCTTCCACACCTCAGCGTCAGTATATATAAGCCTCTTCAGCTAATATCAGCCAAATGAAGCCAATAGTCACTGTGCAAAAATTCAAAGATATGTCAAAATAAAGATGTTCCTTGCAACAAAGATGATTAAATAGCTTTTTTAGCTGCTCTGTTTATTTTGTCAAATTTATTTGTCTCCTATCTCACTGTGGGGCTACCTTGCGTGGATTAATTTATTGCTAATATTGTAGTCCTTGTCTCTCATTATTCGTGTTTGTCTGTTGTCTTACATTAAAAAAAGGTGAATCTGAACTTTCAGACATATTTATTATGAAATAGACATTTTTATATTTTATTACATATGATTCATTTGCTTTTGCTGTGGTTGCTATATCAGGGGTGAAATCCAGCCGGTTCTTACAGGTTCTGGAGAACCGGTAGGGCAAATTTTGAGTAGTTCGGAGAACCAGCAAATACCACCTCTGGCTGGCCCCAGAGTGGGGTGGGAATGGAGATTTTGCAATATCCTTCTCCCAGGAGTTGGGTGGGAATGGAGATTTTGCAGTATCCTGCCATTCCCATCAAGCCATGCCCAATAAGCCACACCATGCCCACCAAGCTATGCCCAGAGAACCGATAGTAAAAATAAAATTGAATTTCACCACTGTGGTATATGCACATTTTATGCATACTTTGAACACTAGGACTTATGCTTGATGTTTGTTCATTGGCATCTTGAAGAACTTAATCACAACTTTTTCATAAGCTGGATACCAATTGATAAACAGATCATATGTGAATTTTGTAAGTCTAATATGGCTAAGTTAATGAAACACAAGCTGATCACAATTCTTTCCTATATCCATCCCAGAAAAGAGAAAAGTTGGAACACACAGCTAAGCTCTGAAGGATGTTGGTAGAGTGAGAAATACAATCAATGTGTGCAAAATGTTTTTGGCTGAATAGCCACAAAGTTAAACACACTAATGATGCAATGAACTATATTGATTTAAGCATTGCTGAAGACCATATTGGGCTGATATGGCCAATAAATTCAAAGACATTTCTACACTAGTTTAAGAATACTTTTAATAATGTGGCACTAAACACTTTCAGTTAGAAAGCAAGGACTGAATCTATTAAATATTTATTTTGTCTTCAGATTGTTCAACATGCTTTTTAGTAGAGTTCACTGAAGTTTATCCATCTTTAATGCAGCCTTCTAACAGAGATGCTGTTTTAACATGTACACTCATTTACAAGATTGATTATGTGTTTTACCTAACAAGTGACCTTTTAATTAATGTCACACCTAACATAGCTGCTGTACATTTTAAAAACACACACACTGTATCAGGGTCAACCAGACTTTGATTATAAATGACTTAAGATTCATAGACTTGAGACCTTGAGGGACACTTGAGATCTGCAGTGGTCTTGGGAAAAGGGTCTGTAGATCTTTGAATTTTTACAGTGATAGAATATCAATGGATCTGCGATTAGATTCTTCTGGTGCTACAAAATAAGCAGCGTAAACTTTCATGAATATGGTTACATGTTCATTCTTTTCAAGGAAGGACTCATTAAAATGCAACTCCAGTATGCATTTACGTGTAATTATTTCTCATATAGCATACAGTAGGGGATTCTTAGTGCTTCAATTATCCCATACTACATACAGAATTGTGCTTTTTAAAGTAATCCTTTGTAATAAAGTGGAATGCATTTTGTCAGATAACTGGGTTTTTAACTGGGCTGCATTAAAGATGCTTAAAAATGTTGCCTCAGGCAACTAAAGCAGGATTTGACTTCTTCAAGAAAACTAAAGTAAAGTAAATTTTTTCCCACACTGTGCAACATACTCATTAATGTTATTTGAAAAAGATATATGTGCCAATGTTTTCACTGAGTTGGGTAAATAACTTCTGAAGTTCAAGAAAATTCCGGTCAAATATTTAACTTCTGGTTAGGATACTAGATTCCATATAACTAATGTTCACCATTCCAATTGCTTCTTATTTGTGATGCATAGTCAAATATTCCCTCTCTCTCTCTCTCTCTCTCTCTCTCACACACACACACACACAGAGAGAGAGAGAGAGAGAGAGAGAGAGAGACATTATTACGAACATGAGTCAATCCACTGTAGTGCAAATTGGTAGATAAAGGAGTGAGAAAAAAGGACTCACCCAAAGTGAAATAGTTAGCTTTTATTCTTAAGGAAGAAATAAAATCTCGGTATTCCCATTCATAGTTGAGCACCTTAAACACTAACAATACAATATAGTACAATACAGCACAATACAATATATATGGTGATTTAGTGTGTTTCTACTTTATTAATTGTCATCTATGTATAGCTTTATATTATTGAAATATATCATAAAATGTCCAATTTTTAAATTATCTTTACAGATATATCTACTTCAGTACAAAATTATTTTTTTTAGAAATTTATTATAATTTTATTTTCTATATATAGAATATTTATGCTAAATTATATGATTAAAGAATTTGGCTGAAAAAGTAATGATTAAGTGAATTGAACTTTCATTGATGTAATAAAAAGTATTAACAAATTTCAGTCTGAAATAGGAGCTTTATCATTTTCCTTTGAACTTCAAAAGAAAATAAATTTCATCAGATTTATATGTACATCAGTCTCAGAATATAAAACATGTTGAACAGTGCTATGTTCAGAGGGATATGCACATTGTTAATTTTTTTTACTTCAATAAATAGGTAAAACATGAGGAATGAACTGTATCTGAGGATACAGTCATAGAAATTCAAATTTCATCAGCACAAAAAATGACCACCCAAAGGCCCTGTTAAAATAAATAAATAAATAGAATTAATAAATAAATAAAAAATAAAGAATTAAGTGTGTCTATCTGTCTGTCTACTGCATGTAGAAGAACATTGCTGAAATTGATACTAGATATTTGACTAAGTTTTCATCATATATTATGTATGTATGTATGTATGTATGTATGTATGTATGTATGCAGTGGTGGGATTCAAGTAATTTAACAACCAGTTCTCTGCCCTAATGATTTCTTCCAACAACCAGTTTGCCAAACTGCTCAGAAAATTAACAACCTGTTCTTCTGAAATGGTGCGAACTGGCTGAATCCCACCCCTGTATGTATGTATGTATATGAGATTTAGATAGATAGAGAGATAGAGATAGAGAGATAGAGATAGAGATAGAGATAGAGATAGAGATAGAGATAGAGATAGAGATAGAGATAGAGATAGAGATAGAGATAGAGATAGAGATATCTTAGCAGGCAGCCCAAATCTGCAAAGACGAAGTCAGGAAAGCAAAGACTCAGAATGAACAAAGACGTGCAACAAAAGTCAAAGATAACAAAAAAAGATTCTTCCAACATATAAATAACAAGAAAAAAATCAAGGAAACAGTTGGTCCACTAAAGAGAGAAGACAAGGAAGGAGGCAAGGAAGTAACAGGCAATAGAGAAAAAGCAGAGTTGCTTAACTCATTCTTTGCATCGGTCTTCATGCAAAAACAAACTATAGCCCAACCTACCAGAAACATAACTGTAAAAAACAGACTGGAAATAAAAGTTAAAATAAGCAAAAAAAATAGTAAGAGAACACCTGTCTGATCTTGATGAATACCAATTACCAGGACCTGATGGATTACATCCCAGCGTTCTAAAGGAGCTGGCAGATGTCATCTCAGAACCATTGCACCACATCTTTCAAATATCCTGGAATCGGGAACTACCAGAGGACTGGAAAAGAGCTGATGTAGTTCCCATCTTCAAAAAAGGGGAAAAAAGCAGACCCAGGAAACTACAGACCAATCAGCCTAACATCAATACCCGGGAAGATACTGGAAAAGATAATAAAAAAACAGATCTGCCAACACCTAGAAATGAGTAAAGTAATAACTAGCAGTCACCACGGATTTGTTAAAAACAGATCATGCCAAACCAATCTTATTTCATTCTTCAACGTAGTGACTAAATTACTGTTGACATAATATACTTAGACTTCAGCAAGGTATTCAACAAAGTAGATCACAACCTACTTCTTCGTAAGCTAGAAAAAAGTGGGATAGATAGCTTCACCACCAGATGGACTCGCAACTGGCTGACAAACCGTACTCAATGAGTAGTCCTTAATGGGTCTAAGTCTACATGGAGAGAAGTAAGCAGTGCGGTGCCACAAGGTTCCATCTTAGGCCCAGTACTCTTCAATATCTTCATAAACGACTTAGATGAGGGAATAGAAGGTGAACTCACCAAATTTGCAGGTGATACTAAGCTGGCAAGAATAGCTAACACCCTAGAAGATAGGCTCAAGGTCCAGTTGGATCTTGACAGACTTGAACACTGGGCCCTATCTAACAAAATGAAATTCAAATTCAATAGAGAAAAGTAAAGTCTTACACTTAGCTAAAAAAACCCCAAAACACACATAGAAACTGGGGGAAACCAAGCTTAATAGCAGTGACTGTGAGAGGCATTTTGGAGTCTTAGTGGACAATCAGCTAAATATGAGCCAGCAGTGTGCAGTGGCAGCTAAAAAAGCCAATGCAATCCTAAATTGCATTAACAGAGGAATACAATCAAGATCAAGTGGGGTACTAATACCACTCTATAAAGGCCTAGTAAGACCACACCTAGAGTACTGAATCCAGTTTTGGTCACTACACTATAAAAAAGATGTTGAGATTCTAGAAAAAGTACAGGGAAGAGCAACCAGGATGATTAGGGGACTGGCGACTAAAACATATGAAGAATGGTTACATGAACTGGGCATGGCTAGTCTAGTGAAGAAAAGGACCAGGGGAGACATGATAGCAGTGTCCCAATATTTGAAGGGCTGCCACAGAGAGGAGGCGGTCAAGCTGTTTTCCAAAGCACCTGAAGGCCAGACAAGGAATAACGGATGGAAACTAACCAAGGAGAGATTCAACCTAGAAATGAGGAGGAACTTTCTGACAGTGAGAACAATCAACCAATGGAACAGCTTGCCTTCAGAGGTTGTGGGAGCTTCATCACTTGAGACTTTAAAGAAAAGATTGGACTCCCATTTGTCAGAAATAGTATAGGGTCTCCTGCTTGAGCGGGGGGTTGGACTAGATGACCTATAAGGTCCCTTCCAACTCTGTTAATCTGTTAAACAATATGATGTCAGTGATCCCCTCTCAAGACCCAATTCCTAAGCCACCATATCAATGTAATTAATCTGAGAGAAAGGATTCCAAGATCCCTGCAGCCAATTTCTTTTCTATTCTCCTTCAGAGTTTGCCTCATCAACTTTTGACATGCTGCTCTTTTCATTCAGCAGAGAATTGCGTCCACACTTACCCGTTTGGCGCATCTTTTTTGTTGACTTGTAACCTCACGAAGTAAAACCTCCTACTGCTGATGCACAAATATTGTCTCCAGACTGGGTTTAGCTTATGTAACTCATTTCAAAACAAGCACCTAGCATCCTTTTTTTTTTATTAACCTTTAGTGGGTTTACTTGAACTCTTTTCTAGGAATCTCTGAGTAGAACTCCTGCAGATATAGTCAAATGTACCTTTTTAATTAAATCCCTCTCTCACCCTCTTTCTCTCCTAAACAAGTAATAATAGACTTTAATGTATGTAGGTTGCTATACAGCATCTGCAGAATGCCTGTTCAGGTTTACAAAATCCATGTAACGAGAACCAGTATAGAAAGAAGGGGGGAAGGGGGGGGAGACAAGAGACAGAAGAAAAATGTTACAGCATCTGTTTGGATTTTTTTGTATTTCAAAGTCCTGACGACTTTATCTGAATTACAGATTTAGGGCTTTGTTATGTGTGATAGGTATGATAATATGATCACTAAAGGCACAAAGACAGGGAGCTCAAATCCCTTTGAAAATCCCTTTCTCTATTTCCTACAGCTGCTTCTAGAGTTTAATATCTGGTAGAATGATGAAAAAGAACAGGCCGAACTCCAGTTTTAATAAAAATTTTAACAGGTCTACATATAGTTATGAAAAATGTTATTTGCAATGCCAATCTTTAATAAAATTTTCTTAAACCAAAGAAAATTCCCTGAGGGGAACCTGATATGAATTGTTTTTCATATGTACTATTTAAGGCTCCTTAAGGGTTATGAAAGTGACTGGTAAAATAAGTTCTTTCTCAGCATCACATCATCCAGTTTTGCATTTAATCAGATAAATAACGAAGACCTTCCATTCTACATATTTGTTTTAAACAAATATTTTGGGCATGCATAATAGGAAACTTCGAATTACTAATAAATAAATGTGCCACTCCTAACTTGCATAAGCTCTCTCAAATGCAAACTTATACAGTCAATAACAAGCAAGAGTGCTTTTAAGAACAATAAGATTAGCAGCAGGAACAACATCTGCAGCAAAAACAGAACGTGTATTAAATAGTTGCATTTTATAATAGTCCTTAAGACAGTTTTCTCTTTTAGATAAATGTACTCACATATATGGTAAAATAAATTGTGATGGTACAGCTAGACTTCATCACAGCACAGTCTATTTTTAAATAATTGCTTTAAAGTGGTATGTTAGTCATTGCCTTTTATATTCTAAAGTACACACACAATTCTAAATGTTCTTATTTACAAGGGCATTGCCAATACATTTGTTTAAAGATTATCACTCTCTAGCAACCATTTAAAAAGCGGGGAAAATGAGGTACACACAGATTAATTTCTTTAGACCTCATGTTGTTGTTGTTGTTACCATCATATATATACAAACGTGAATAGTTATACTTAGATTTTTTTTTAAAAATGTTTGTGTATTTTCTCAGTGTAAAATGGATGAATAACTGAAAAAATATTTTAACTGCAGAAATTGATATAATTATTTTATATTGTTAATCTAATGAATAATCTTATGAGTATATCACACCAAATATCACTGGTCATAGTTAAAAGAATTCAGAATAATTGGCAATGAACCCTTTTAAATAATATTAGAATTAAAATATATTTTAATAAAAATACATTTACTAAAACAGAGTAAAATAATGCTATGATATGTACTTTTAATCAAACTTAATTTAAGAAACATATTACATATATTATATATAACACATACATATGCATACAAACTTTTCAGCAACACAGAGAAGATTTTCATGCAGTCATTTTATATTTTTAAAGGATAAAAGATGTAAACTGACAAAAAAATGAGCAAACTGCTTAAGTAATTGTATGAATAACTTTTAACATCTTCATAAAATATCACTGTACAAATTGGAATTATGACATAAACTTTTAGTCATATCTTTATTTTCATCTACTGCTGAAACAGTTTATCCTTTTTTATATTTTTACCATTCCTCTGCTAAAAGGAATAATATTCTTAACATTTGTAAAAAAATAAGACATTATTATGTGTTGGTAAAGTAAATAATTTTTTTGCAGTGATTATTTAGTAATCTGATTTCTATTCTGGGATGCACGCTGAAAAATATAAATTCAATTTTTCTCATTTCCAAGATAATAAATTAGCAAACCTACAGTCTGGAGAGAAGGATAAAAAAAAAAAATCAACAGCACAACTTCAACATGTTTTTACAAAACATCTGTACTTACAAAACAGATATAATGCCTGTTGGCAAATCTGTGTTATTAATTAAAAATTAAAATATAATTTAAAATGTTCTTCATTCCATTTAAAACCTTGTAACATCATGGTAAATTACTGATAGGAAAAAAAGTACAATTGCATTTTGTAATGGAATACGCGTCTTGATTGCCAAAACAAGCTATGATATACCAAGTGATTACAGTTTTGAAAATACTTCTCTTGTGAATTAATTAGGGGCAAATGTTCAAAGAAAAGATCATAGCAGTTCTGACTGGATGCAAGAAAGGCAAAAGAGCCTTCTATTCATGTGAAAACAAAACTGACATTAGAAGAGGAAATTGCCCAGGATTCAAAGGTATCCTTTATTTCCGACAAGCAAATATATAGACTGAAAGAACAAAAACAATCATTTAGCATCTAAAAAACAAATGAAAAACAATTCAAAAATTCACTTACATTGGCTGGTCCACAGAAGTATAAAGTGCCCAGGGTGTTTATTCAGCTGAACCATGCTAATGAAACCAATAGTTCAAAGCAAATCAGAATACAATCAATTTTTTTTCAACATGCATTTAAGCTTTTCTTACTCAGACAATAATTTTAATAATTTTCTTCACTTCTTTTAAATTCAGAGACTGTGGATTATTTTTAGATTCCTACACATTTGTGGTAGGTATCGTGCAAGAGAGGGGTTACTTCATAAATGGAAAATGTTAATTTTGTTTAAAATACAGGACAGCATATAACTGTCTGGATAGAAAATGCTATTCTTCATTAAACTTCACAGAAAATGCCTTGCAGGAGTGCTTTGAAGCAATTAAAACAATAAACTGTAGCAGTGAACTTTGCAGAAAGTCCGAATTATTATGAAAATATGATCACTACATTACAATACAGGACAACATGCAGGATGAATATAGTTATATACTTTCCTTTTTTGTATGTTTGCTTTGACAGAAATATATATATGTATGTATGTATGTATGTATGTATATGTATATGTATGTATGTATGTATATATATATATATATGTTTGTTTGTATGTATGTATGTGTGTATGTGTGTATATATATAATCAAATATAGACTCATGTTAAATAATCAACATTTTTGTACAGTTATGTTGATATACAATATATAATGTATAATGTTTTTCTACATGTATTACCTTCCAAAGAGATGAGAGCTTAACAATGCTATTGTCCTAACTATATTCATTCAAAAGTATAGCTTAACAGAGTTATTCTGTGTGGTGGATGGGTGGATCAGTGTTTATAATAAGTAGTAGCTTAGTGTCAGCAATATAATATTACAAAGAAGTTTTAAACACAACATTCAAATTCTCCAAAATGCTTATATTTGCATTTTTTGCATATGCATATGTACATATTATTAAAAGTTTTAAAAAATTAATGCAAACTCGTACAGAATAAACAAAGAAAAAAAAAGAAGAAAGACAAAAGCGCAGAAAGAAAACATAAAAAGAAATCGAAAAAAGCTTCCAATTTCCAATTTTAAAAAAAGTATGATTACACAGTTATCTCTTACTCTGTGATTACAAAAACAACCCCATAATCCAATTTTTTTTTCTAATCATCAAAACCACAAGTCATAAGTGCATTTTATGCAGAAAGTCTATAAGGATTTTCTACACTGCCAAACAAGTTTTCTCAATAATGAAGTCACTAAGAATTTTAAGGAAATATTTTTCCCCAAATGTTTTCTTTCCCTTATTGCTAAAATGGGCTTAGAGCCTTTCTACAGTATTGTACAACAATGAGAGAATTCTGTTCCTGCTCCTGATATAGCTTCAGAGGTGGCCTTAGCTAGCAAAATAATTTGCCTAAAACTGTGTGCTGAACTTGGTGATTTTATTACGAACTTCCCAGGCCAAATGTCAAACTCAACCTCATGGTAAAGGCATGAACAGACGTAAAGAAATTGAGTTTAAAACACATTAATGTTTTTTAAAAATTTCTCATGCATTTTGGAAAGTCAAAGTTAGCAGACTTTTTACTTCCAAATTCTGAGGAGTCTGAGTTATATTTACTGTCTAATAAAAATTAACAAAGATCCACTTTAATAAATTCGTGCCTAATACAATTCATGTCAGAATGCATGCAAGTGTCCGTTATCCATTATTTTGTTATGAAAAAATATAACATTTGTGACTAGTACTCTTACTTAAAATGCAGACTACCCAATTATTTTGTATTTCTGTGGGATTGGAAATAACAGTTTCAAAACAAAATGATTTGCTTTAAAACTAACTTCATGAAAATAAAGCAGCAGCTTTGTAAATTACAGAAACAAAACATTTTGAAACACTGAAAGCAGCAGATTAGATGAATTTATGTAATGTCAAAATATTCTAATAGTGCAATCCAATAAATAGAAAGTTTTCTCACTTAATATTTAATTTATATATATATATATATAATTGGATCTGGATGTATGTATCTAAATTAACTGGATTGAACTCACTGTCCATATGATGTTATAAACTGACTTCGAACAAAGCTTGTAAGAAATACCTAATATGTTAGCTATTTAAAAGTATGTAAAATATTATCAGCTATTAAAATAGAGAGTCTCAAATAACTGGATATAAATAATGTTACTGACATTTAAGCTGACCTAGGATTGATATGAGTGATGGTGAAGGCTTTTTTCTCTTCTTTGACTTATTAAACTTTTCCTTATTTTTTAGTTCATAACTTGAGCTTTTTGTTTTGTACAGAGTAGAGCTGCATCTTTATGGCATATAATATTGGTCAAGAAGCTGTATTAGGACTAGGGAAATTATAAAACAGCCATAAAAACTCATCATGTGACTGGCCAATTATTCTTGCTCAGACCAACTAACCTCAAAGTGTTGTTGTTGTATAAATAAAACGAAAGAAAATCTCACATAAGCTGACCTGATCTCCTAAAGAAACAGAGGATAAATCTAAATAAAAATAATACAATAATAATAAAAAAAAGTCCAAATCCAATTTGAACATCAGGCTGAGTGTATGATGAACCATTATAAATATTATTAACAAGAATAACAATGTAAATGGACAGTGTTCTAGTTAATGGCATTTTAGGAGCAATGTATTATTTAATATTGCAAGATTCTTGCAATTCTGGCAACTGTTACATTGGCCCTATTTTCTCCAAATTAGTCATCTTTCTCAAAATAATGATGTCATTGTATAGCCCATGTGAAATTACAGAGGAAAAAAAAACAATGCTAAGTCAGAGCAAAGGAAACATTTCAGGGATGAAATGCTACTGGTTTGGACTGGTTCGACCAAACCAGTAGCGATGGCGGCGAGTGGTTCAGAGAACCTGTAGTGATGGCAGCGCGAGGCTCCATCCACCCGCCTGGTCGTCATTACTTCCTGGTTTTAACCACTTCCGAACTGGTAGGGAAGGTAAGTAGATTTCACCCCTGAAACATTTGCTAGATCAAATTTACTCTAATAACACACAATTCCTGTGCGTCAATTTTAGTCTTCTCACTGTCAGATCTGACTGAAGAGGCAGAAGAGCTGACTTTCCATTCAAATAATTATGGAAAGAGATCTAAAACTGTCAACCTCAACAGGTACAACACTGAATCTTTGAGAAGTCACTCAGAAATAAATTTATAGTTGTTAATTGTTGTTTTCTTAATTCCCTTGCAATAAAAATATGCATTTGGGAAGCAATTGATTCAGTCCTATAGACGGTACAAAAAAAATTACATTCAAAAACAAGCTGAATTAATCTGAAAATATGTGAGTCAGACACTTAAGCATATTGAAAATAGTCATGGAGGTGCAAAGAGAATGCTGTTGCTTTTTTCAGGAGAAGAAGAAAGAAGGAGAAGGAGAAGGGAGAAGTGTATAACCTGGATTTTCCAAATTGGACAATCTTTTTTTTTTTTTTGCATTTCTCAGTTTGAATATTTGGCAAAGATTTTCACAAGCAGCTTTAGGTAGTAAGCGAGAAGCTAAAAACAACACAGATATTCCCCTTCTCTTTCCAAAATTGTATTAAAGATTTCTTCCAGATCCTAATTAAATGATTAGGCAACCCAAAAGAACATTTAATGTTCTCATCCAAAAATTAACTGACTAAAATGTGTATTTTGTTCCACAAGGTTTTGAGACTGGATAACCACAGTATACTTTCATCTATTTTACTGTTTTATGGTATATGCACAAATAGTAATGTTTATTGCTATTTTCCAACAGCATTTTCAGCAAATTTATATATACAAGCTTTGGTAGAGATACTTGCAAAATATCATGATTCATTAATGAAAAAGCAGGGTTAGGATTATGATTATCATTATTAATAGGAAAATATAATGTTTCATTTTGAGAATTAAGCAGAATTCAGTTGAATGAGAAATTATGATAAAATAAGATTTCAATACTAATGATGATTTAGTTTCCAGATCAACAGAAACCTGCTGATTAACAATAACAATCCAAGTATATTTCATTTATAATGTACAAACACATTACATATTTCATAATTCATCCTAAATATTTTTCATTTAAACAGTCTGCTTTTCATCATTGAGATTTATAAATATTTTGACATTTTGAACTAGAATTTTTTTACATTTAATTTTAAAATGGATTGTTGCTACAATAAATGAGATGATGCTCGAATTTAAACATCCAAACATTTTAACTTTTCAAACTTTTTTAAAATATTCAAATACATTTTAACATTTTAAATATTCAAATACGAATACTTTAAACATTTTAAATATTCAAATACGAATTTTGACTCTCATACATTTATCTAGCCGTGATCAATTTTTCTGTGACAGTATCATTCATAGCATGCACTTTATGCAAATCATTCTTACTGTTTTATGGTGTATACACAAATAGTAATGTTTACTGCTATTTTCCAACAGCACTTTCAACAAATTTATATATATATGCTTTGGTAGAGATACTGTGCAAAATATCATGAGTCATTAATGAAAAGGTAGGGTTAGGGTTATGATTATGATTATTAATAGGAAAATACAATGTTTCATTTTGAGAATTAAGCAGAACTCCACACGGAAGGCCTGCTTTAGTCAATGATATTTTGTTTTAAATCTGTATGCATTGAACCTCAATTATAATGCTGCCAAGATTCTGTGCATTGAAATGGCTTGCAGAAACCTTCATCTACAGGGGTACCCAATCTTGGCAACTTTAAGTCCTGTAGACTTCAATTCCCAGAATTCCCCAGTCAGCATGAGGAATGTTGGCAGTTGCTGTTTCATACATGAGGCAATGTAAGAACAATCTAATTCCACCTTTTCTCTTCAAGAAAAAGCTTTGAATGGAACGTTTTTCTCAGAATGCAATATTATGTCTTCTAAGATAATATTTTGCAGGAAAAGAATTATATAGGGAATGCCAAATTCTTCCCTTTGAAGTCAACATAAAACCTCTGATGTGAAAATAAATAAATCCAATATTTAATTTCACTTTCCTTGTCCCTCTTACTGGTTGTTTGATATGTATTTGGAAGGGCTCTAAAACAGGCTGGATGAGGTGTGGTCTTAGAAGGATGATTCTGAGCAATTTCTGAAGTCTTAATTTTTCTGGTCTTTGCCACACTTTAAATTCAAAGTAAAGTGAGAGCAACTTTTGAACTATGAACTTTGTTGTTATTATTTGTTTCATGTTCAAGGAAAGAAACACTTTGGGTTATATTTAATATGCCCATATTTTTTCAAGACTTCTGCCCTAACTGAATGGGTTATTTTCAATGACATGCATGCACATGAGTAACAGGACTCATGTGTTAACCCTTAATTTGTCTTTCATATCCATTTGTTTGCTTGTTTATTTCAGTTGAGCTCAAACGTATTACTGAGATAGCAGACTCACATATTCTAAGGGTGTAATTTACACTCCATCAAGCAAAAGAACTGCCAAACTATTCTGCATTCTGGTAAAACAACAAGTATAAAGGCCTGACAAATAAAGGAGACTTTATTTGCGATATTGATGAATATCTGTAGCTTGGGTGTAGGATGAGGGTGAGATTCATTGTCTGAGCTTGTGGGTTGGTTTCTGAACGTTTAGTTACCAAGCTACCAAGTTCCCACATATTCAATGACATTTAGGGAATGTCAGTGTTGGTATCCTTCTGTTTATAAGGGTTTTGTGTGATCAGTAGGTCTTGTGATGGGAAGGTCACATCAGGTGAGGGTCTGGTGATGGGTCTTGTAAGGGGTCAGGTGTGGGTCACATCAGGTGAGGGTCTTCTGAGGGGTCTTCTGAGGGGTCAGGTATGGGTCAGTTTAGGAGAGAGTCTTGTGATGCATCTTGTGATGGGAAGGTCACATCAAGTGAGAGTCATTGGGACATAAAGTGATGGTTGGAGAGGTCATGTGGGTTGACTGAGGGTCAGTGCTGTCGCGGGTTGATTGTGCGGAGACTTTATTGTTATGATTTTTTAATCTGCCCATAATCAAACAACCCTAAAATAAAATGTTTCAGTAAATCAGTGGAAAATAGCACCAAAAAAAATGGAAATTGAAGGTCACAATTCCATTTTAATGCAGATATCAAATCAAATATAAAATAACAGAAAGGCAAGGGCTTGACTAAGCCCATGATGGTGAACTTATGGCAAACGTGCCGGAAGTGGCATGCAGAGCCATCTCTCCAGGCATGCGAGCCCTCGCCCATTGCTCTTCTGGGTTCCGGCGTGCTGGCCAGCTGGTCTTCACACACATGGGAGCACTGGAAACTGGAAGAGCAGCACCCGGTGCACATGCGCACACTGGGAAGATGATCTTCTGGTTTCCAACGCACGCATGCACACCGGCCAGATGGTCTTCGCACTCGCTCCCATTTTGGCACTCAGTGCTGAATAGGTTCTCCAACACTGGTCTAAGGAATTAGGGGTGTACAGTTAGCACATCTGAAACATACCAAGGTTAGTGGAGACTAAAGTAACATCTGTCTTGGGATTTGAGCTGGAAAGCATTAATTGCCAGTTACAGGCCTCCTCACTCAACCAACTGTACATCATTCCTACACACATTTGAGGGAGTTTATGCTCCTGTTTATACTTTGCTCTTTATCTAAAATTTGAGCCAAACATTCTCTACTGTACAAACTCATCCCCACAATGGTGAACTAGATAAATCAGCTACTGTTTTGAATATTTTTTTCATAATTTTTGAATAATAAAAATTAGTAATAAAATAAAATTAAGTAATTATTTGTCCAAAGCATCTAAATTTGCTGTTAACAATGGCTATGTGAACTATATTATGAAAAAAATGCTAAATGTGAAAAATGCTATTATATAGCCTGTTGGCAGCAATATTATTTTTTTTTCCCTAGAGAAAATAAGTGATGCTTAGACCTGGGAATGTTTCTGTTTGCAAAACCCAACAGATTTGCAGTTCATAAAAATTATATCATCATAAAAGCAAATATATAAAGGACTTTCCCTGACCTGTCCCTCTGTGCTTTATACCCCTGTATCTCACAGTCTCTGTATCTCACAGTCTCTGCAGACTAATTTTACCATCACTGCCTGTGTTTGGCATGCTAAACTGAAGCAATGGTTCTTGCAAGAAGAAATGATTTAAAGATCTGTGCACTATTTTACTGAGTTAGTGTAGAGTCGAGTATTCCACAAGCCCAGTTTCAATTAAATGTATCTGCTGTTATCAGTATATTTAAAAATTGCATTTTAATCCATTCATGTGTTCACCAAGAATAAGGAAAACATATCTTTACCCTATTCCAGGCATAAGCAACCCAACGTATTATGAATTTCAAGAGACAGGGCAATGATTCAGGTTGTGTGCAGCCATGTCATAGCAATAGCACTTAGACTTATATGCTGCTTTACTGTGCTTTACAGCCCTCTCTAAGCGGTTTACAGAGTCAGCATATTGCCCTCAATCTGGGTGCTCATTTTACCCACCTCAGAACGATGGAAGACTGAGTCAACCTTGAGCCTGGTGAGATTCGAACTGCCAAATTGTAGGCAGCAATCAGTCAGCAGAAGTAGCTTGCAGTACTGCACTCTAACCACTGCATCACCTTAGCTCTTAGTCATAAGATATTTTTAAAAGGCTAGATTTACTTTAAAGTTTATCTACAATTTAATCTTTTTTTACACCAAAATAGCAGGATAAAAGTGTTGGCATTCAACAGCAATGATGTGGAGTACTGAGGAGCTGCAGAAAATGACTTTGGGGATTGCAGTTCTGGGCCCCTTGTTACTTGGGGTAGATATGAAACCATTTAGAGTTTCATTAGGCTATAAGAAGCAGCTTACCTGGAGTTCTTAAATCATTCATTTCTAAGAATTCTTTTAAGTTGTAATTTGGTTTTCTTGATCTTGAAATAAAACTGTCTTCCCCCTTGACAAAAAAAAATCTACAGATTCAGATAACAAAGAGCAAGGATAAAGGGATTATTAGAATTTCCAAGGAAGAGCTGAACCTGACTTGATTGCACCAAAATAATTGAAATTGAAAATAAATATGAATTTTTCACAACTGCAAATGTGCATATTATACTAGAACAAGGAAAAATTTATTTTTCCAAACCCTTGATGCCAGATTTTATTTGTGTATCTTTGTCAATCAGAAAGCTACCATGAATGCATCATATCACCAGTACATTTTTTTTTCTTTAGTAATTTATTTGTCCATTTCCTGTTATTTGGATGCATATTGGACTTTCAAACATAATGATCCTGTAATATTACTTAGGCACAAGGCAAGCCCAACTTTCCTTGTTTCTCCTATGCTAAAACAGAGATTTCCATTTAATTATGAAGAGACTCCTCCTCTAAGGTTTGCCATCTCAGGTCACTCTAGAGCAAAGGTCTTCAAACAGCTTTAAGACTTGTGGACTTCCAACATAGCTGGCTGGAGAATTCTAGGAGTTGAAATTCTGGGACTTCTGCTCTAGGAATTCTGCTGCTCATTCCTTTTGTGATATTCCACACAACTTTTCTTTCAAATAGTCAGTACCTCTTGCTGCCAGATATACCATTCTTGGTGGACTGAGTTTAGATGTGCTTCTTCTTGATCCCCCTTCACTCAAATGGGGAATTCTGTGTGAATTCTTTTTTTTTTCTATAACATTTGACTCATTTTAATTATTAGTTATTTTGTCAGCATTAAGTGACAAAAGCTTAAACCATAAAGTCTGGTAAGTAAAATACAAGAACATATAGCTCACTCAATAGAGTTGATTAGTTTACCCTGCTGCTTTTCCTACCATGTGAAATGTTATAGTTTTGAATTGGGTTTACTATGGCAATTGCCTGACAACATGATCTTAAAGGGTTAGGGTTAGGGTTAGGGTTAGGGTAACACAACAGTGCAATGAGAGATTTCTTCTTTATTTGATGTACCCTGTTTCCCCAAAAGTAAGACCCTGTCTTATATTTTTTTGAACCCTGAAATAAGTGCTTGGCCTTATTTGAGTGCCATGCACTCAAAAGCCCGATTGAGCTTATTATCAGGGGATGTCTTACTTTGGGGAAAACAGGGTACATTTGTTTCATAACATGAAGTTTGGACCAAACCAGGATTAATAGATACCTCTTTTCACTCCTCTTATTCCATGACAATATATTAATGCTAAGTATACAATACTCCACCCTGCAAGAAAACTGATAACCCAGCATTTCAAAATAATTAACCAATCCATGTAAACACAAATATGTGCTTAGCACAATAGTTTATGTTTTATCTTCTCCAGAAGTACTTTTCTGCAATATTCAGGGTAAATTCATGAAAAGAAAAAGAGCCAACCTGATTATGGAAATTTTACAGAACTATACACAGAGCTACATAACGTATATTGAAAGGGGTTTCAGAAAAATTCACCACAAGCAGGGATAAGGGAAGTGGAGCACGTAAAGAATGCAAGCATCATTAAAACAGGAGACAAAACATCCTCAAAATGTCTCCTTCTTCACCCCACATGCTGTATACACAGGTTCTCCAGTGACAGCTTTTCATGGGCATTTACAGAGTACTAACAATTATGCTTCTGTAACTAAAGTGCACAAAATTCAGAGGAACTGAGGGTGTGTCTGAGAAAATTGATCTGGAACACAATTCTTGGTAATTTTACTCAGAAACAGATCTTCCAAGGTTCTTGGGTCCCAAAAACAGAATTGCAGCTTTAGGAGCTTTATGTAACCTTATTTCCAGTGCTATCTTCACCACAAAACTATAGAAAAAAATACAATTCTTATATTCTTTGTTTTGTTCCCTTAAACTTTGGAGGCTGATATCTGAGAAAAGTCCACCACAGTTGAGGTTCCCTGAGGCTTGCTATGGGAAAATACAGAACTTTTTCACTTGAGAATTCATCAGCAGCAACTTTAAAATATTATTTATATATGTAGAAATCCATGTGAAATTTGTCCCTACAGACAGGATCCCAAACAGGACCCCAAATACCAGCCTTTCCTTCCATGTGGTTTAGTATTTCCTTGTTGTTAAACCAAGGACACAATGTATTACAGTCCTGGAGAAGATTTTGTTCTTAATAGATTTTTTAAAAGGTTTCTTTTCAACTTATTGTTCTTGCATCCTATGTTAAATCCCCTCCTGGAGAAAAAGCTGTCAATATGCATGTTGACAACTTTCAAGCTGCAATTTAAAATGTATCAGTTCATGTAAACATGGATATAATGGCATTGTCAAGGCTCCGACTAACGAACTCAAGAAAATCGGGACTCTGAGTTTATTGAGTACATCATATCAGCACAGCTTCAATGGAAAACCAATTCTAAATCTTTCCCGTGGTTACAGTATAATTAAACTAGGAAATAAACCCACCCCAAAATGTCATTGGTCATGTCGGCCAATTGGGTTAATTGGTGGTACTCCTTCTCCGATCTTATCTGTTGCCAGTAGAGATGACCTTGGTTCTCATGAGAAAGCTCTTTTCTTGTGTAGTAAGGCATTCCAACCTCCTTCCCCCCTCTGTGTAGTAATTGAGGAACAGAAAGATATCTGCTGCCAGGTTCAGTTTGAAGTTGACAGGTATTTTCTAATCAGGATGACTGGGGGACAAGGGGAGCTGTCAAAAAGTCAAAATGGTGGTCGCAACCTCATGATCCATGTACCCTTTATTACAAAATGCAGCATGTCCAATACCAATTTTCTTTTATGCATTAACTAGCTCCTACCATTCTGAAATGATACTGTATAATGTTCATCTTTCATTTTGTTTGAGAGATTAAAAAAATATGCAAAACAGAATAAAAAAGTATCTTAATTTTTTCCCCCATTGGTCCATTGTAGGAGGATACAATATATTTGTGTTTACAAATTTTATTAGTTTATCAAAATATTAAAAAGGTAATAGAAAACTAGGGGAAGAAAAAAAGGAAGAACATAAGATTTAGGGTAGAAAGAGAAAAAGAAATAAAACTCTTATCTTGGTCATCTGAAGATCTGTTAACATATTATTCTTTTTGCCTCAATTGATAGTTTCTTTTGTACTTTATTTTAAAACTATTGTCTTTGATAGAAATGTAATTGCTTTATTTAAAAGAAAACATTCCCAGGGCTATTTGTTTTTCAACAGAATGTTTACATGTTTAGAAAAATATGATCAATTCAGTATCATAAAATTATAGGAATATGGATAAAATTGCATTTCAAAACATGCATACAAATATTTATAATATTTTTAAAACAAAAATGTAATTTTACTCAGAAATGGAAGGAATGAAATTACAATTGGAAAAAAAGGAACTAAGAGAAAGCAAAACTGAGATCTTCTACCTTTAGATAAATATTTAGTTAAAAAAGCAAGTAAATTTGCTTGATTGTTCTTTTAAAACAGCAAATTTTGGCTTAGATTTGGGGAAGAAAATCTGTTCCCCTGTCATTAGCTTTGATTTTCTATTATTCACTTTAAAAAGACATGTTTAAAAAAACATTCGGCCCAGAGTGAGCTTGTCGGTTTGACTTTCTATTAAGAAAGCCATTAGGTGATTAGAGTTAAAGGCAGCTGATTGTTTCGGTTTTACTCTGGAATTTTAGCAGTTCACTGGACTTTGTATCCATTATTCACAGGGGATTGGGCATTTGAAAGTGGTTATCTATTTTTTTCTTCCATTGTTATCATTCTCCTTCAAATGCAACAGCAACTAAGGGCATAAAATTATTTTTATCATCTTGACGTAGCTCATTGAGGTTATCAAGGACTTGCTTGAAGAGCCAGTTGTTTTTGATGGCTTGGTTAAATCCAATTGGGAGATGTATATCATTTTCAGACTGAAAATATTTGGAGTATTAACTGAGATTGATACTGTTACAAAATGAGCATCTGATAGAACTTAGCAAAAAGGTCTCCCTCCAATTATCCGTCTACTTGCAAGTTATAAATCTGGACACCTTTTGGTAGTTGGAATAAATTTTCTAGCTTTAGAAGAGAAAGAGAGCTTGTGACAATAGTGGCAAGTTCTTAATTTTTCTGCAATGCAGACTTTATTATGGTCCTTCTGCCAACATTTTGCTCTGTATAGTCTAAAATAGAGTGCCACATTCCAGTGTACTTTGGACAGAGAAAGTACTGTACATCTATTTTAAGTTAAAATAAATTTATGCTCTTTATGCAACAGTTTTATACCTCCTGGCACTTAGTTTTTCTCTGTTTCTTACACCTGCATAAGTATACAGAATCAAATTGGTTGGTTGCTTGCAAACCTTTCATTACCATACTAGATAATATCTTCAGTGCTAGAAGCGAGTTGGATTTGCTCTCTGTTTATATACAGTAGCTTCTCCTATTAGAATTGGTAGGTTGTTGTTTTTTCCTTGGTAATTTCTTGATAGGTTGTTGTTTAATATTTTATTGTTTGTCTGAATTGGTAGTTCCTTAGCATATTGCTCATATGCTTTATTGTTTATCTTGTGTTAATTTAATAGTTAATTCCTACTTATCTGGGTGTTGATAATAAAATAAGGAAGGCGGTTTGTTTCCTACTTGCAAATTAGAATCCTACCATCGCTGATCCAGGTGCTAAATTTCTACCGACAATGATTTCTATAAGAGGCATAAGCTGTTCTAATCTTGGAGTGACGACATTAAAAAATATTTTATCTTTCATTTTATTTTTCTTGTCTCATGATTAATGCTGCTTTACTGTATTTTTTCAATTTTCTCCCTTTTCCATTTTTAAGTTTATTTTTTTTAAGGTTTTATATGATTTGATAAATTGCAAATTATTTCTTGATACATCACTTCAGGATTTGAAGGATCTGCAGAACTGACCACTGGCCATTCTTATTCTACGCCTTTGTAATGAACGCCATTATCCTAACAAATATGCTACCAAGAAAAGTTATGTCATTCCTGAACAAGAATATTATGTTAAATTTTGCACTTTTTCAAAAACATGGCCTTAGGGACAAAAAAGATCAGGGCTAACTTTACTATGTAGCAGCTGTGAGAGCACATCCTGAAGATCACAGAATAGTATCACACTGGAAGACAAAACTATATGCAAAGTGCATCCTGTCTTATACTTCTTAAGATAGTTGTCTGCACTCAAGTGTTATGGAGAACATTATCACAACTTTTACAATGACTGCCAGGCCAACTGGCTTCTTTAGGTGTCAGTTTGTCTCAGGCTGTCCTTGAGAAGGAAATATTTTTTCTGCCTCCCTTAATACTTTGCTGTAGCCAAGGCTATAGAATATGATTAATAGTTCTGAGATCTGGAACTTGATATATGCTATACTTAGAACCAACTAATTTGTTTGTGGCTGAGGATCACATATTTTTATACTTTATTTTGGCAGCTGAGGGCCACATGGAGTGTAGAAGTAATGCAAGGATGAAATGAGAGGTCTCAAAGCTGGAAGCTTTCCATTTTGAGGTTTTGCTGTGTTTTCTACATAAATTGATGCATTCAATCTATAAGAAACTGACTGCACCTAATTTACTTGACTTGTCACCAAATTTAGTCAAGCTGACCCCTCTTTTCCCAAACAGGCTCCAGTTACCATCAATTTTTGACATAGGTCTTTTGTGAGGCTCTTGATCCACAGTACAATGTGTAATCTATGGACTTTAGAAGGTGTTCGACTGTACTTGGACAGTTGGATAAATACATAATAGATATTTGTTATGCTATAAACCAGGGGTGTTAAACTCAAGGCCCATGGGCTGGATCCGACCCACCAGGTGCTTAAATCTGGCCCACTGGGCTGCCCCGGAAACAGCAAAGGACAGGCCCACGGTGCCTCTGCCAGTGAAAACGGAGCTTGGCACGCAGCCCTTCCGAACTCTGTTTTTGCTGGCAGAGGGCTGCAGGAGGCCGTTGTGGCTGAAAACGGAACTCGGAAGCCTGTTTTTGCTGGCATCACAGGTGCCCCCAACATGAGTTATGTTGAGCTGGCTATGCCCCCCCTGGCTATTCCCCCCCTTCCCTCCCCGGTCAAACACAACCCTGATGCAGCCCTCAATGAAATCGAGTTTGATACCAGATTGCTTGTCTCTGTCCACCCTTACACCGCATGTGGGAAACAAGGTTAGTGAATTACTGATTGAGGAATGTTATGGGTGGGCTATAACTATCTCCTTAAATATTGAGCCTAATGCTTTTTGTCAAATAGAAATAAAAAAGAAATGAAAAATTCAATAATCTAAATATTTGATATTATTACCCGGTTGCAGAAAAGGGTGGTGAAAATGTTATTTTCTAGATAAAAAATAGTGCTATTCAAAAAATCTAATGCACAGATGAGAAAAATCTTACACTGGCCCTACCATTGTGCACTAGCTGTTGAAAGATGGCCAAGGAGGAAAGTTGTTGGAAAATGTGTGTCTTATATTTTTTTCAAGCTACTTTGTTATACTCAGGTGCAATAGAAAACCATAATTTGCATCAACATTTGAAACGTGCAAAACAATTTGAAAGTTGCAACACAAAATAAATTGGAGTGCTCTTCTGAGCTCATTGCTTGAAGTGTCAAAGCAGCACATTATCTCCAACAAATGCTACACAGTCTCTGAAGTTTCCCCATATAACCTGAACATAAATGTCTATGGCCAGATGAAACTTCTACTTCTACTAAGTTTGCTACTAAAAGACTCTTAAAGCAACACGCCCAGATACTTTCTGTGTATCTGTGAGCTGTATTGTGTAGACAAAATGCTGTAGGGAGAGCAAGGTGAGGGGAAGGGGGAAGAAGAAAAAAGTATTTCCGGGAATTTCAGATTCTTTCTATGCAATAGTAACCAAAAAAGAAATACTTTATTTTAGGTGCAGTTGTAGGCAATTTGGAGTTTTGAAGATTATATAAAAACCAAAAAGAAAAGAAAATGGCCTTCTAATTATTGTTTCATAGTTTTTGATTTTTGAATGACTGGAATCCTATAGACATTACTATTCTACAATAGTGAAATAATTACCCACTACGTTTTCCATATCACTTTTATAACGAAGATTAATTTTGAACAGTGAAAAAATAGAGAGACCCTGGAAATTATGAGGGCAGGCATTACTTGAACTAACGATAAACAGAGGTGGGTTTCAGCATGTTCTGACCAGTTCTGGAGAACCGGTAGTGGAAATTTTGAGTAGTTTGGAGAACCGGTAGTAAAAATTCTGACTGGCCCTGCTCCCATCTATTCTCTGCCTCCCAAGTCCCAGCTGATCGGGAGGAAATGGGGATGTTGCAGTAACCTTTCCCTGGATTGGGGAGGGAATGGAGATTTTACAGTATCCTTCCCCTGCCACGCCCACCAAGCCATGCCACGCCCACCAAGCCACACCCACAGAACCGGCAGTAAAAAATGTTGAAACCCACCACTGACGATAAAAGTAGATCCCCATGAAGTGGTGTAACCAGTGTCTTCATACTATTGCTAGGAACATAAGCCCAGAGAAATATCATTGCCTTATATTTATTGTGGCATAACTGTGCAATGAAATTCTGTTGTACGATTCTGGTGATCAATGAACAGGAAGAAAAAGTTCTGTTTAGAAGAATTTAAGGATTTTAAGATCCCGTTTGGCACAGTGGTTAGGGAATCAGGCTAGAACTGAGATCTAGTCCTGCCATAGGCACAAAGCCAGCTGGGTGACCTTACACCAGTCACACACTCTCGCAACTCTAGGAAGAAGGAAATGGCAAAACATTTTGAAAACCTTGCCAGGAAAACTGCAGGCATTTGCCAGGACCCAGTACTGACTCAAAGACACCAAAAGAAAAAAGAAAAAGAAAGCCACTAGAATTTGCAAATGTGGATTTCTGCCTGTAATAGAATCACGCCAGTTTCCAAGCGGATTAAAATATTTGAAGCACATGATGGGATGCGGAAGAGCGTGCCTCAAATCCTGGACTCAACAGTGTCTAAGTGGTTTTAATCACTGCAGGAACATTCTTATATACCATAAAGCACTTGGGATACAGTTTTTGGAAAGCTTGATGGTAGCAGATGTACATCTGCCCCTTTTTGGAATTAAAAAAAAAAAACCAAAGCCCAGGAGTGCTATGGTTTAACTTTGACAGAAATGACTCAGGGTATTTTCTTTTTAAGTTCTGAAAGCTTCAAAAATTATGCCCAATTGTTTAAAGAATGGAACTTGTTCAATTCTATTATTTCAGATTTGCCATTCATGTTTGTGGCAACTAGAGAAAACTATAATTTTTTTAAAAAAATTGATTTATATGCCGCCCTTCTCCGGAAACTCAGGGCGGCTTACAATGCGTTAAGCAATAGCCTTCATACTATTGTATATTTATACAAAGTCAGCTTATTGCCCCCACAAACTGGGTCCTCATTTTACCTACTGTACCTTAGAAAGGATGGAAGGCTGAGTCAACCTTGAGCTGGTGAGATTCAAAATTACAGTAATTGCAGACAGCTGGTGTTAATCACGATGCTTTTAGTCTGCTGAGCCACCAGCAGATCTTTTGAGTGATTGATTGTAAGCTCTTGCTCTTCACACTGTTCCTGGAAGGCCCCCAGATTTCTCCTGAGACTCACCTGTGCAAGTGAAAGAATTGCTGCATTGTTGGCTTAAAGCAGTATGGCACAAGTCCTGTCACTGGGGTTTTTTGTTTTTTTTTTTTCCTGTTCAGTTGTGTCCAATTCTCAGAGAAGCCCTTTCAGGTTTTTTGGCAATGTTTTCAGAAGTGGCTTTTCATTGCCTCCTCCCTAGGAGCAGAGAGAAAGAGTAAGTCACCTATCTGGCTTTGTGCCCCTGGCAGGACTAGAACTCAAGGTCTGCTGGTTTCTAGGCTGATGCCTCAGTACAGTGATGGCTAACCTTTTCCGGACTGAGTGCCCAAAGCGCACACAAAACCCCAAAATGCAATACGTGCATGGCACCACGCGGCCTCCACATACACCACGCGGCCTCCACATGCACTCCGCGCATGCGCATGTGCCCCACCCCTGCATGTGCCCTGCCCCCGAACATGTGCACGCACCCGGTATGCGCCCCACCCACTGCATGAATCCCGCTCCCGTGCATGCACGGCAGAGACCCGAACACCAGCTGGCTGGTGGGAGGCATAGGTGCATGCATGGCAGAACTGAGCTGGGGCGACAGCTCATGTGCTCATAGAGAGGGCTCTGCATGCCATAGGTTCACCACCACTGTCTTAGTACTACACAAAACTGGCTCTCCTCAGATTAGAAAGGTGGGATTCTTTTCTGTTTAACTGTCATTGAATTGACATATATATTAAAGAGCCTGAATACAGCCTATGTCGCTCAGCAAAGGAAGAGTATCTACTGGTTAATAGTCTTTTGGAATAGAATTGGAAGTGAATTTTAAATAAATGAAAGAAACACATAAGAGCTGGTGTTAACTATCGTATGTTTCTTTATTAGAAACTGTAAAATCTACACCACTGCGTTGTAAATCTACAATCCTGCTGGTTTAACAATTAGGAGTTTCTCTTTGTCCAGCCAATTCAATGGTTTATAGTACAAGAATATAGTTTACAAGGCATACTTATTACTATAGCTGAATTATGGTGTGAAGTGTTTGTGCTTATGTTCCTAGAGATGGGAAGGGTTCTACAGTAAATCTGATCTAGTCACCTGGCATTTGGACTGAATTACTAATATGAGTAAAAAAAAGGAAGCCAATACAGAGCTCCACCAGCCAGCAATTGTCTTCAGTATCTTCCTACTTTTCAGTTGGTTATAATCTCTGAGTAGGCGACCAAGGAACAGAAAGGGATGATACGCAGTGTCTTCATATGGCAAATAGAGAATTTGGACACAATGCAGTAGACTCACCTTTTGTTGTTGTCATAAGGGGTGGGGATGGGGGATTTTTAAATGGGGGATTTTTTGTTGTGAATTTTTAACGTTACATGCAACACAGAGTCACTGTATGTGAGCTCGGCAGCTATGTATATTTGCTTAATAAACAAATAACTGTACAGAAGAATTCTTGCAATCTAGCAATTGTAATCCTAATCTCCAAGCACTATGCATTTCAAAGTTATTTGGGTGGTAAATAATTTATTAAATGGTTTAATAATATAAATATTTGCTTGCTCTATATTTTAAGTATAAGTTTGATTAATCTGACTGGGGCTGCAGTGATGCTCCCCAAAGGTAGATGTAAATATGGACGTATAATTCAAAATTCTGATGTAAGGCATGTTGTAATCCTTAACATTCAGTGCCAGCCTTAAATACATTTAGAATTTGGCAAGACTTTCTCCATAGGGCAATGAAGATGAGCATTTGATAGGACTTCCAAACAATCCAAAAACCATCTTTTTTACCAATCCTATTGTTGAAAAATCCAAGTGTAGTCTAAGAAAATTTCTAAATTATGCATGTTTCATCTTTGAATATTTAAGTGGAGTGGCAAGCAAGCATTTAAAATGTTACACCAAGGGCTTTCAAAAATATGGAATTCAGCAAAATTATACAATTTATTGACAAATTGTTATACAATTTACAGCAACGCTGAGTAACTATAAACATTATTGCTTTTGCCTCAATATTTTTTTTACAAACCAGTGCAAATTACATTTGATGCTTGGGGGTGCTAAATAAAAAAGCAACACATTTTAGGTAAAAATTGTCCACACAAAACTATGTAAGAAAAAAAAATGGTATACATATAGCAATAAAATAAAAAATGCATACATGGGGAAAAGTTGTGTACAAAAACATACCTTGTCTGATTAAGACACAGGAGAGCTCTAGAACTTTAGAAATTGTTTTGTTACCTTTTCTATAATGATTTGCACGGGTTCATTTTTAAGAGAAGTCTGATGTAAAGAAAGTCAATCAAATATATTCAGTGTGAATAAATTCAACTGAACCTCTGTAATATTTGGAAACTGAAGCAGAATTTAGAGACCACATTACAACCTAAAGGTCAGTTTCTTTCAGGAAGGCATCTTATGAAAGTAAGCTTATCATAGCTAATGTCATTGCTAAACTGAAACCACTGGGGCTCCATTTCATGAAAACAGTGTGAGTTTGTGACAATGTTCTTTGTATACAAGGCCATGTTGTTAAATACCTTTTTATTTAATTGTGTTTCTGGTTTTCTATGCACGGTAGATGAGATGGAGGAAACTCATAATTTAACAAAATCATAATAAGGAATGAGAAGAATTTAATTCCCTTCTTTCTGGCTATGACTAAAGACGATTTCCCTTTAAAGCTACTTCCAGCTTCAGAAAAATAGGGACAATGGCAAGCTATTCATAAATGCAGTCCTGTCTTACATGATATTTATCAATAGCTTTAGGAGAGAAATGGTCCAACTGGAATAGCTCTTTGCCCATTTCTATACATGTTGATTTCTAAATGAAAAACCCATTCCTGAAAATTAATATTACCGCAGTTGGAGAAAAGAAATCAAACAGGAATAGGATATGTCTCTATATGCTTTCCAATCAAAGAAAACATATTGTGAGATAAACACACACAGACACACACACACACACATACACACACAATACATACAGATATACACTTAATTTTTTTAAAAAAAAAGATCTCCCCTTCCTCTGTAGTCATTTGGATTGCTCTCCCTGACCTGCCTTACCATGACAAAGCTAACTGCAGAAGTTTTTAAACAACAGAGATCTATTTCTTTATGTACGTAACTGGATCTTGTTTAGCTCTAAGGTTTCACATACCCAGACTGTGTATTATATGGCTTGCATGTAAGCGCACAACATTCCTACATTCCTTTAACGGATTGTGGCCTGAACATTAGCTTAATGTATATTGTGTCAAGTTAAAATTTTTAACAAGAAAATTCCTTGTTAAATTTTTTAACTTGACACAATATACATTAGTTGTCTTTACATAGATGCAGAAAAGGAATATCAGTAGGCTATTAGATCTGGGTTGCAAAAAATGCATACCCTCTAGGTCAACAGTAGGTGGTGGGAAAGAATTGAAGAAAACTCAACTTTTTGTTGCCATTGTATGGTCTTCTGGAAGGTTGGGGCCAAAGCACTGCAGCTTTAAAGCTAGATCTAGCAAGAATTAAGTAGCTATGAAGATGCACTTATTTTCAAAGGATCTTAAAATGGTTTGCGGTCAGATCAACACCACAAAAATTGGATAGTAATGGGCAGTATCATAATGCAGCTTTTGCTCCAGGCAGGATAGAGAATATTGCAGAAGGTATTTAACTTTATTTTGTTTTTTTTCTAGGGCGTTTTTCCCCCTGTTAAAGTATTGAAACATCTAGTCAATATTATACAAGGGCTCAGTATTGGTCTTACATATGCTCATATGTAGCTACAGACAGACAGACAGACATCTTATGTACTTTATATTATAACTCTAGAGAAACTGATCGGAGCAGCTTGAGAAAATTAGAACACATGTCCAAAATGCCCATATTCAGTTTGTTTCAATTTAAATGCAGTAGCAGACAATAGTTTAAATATTTTAATTGCTCTTTGTCCTCAGTGATCTACTCCTAGCACATAGTAAGTATCACCAGGTTATCAAATAGGATAGTGTGTGTAATAAGACACTAAGAATAAATCTTCATAAAAATATAACTAAGATACCGAAACAATCTGATTAATGTAACCCAATTTAACAATATGCACACATTGAAAAGGAAAAATAGTTTAATCAAATGCCAAGAGGATTGTATTATTGTACCTATGAAACCATTATAAATAGAAATTCCATTGACATTAATTGTTGCATAATGCAATTCTTCTATAACCACACTGGACATTTCATAGCACAAACTGATCGAAAGGGACCAAGAAGCAAATAGGTAACCAGAGCAGCATATTCCATTCTGCATAATTTGAGGTTCTATATAAATAATTGATTTCATTAATGTTATTAGTTGCTATTTAAAACTTCTGGACCATATTCAAAATATGAAAATATTTACTTAAGGATATTTTTGGTCCCTGTATGTAAAGCTGAGAAGAAAAGAAAAAAGGGAAAAGGGAAAGAAAAGAAAAGAAAAGAGAAAAGAGAAACTTTCAAACACTATACGTCTCATTTTCTATCAGAAGACTTGCCAGATTGGTTGACAGCTGTCAATCAATGTGCCTCACAGCTATTCTACCGTGTCAACCATCAGCTAAACCACACTTTCCCAGGAATGTCTTAGAATGGCATCTTGGTTCTGTTTTCAGATAAACAGATCCAATTTCTCAACAAGCAGACTGCTACAGTCCTTTTGATAACAATGTAATAATTCAAAACAAATGATTCCAGGCTTTGATGATAGCACTTTTATGGGTAATGGAGAAATCCTCCCACCAACATCTGTTTGATTTTATCTACTTGAACTTTATCCTCCAGTTGAAGATTTATAAGCTGAAATCATCCCAGCCTATTAAAGTCAGACTAAAGTTAAAGCACCAGCACAGAGAAGGAAAGTGCATTTCACAGTCATCTACATTTGGAAATCCTGTTAGAGGCAAAGATAGCAGAACTTTTGTGCCATGTATTCAGTGGAAACCCTGCATTCTGCACAAACTGAAGCAAGACAAGAAGATTTTAAAAAAATCCAAGTTATTTACTCTTGTTTAGAAAGGCACTGCAAAAAAAAGGCAGATGTTGTTTATATTGAGAGTCTGTTTTCTTAGCAAAAGCCACAATGGGTGATGAAAATTTACTCCAGATTTGTATTTTTGCCTTGCTTTTCTCTTAAAATTTTCTCACATGCTGCAAATAAAAACCCCAAAAATATGTTTATTACAATTGCTTGGTACTTATTAGCAGATCACACAGATTTTTTTGTGTAATGGAAACTTATGTTGCAAGCCCAGAGTGACAAAATGTCCACATTCTTGAAAATTACTTTCCTGATTCATGCATAAATCTTTTATAAAAATCTATATGACTATCCCCTTCCCCCCCTAATATCATAAAAGGGAAACAACATCTCCCTTGAGGTCTCCTGCACAGTTTTAGAAATATTATTAGAAATATTTATTGATAGAACAAAAAACCACCTTTTAATCTTTTTAATCATGCAGGAAGGGCTTACAAAATAAAATCTAAGCCTCTATTCCATTGTATTTTGTATTTGCATTTTTCCCCCTATAAAAACCTGTGGCTTTTCTTATCTTTTGGAATTTCTAAACCTTTGAAATGTTTAAATACTATTTTGTGCCTTTTCCAAACTACCAATTTAAGCTTCACCTCTCTCTCTCTCTCTCCCTCTCTCTCTCCCTCCCTCTCTCTTTTTCTCTCTTCACCCCCCAGGCTCACTCTATATGTGACTGTCAGCCTTTTCTTTGTATGAAATAACTCAAGCTACTTTACACATGCTAAAGTTATTTTACTACTGTAGGAAGAGATGACCCTGGAGATTAGGGGATGCCCTTATCACTGCTAATGTATACAGTGCAACTGAAAATCATGCAAGCACTATGCAGAGAAAATAGCTTGAAAGTAAATTTCTTTGCTGTCTGGCACAGCAAACACACACATAATAAAAAAGCATTTAAACCCACAGACTAAGAAATATTAAACTGTAAATACCAATAGGGACTAAGGAACAAATATATGTACATTGTAGCATTGTGTTCTTGTGTGTGTGCTTGTGTGTATGAGAAAGGAGAGACAGAGAGACAGAGAAAGAAATGTATACTGTATATGATAAAATATAAATACAAAGATACCTAGTTCAATAGTAATTAATAAGAAAAAACAGCAAAGTTGGATAAAAGATAGTCAGTGTAAATCTTTAGTATTAACCAGTGGTGGGTTGCTACCGCTTCGTCCCGGATTGGGTGAACTGGTAGCGGCGGTGGTGGGAGGCTCCATCCACCCGCCCAGACGCTTCTGCGGAAAAACATTGTGTGCATGTGTGAGCGCGCACACACTCATGACCAAACTGGTAGCGATGGGTTTTGAAACCTGTCCCTGGTGTTAACACACAAGACACAGCTTTTTTAAAAAAAATTAAAAGAAAGAGCCAGTCTGTTATTGTGGTTAAGATGTTGGTTTAACAACCCGGAGGATGTGAATTCTAGTCCTGCCTTAAGCATGAAAGTCCTCTGGGGGACTTTAGGCCAAACACTCTTTCTGCCAGCCCAACTCTTCTCTCATGCTTGCTGTTGTGGGGAAAATAGGAAGGATTCTTGTTAGGTTTCCTACCTTTAGTTATAAAAAAAAGTGTGATTAAAAAAAATATAAAAAGAGAGACAGAGAGAGAGAGAGAGAGAGAGAGGCGAATGCCCCATCATCTTTGTAAACTTCTACACCAGTGGTGGGCTGCCCCCGGTTCAGACCGATTCTATAGAACTGGTAGTAAAACCGGGAGAGGCTCTGCTCACCAACCCCGACGTCATCAGAATGCTTTTCCGCATGCAGAACGGAGCGCACGCGGCCCCGTTGCGAACCGGTAGTAAAGGTAAGAACCCACCCCTGTCTACACATGAGCCTGTAAACTGGCTGTTTGCTGTTCCCTGTTTTTCTATTTTCTTAAAAGCCCCCTTTGATCAAAATAAAATTAATCCCCAAAGGGAAAGAATGAATACCAGCAGTGGGACACCGAATCGAGATTCATGTTCAGACAGTACCTTTGCAGATTACGGAAGTTGCAGCTCAGTGGCAAAGCACATGCTTTCATGCAGAAAATTCCAGGTCTGCCTTGCTCCAAATTATCAATAATAAAAGTCAGTTTTCCATTCAACCCATAAAACTCCAAAGTATAGAATTGCCCCTTTGTACACAGATCAATATGCCTAGGTCATCCATTAGAAACATCAATATAGGTGAAGAAATTTATTCCCTGAATAATTCGTGTTAGGTGATTCACACTTCTCTAAAAGCTGTCTTAAAAAGCTTTCTTGTACCATTCAGACAAAAACCTTAGTGTACATTCCTCCTTTTGTGTCACCTGAAGCAAATCCTATTAGTCTTCTACTTAACTGGGCCAAAATGAGTACTATAGATTACTTTCCAAAAATAATCAAATTCCACAAACATCTCCATTCAGTACTAACATAATCTTACTGAAATCTCACTTTCAATGTTTAGTTTTATCAAAGTAAAGATCTAAGAACCTGAAAATACCCATATGAAAAGATAACTGAAATTAACATAGATGGATCTTTTCAAAGAAATGTGTCAGTTTTTTTTGTTTACTAAAAACCTGTGGTATACAGGAATTTGAAAACACCCTCAAAATCACAGGAACAGAACTGCTGTTTTGGAATAATTACTGTTGCAATCATGCTTCCTCACGCACGGAGGATTTGCTTTAAATCTGTTATGACAGAGAGGCCTAATACTGTATTGAAATGAAATACATGCCTAAGCAAAAAACCCTGAAAATGTACATACCTTTGGAGTACTATTTGTGCCATTCACTGTATTATTATAATGAAACTGTCTCTGTGGGGAAAAAAAAACACATTTTTGAGTAGAAAAAAAATCAGACTAAAATTAAGATACAAAATCATTAGAATTACTTATCAGTGAAGGAACAATAAGGAGAAATGTACATGATAATATAGATGCATACATTTGTACCCATCATATATAAATCGAAGGCAAAAATAATTTCCTGGAAGAAATTCTTGATTGAAATCACATTCTTCCCTTTCATCATTGTCTTAATTCAATCATCCTAAAAAAAGAAATGACCTTCTACCTCAAGGTTAAATTATCATGGTAAAGGATCTTTATTCTACCCAGGCACTGCATGGGTGGGAACCAGGATTTTTTTGTGGGGTGGCAAAAGAGGCAATTGCCTCAGGCATCACTTAGAAGGGGATCCAAAAGAGAAGAGGAAATAATGTTTTCTTAATATGAAAATGATCAGATGGAACACTGCTTTTCATTTAAAGAAATGAAATAAATTGGTTTAAATATAATCCTAAGAGTTATTTCAATATCCAAGGGTTTCTGTGCATTTTCGTTCAGTGGTCTATTGATTGCATGGTGAAAAAAACCGCAGGAAAAATATAGCGGCGCAGAATAAAGTTAGTTGAAAAATGGGGTTTAATCTTTATACTGTAATCCAGTACCTATCTTCTCAGAAATAAGGTGATTGAATTCAATTGAGTATAAGGGTGTCTGTCTGTCTGTTTGTTTGTTTGTTCGATCCATCCATCCATCCATCCATATTGCTGCCCGTCTTGCAATCATAACTTTGGCTGGTAAACACATGATTAAAACTCAACAGGACAAAAAAATAATAAAAAGTAAACATAATGGCACTGAAGGATAATCAAACTCCAACCACATAAGCATAGTCATGTCAGAAAATCCATATATGCTCAATGAAGCCCATCTCAGGGAGAACATCTAGATCCATGATGGCGAACCTATGGCACAGGTGCCACATGCGGCACACGGAGCCATATTGGTGGGCACACGAGTGTTGCCCTAGCTCAGCTCCAGCACGCATGCGCAACCAAACAACTGATTTTCAGGCCTTCCGGTCCCACCGGAAGTCAGGAAACTGGATGTTTCCAGCCTACAGACGGCCTCCGGGTGGGATGGGGAAGGCTGTTTTTGCCCTCCCCAGGCTCCTAGAAAGCCTCTGGAGCCTGGGAAGGGGGAAAAACGGGCCTACCGGGCTCACTGTGCCATCACGTGCCAAAAGCAGGGGGAAGTGAGGGGGTCACATGTGGGAGGGCAGGGTGCATTGAATTATGGATGTGGGCACCCGCAACCCCCCACGCTCCCCCCACTTTTGGCACGCGACGGCAAAAAGGTTAGCCATCACTGATCTAGATCTTCAATTACAAAATGACAGTAGGGTCAGGGTCAAATTAATCTTATGGGATATGATGTTCTAAAGGACAGATGCTGCAATAGTAGAAGCCCCACAGATGACACTTTTTAATAGAAGGAACCTAGAGCATGTCCACCCTGTCAGATCTGAAGGCCAGGCATAAACAATTGGACAGAAGTGCTCCTGCCGTGAATAGCTGAGGCAACCAGCCCCTTGAATTGCATTCAAAAGCCTACTGAGAACCAGTGTAACTCATGGAACAGTGGTGTAGCATGGGTATATGACAGCTTTATGGTAATCCGCCCCATTATTGGGGCGTTTGCCGTTTGAGGGCGGCTCGCCAGGGGTCCCCTGCCTCACTTCCAGGGGCCGGGAGGCCGATGCTGGTGCGCCCGAGGCTCCAGAGGAGGTGGGAGGCGATCGGCAGCTTTTTCCGAGGCCGCGGAGGCGCCACAGCACCTAAGGGGACCAGTGCTAATTAAGAAGGCACAACGGACTGAACTGACTGACCGGAGAGTGGAGCAGGCATCCTGGAGGCGAGGGGGGGGGTTGGAGTTCCCCCCCCCTTGTAGCTGGAAAGGTGCCGTGGCAGAGAACTAGGGGGAAGGAGATGGATTGAAACCCCTTACTTTGCTGACTTTTCCTTGGAGGATGGCTGTGGCAGAGTTTGTTGGAGAGGTCTGGTGGCCTCTCTTCCCGGTGAGCTATGGCGGCAGTCTGACTTCCTGCTTCTTTATTTATGATTGAAGACAACATTCTCCTCTGGCTTCCTGTTTGACCTACTCTATACTTCGGACTCGTTGCTCCTGTGAGCGCCCACTGGTGGATAATTGAAAAATTACTCTGACTGTCAATCCCTCTTTCTTCTCTGGAGGTTTGTCCTTTGATTTCTCATCTTCTATTGATGCAAGATGGCTAAGGGTCATAAATCAGCAGCAGCTGATATGGAAAAAGTTTTGGAAAGACTGGCGAAATTGGATCAGAAGTTGGACAAGTTGGATGATTTGCAAAAAGGATTATCTGAAATTAAATCTGAAATGACACTTATGAAAAAAGATTTAAAAGATGTTCAACAGCTGGCAGAGCAAAACAAGAAGAAGATGGGGGGTCTGGAGGGGGAGGTACGGGCACTCCAGAAGGTGGAAGATGGGAGAGGAAATGCAATGTTAACTTTACAATTGGATAAGATGTCTTATTTTCTCAGGTTCCAAAATGTGGAAAAATTTGACCAGGAAAATTTGAGAGAAGTGATGGTTAAAATGTTGGGTGAATTTTTAGAAAGAGATTTGGAGTCTATTGGAAGGGATGTGGATTTAGTGTATAGAGTAAACTCACAATTTGCAATTTTACATAATTTACCAAGAGAGGTTCATATTAAATTTGTGAGAAGGGAACTGAGAGATGAGATATTGAGAAAACAAAGACAGGGGGCGCTGGTGTACAGGGGCAAGGAGGTCACCATCCTGAAGCAGATTCCCAGACAGGTACGAGAATTAAGAAGAAAATATTATTTTTTATCAAATAAGCTGTACCTTAAGGGAGTAGGTTTTAGGTGGTTGATTCCGGAGGGCTTGATGATTTTTTGGGAGGATAGTAAGAAGAAAATTAATAATGTAATGGAAGCTAAGGCTTTTTTTGACCAACATAAATCCTTCCTAGGTGGAGAAGATACAGGAGCCGAAGAGGGGGAAGTATTAGATGATCAAGGAGCGGGGGCGGACGGAGCTGTGGCGGCCCGGGAGGAGGGGGGAGGCCAGACCATGGTTTTAAGAGCCAGAACCAGGAAATGAAGAAAGGAGGGGAATCTATTGTTTAATGTTTTTTTTAATTGACATTTTTTTCTTTTTCTCTCTTTTTTTTATTGTATTCTGTATAATATTTTTCTGTTTATATAATTTTTATACAACCTGGTTGTTTGTTTTGATTTAAGATAATAATGTCTGTTGTGTGAGAACTTAAAAAAGAAAATAATAATTGAAATATCTTTATATAAAGATATTGAAAATTCAACATATTGTAAACTATAATATTGTATATTTTTAACCAATAAAAACTTTTTTTTAAAAAAAAAGTTACAACAGCACTGAAAAAAGCAACTTATGACCATTTTTCACACTTACAATTGTTGCAGCATCCCCGTGGTCACAGGTTTTACATTTGGACGCTTGACGTTTGAGTCACATTTAGGATGGTCGCAATATCCTGGAGTGATGTGATCCCCGTTTGCAACCTTCTGACAAGCAAAGACAATGCGGAAACCAGATTCACTTAACAACCATGTTACTAATTTAAGAACTGCAGTGATTCACTTAATAAATGTGGTGAGAAAAAGTTGTAAAATGGGGCAAAACTCACTTAACAAACTCTCACTTAGCAACATAATTTTTGGGCTCAATTGTGGTCGTAAACTGAGGACTGGCTTTACACCCTGCAAAAGCACAGTTGGAAAAAGATAAAACTTGTGAATGGTCTTCAAAAGCAGCCCCACCTTCTCCGGAGACTCAGGGCGGCTTACAATACGTTAAACAATAGCCTTCATACTTTTGTATATTTATACAAAGTCAGTTTATTGCCCCCACAATCTGGGTCCTCATTTTACCTACCTTAGAAAGGATGGAAGGCTGAGTCAACCTTGAGCCTGGTGGGATTTAAACTTGCAGTAATTGCAGGTAGCTGGAAACTTAAGTGCTACTTTTAACAGCACTTAGTCCACTGCGCCACCAGGCTTTATTTGAGGAGGGTCAAGGCATGAGTGTGATTAAGGCTTCCCAATCCTTCCTAATCCCAAAATGCAGTTAGTAAAGAGATATCTGTGCAAAAACTTGTCTGTCATTTGTTCCTGGAAATTATGGACCAGTTCTGTTTGGGGTAATATTATTTCACTGAGAAGTAAAATGAAAAATCTCCAAATTCTGACCCAATGTCACCCAGATGACTTCCTTTCCCAGGTGAGGCTAGAACTCACTGACTCCTGATTTCTAGTATGGTGCCTTAGCTATTATAGGAAACTGGGTCTCATGTAGAAACTGACAATATTGAGAGAATGGGGTGAAAGCCACCATTAAGCATGAATATTTATAAAAATAAGGACCTTTCTTTATGAGTGACCTTGGACCAGGGGTGAAATCCAGCAGGTTCTGACAGGTTCTGGAGAACCGGTAGCAGAAATTTTGAGTACTTCAGAGAACCGGTAGCGGAAATTTTGAGTAGTTCAGAGAACCGGCAAATACCACCTCTGGCTGGCCCCAGTGGGGTGGGATTATCCTTCCCCTGGAGTAGGATGGAATGGAGATTTTGTAGTTTCCTTCCCCTGCCACGCCCACCAAACCACACCATGCCCACCAAGCCACGCCCACAGAACCAGTAGTAAAAAAAATTGGATTTCACTACTGCCTCGGACCAATCACTCTCTCTCAACCCTAGGAAGAAAGCAATTACAAACCATTTCCAAAAATTTTGCCAAAAAACCTACAGGGAATCAAACACTAGGATTTAACATTGAGTCAAAGGTACAACACACATACAAATTATATATACATACACATACACAGAGACACACAGACACACAGACACACACACACACCAGTGGTGAAATTCAATTTTTTTTACTACCAGTTCTGTGGCATGGCAAAATCCCCATTCCTTCTCCACTCCTGGAAAAAAGGATATTGCAAAATCTCCATTCCCACCCCACTCTGGGCCCAGCCAGAGATGGTATTTGCTGATTCTCCGAACTACTCCAAATTTCCACTACCGGTTCTCCAGAACCTGTCAGAACCTGCTGAATTTCACCCCTGACACACACATATATATCAGAAACATGTCAGTATCAAGCAAATACAGATATTTACTGTATTTTTCGGAGTATAAGACGAACCTACTTTTTTGGTGAGAAAAAGAAGAAAAAGAAATCTCCCTCTGCCTGTGTCTCTGAGCAATTTTGCCTCCTTGCAGCAAACAGCAAACAGCCTGCTTTACTTTCAGTTTCGTTTTCAGTATAGCTTGATTAGCACAAGGAGGGAAAAAATCTGCTCCAGCAATTTTCTTGCCTGCAGCAGAGCCCTGCAAAAAACAGCTGAGAGCAAATCAGCTGAGAGTCGAGAGGCTGATCCAATCAACTTGTGCTAATTAGGCTGTGCTGAAGCTGAAAGAAACTGTTTTTTCTTGCTGTTTGCTTGCAAGGAGGTAAGTGCTGCAAAGCAGAGGCCAAGGGGGGGGCAGTGGGTGGGCGGGGCTACATTCGGTATATAAGATGCACCTACATTTTCATCCCCTTTTAGGGAGGGAAAGGTGCGTCTTATATTCTGAAAAATACGGTAATTCAGAGGTTCATCACCTCTTAGAGTATTGCATCTTATTCTCCAATCTGTTATCTAACAGGAGTTATTCTTCTGCAACCAAAACTCTATTCACAAATATGCATTGTTATTGCAGACTAGCGAGAGTCAAATTCCTTGTCTATGCGGAAAAAAACCCACCTCCATTCAGGTTTTTGGCTCCACTCTCAGAGAACAGCATCAGATACTGTGGCTGGGATAACAGTTAGAACCTTGCTAACTACAACAAACAAGATCCACAAGCTTAAAATACACTCCCAAGGACCAAGTGCAGGCAACCTATTGCTATGTGAGGCTCTGACCTGGAAAGCCTCCAAGGATATCCTGCTGGGCAATGCCACCATGGCTCAGAGCAGCAGATCAAATGTCTTGCTGATCTGTGCCCTGCATGCCTTTTATTAGATGAAGCAGAAACAGGCATGCTCTTTTCCTATCAAGTCTGCATTTTCACAAGGACAATGTCTTAAAGGGTCATTTTTCCTACCAATGGTGGGTAGAGCTGATTGAAAGCGTAGTGGCCATAACCAAGAAGGGAGGGTTTATAAAACCATTCTGCTTCTGCCAGTCTGTTTGTTTGTTTGTTTTTGTTTTATACTTATCATAAAGGTTATTCTTTATCATTCATTCTTTGTTTTTCGCTCTCCGTAGCAAGGATAGGAACTTTGCTAGAGATTTTTAAAAATATAGCAAACAAGTACAAACATAATTAGTTGATTTTAATACTTATTTTATAGAAATCTGTTTTTTAAAAAAATTATGGTCTGTATCCTTTTTTTCTATTTATTTAACAGATTAACAGAGTTGGAAGGGATCTTGTAGGTCTCCTACTCCAACCCCCTGCCCAAGCAGGAGACCATTTTTGACAAATGGCAGTCCAGTCTCTTTTTGAAAGCTTCCAGTGATGAAGCTCCCACAATGTTATTTGCCTTGAGTCTCTACAGAATAGAAAGACAAGATATTAATCCAATCAATAATTAAATTAAAAATAAAGACTTAAAATTAAACTGGGGTCCCATTTCCAACTCTAGGATTGTACATGCCTACAAATTAATATGACGAATATTTGCTCCCTATCCTTGTACACCAATATTTTATTATCAATCCACCCAGATCTTGTTCTATGCAACATGTATTCATTCTTTCATAGAATCATAGCTCTGAAAGGAACTTTGGAGTCTAGTCTAACCTGAGGCAGGAGTCCCTATTCCATCCTTGTCCAATCTTTTCTTTAAAAACTTTTATTCAAGTTTCTATCATTCTAGTTCTATAAATCTTATTTCAATAATAGTATGATTTTTCACTCTTTGCCTTTATTTCTTATCTTTCATTCTCTTATTCTGATTTCTGGACAATTTTTCTATGCTTTCATATCCTTTTATCTGACACACACACAAAATCAGGAGCAGATCTTTACTAGATGTAATGAGAAGGACAGAAGAAGGAATAATGGGTCTACTCTCTCTTGCTCAACCATTCCATCATTTGGGCATCTTTGGTTTACCACTGACACTTTATTCATTGACCAGTAAATAGACAATTACTCTTTCAGTTCAGGATAGACGTAACACTATTTAAAAGAATCCAGATCTTCCCTTATCTTCTATTATAGAGTTTTTCAAACTTGACAAATTTAAGATGTGTGGCCTTCAATTCCCCAGCAACACTGGCTAGAAATTCTGTAAATTGAAGTCCACACATATTAAAATTGCCAAGTTTGAAAAACTCTGTAATAGAAAGATAAAGGTTTATACCAGAGAAACAGGATATGGAATGAAAAACATAGGTAACTTCAACAGCCATCCTGTCACAGGCATGGAGAAGTAGACGATTTTATGAAACTAGAATACATAAAGGTTTCAATTGTGCCTTAATAATACATCCCATCACTTTAATTTCATTTTTTCTCCTCAGATTTTAATTTCAGTTTTTGTTGTGTTCTTCATACACTTAGTAATTAAACAATATTTTTGTGAAACAGTGTTTGGAAATATTTAAGAGTTTGTTTCTTCTGAAATAACTAGAACACCAAATTAAGTAGAGTGAAGGCCTTGAATGTGCTGTACAAAAATAACTTTATCTGCAAAACTATATCTTTTTTCAATCATTGGTACAACAATGAGTATTAAAAATGGCAAAACAGTATACTTACATATGGATGAGTTACAACTGTTACTTCATCACTTGTCCCTAAAATTCTCATCTAAGGCTTAGATGTACTGAGATGTATATCTTTATTATATGGACTCATGGACTAAAATACTCTCACAAATTTCTTTAAAGACTTAAGTAATGTTTACCCTCTAATTATCTTGTACTTTCTGGATGTTATTGGGGAACTATACAATGGTATAAGCATCACATTACATAGGAAGCAAGCTGACTACTATCCATATTTATATTCTACAAGATCCATCATTAACAACTACATCCTAGGATATTATATAATTCATATTGCTGTCTCACACCCACCCAATCAATGGGTAAAATTACACCATTCTCAAAGTACTATTATAATCTATCAGGACCACAGGAATTTACAAGACATCATCTACTGAAAAATAGAGCCAAAAGAGAAACAAACAGAATACCACTTATATGTCTGTTTTTCTTTATTTATTTAATTTGGGTGGTGCCCAACTTCAGACTGGCTCTGGGTGGCTCACAGCACAATATTTTTGCAGGAGCAAATAATGTCACTTGCAAGAAAACATGCTTCTTCAATTTAGCATAATTTTCTTGTTACACTTCATGTTGGACAACCTGGCTAATTTCTATGCCACCGAATAAATGGACACAATTTTGAAAACAGAAATTGCATACTTAACTATCAATTCTCTGGCATACTTGTTTAAATCATGATAAATGGTCAGCAATAGGTTAAATTTCCCAACCACAAGGCAAATGTTTGTTTTTCAGTGCAAAGATGTTTGTCTCCTACCCAATTTATGTTTTGATTAATCGGAATTTTCACTCTTTCTCCTTTTACCATATTCCACCCTCATATGTTATCCAAATTCTCAAGTTTGTGTCCCATGTGCTCTGTATATGCATACTCAGGAATAAATTTTATGCAACTAATAAAATGAACAATATTAGCCAAGACTCTCATTTGGTTTTCCTTACTATAAGTTATCAATTAACTTCTTAAAGTATAAATTTCAAGTTGTAAGCATTATACAAAGTCTATAAATAAGCAGAACATCTCACCTTTGTTTTGTTTTTTTGGAATAGATAATGATGGCAAAAGACAACACCACTCTTAGAGGAATAGAAACCTTGCTAAGGATCCAGTTTTCCCTCCAGATGTATGCTCAGCAATGAAAAGACATTTCAGAGCATTAAAAAGATACTTAAGTAACCACTAAGAGTGTTCTTCCACTTTCTTCATTTAGTTTTCATATATTTCTCAAGACATTCACACGGCGATCATTTTCTTATTGGTTGTCTCATAGGAAGGAAAATGTAAGTACTCAGGATCAAGACTAGAATAGGATCTTCAAAGATGGCTATAAATATTTCCAAGATCTTCTTTCTATGTTCTTCCACAAAATACTATTAGCTTTAATAAAAACAAGTTTGTTGCTTTATTGAAATATCTGTTGGAGACTGAAGTTTTCTGCATGTGCATTTTTAGGGCAGGAATCTAATCTGACCAGGAATTTGTAAACCAGGTATTATAACTTATCAATAAGTATCAAAACTTATTTATATGAAATACATTGTAGAGATAGGTAAAGCTCATCTACTAGAAGAAGCATAAAACTGTTCTGTATTTGTATTCCTGGGGAAAAAGGCAGGAGGAAATGACTTCAGATTAGAGATCTCTTAAAAACAAAGAGGGCAGAATAACCTTTTTACTGTCAGTGTACTCTCTACTGCCTCTTGGTGGCCAACAGGTAATGAGATCCTGAAAGGCCAGTGATTCTGGGTTCAAATTTTCAAAAACAAAAATCAAACTGAAAACCTAACATGAAAATTAAGGTCCACTTGGAATGCGGAATGTTCCACATCACAAACAAATGGAGTAATGGGAGTGGGAAAAATAGTGTTGCAGTATAAGATATTTATACTGACTAGGTGGCTCAGTGGCTAAGACACTGAGCTTGTCTATCAGTTCGGCGGTTTGAATCCCTAGTACAGGTCTCCTGCATGAGCAGGGAGTTGGACTAGATGACCTCCAAGGTCCCTACCTACTCTGTTACTGTTACCTGTTACTTCATTCTTATGCCACCTTTAATTTAATAAAAGCAGAGAAAATATTCAACATTAAAATTAAAAAAAGCCTTGGATAGTACAGTGGTCTAAAGCCCTGTTATTAACATCAGCTGCCTGCAATTATTGCAGGTTCGAATCTCACCAAGGCTCAAGGTTGACTCAGCCTTCCATCCTTTCTAAGGTAGGTAAATTGAGGACCCAGTTTGTGGGGGCAATAAGCTGACTTTGTATAAATATACAAAAGTATGAAGGCTATTGCTTAGCGCATTGTAAGCCGCCCTGAGTCTCTGGAGAAGGGCGGCATATAAATCAAATTTAAAAAAAAAAATATGACAATCAATCATATGATGGCCTATTTACCTGAAAGATTGTTGTCGTTACTTCAATTTCCAAGATATAGAAGCTACAAAGTAGACACATAGAACAGCTTTTTTGACAGAGTGTAAGAAGACTATTTAAAAAAAAAAGATGACTGCATGACAAAAATAAGAAACAAGATATATCATACGACACAAGATACAGCATTGCACACTCTTAAAAAATGTCTTCAGCCACGGTAATTTTTTACAACAATCTTGGCAGGTGAAACAGCACTTCTGTTCCATAAAATGTGCAGTGTCATTCTTTATTTTCTTTTGCAAATTAAGGCAAATATACTTGTCCCCGGATAATGTTTCAGGATCCAATTTGAGTCAGTCACCGGAACCAGAGGTTTAATTTTCCAAGCTTTCAGACTCATGCTGGAGCCGATCTTCACGGAACTTCTCACTCTCCAGAATGTGCACACTGGACTGTTCTATGCGTAGTGTTTATGTGGTGCCTGGTTACATGTGGATTTTAGTTGTAACTGGAGTGTTGATGGCTATTAATTTATTTTTTGTTGTTCATAATAGCTTACATCCATCACATAAGGTGACTTCACTTATTGTATAACTTCAGCATTTTACAAATGGTCTCATTCAAAATCAGTAAAATATTGATTCTGGCAACTTCCAGTGTGCTTCTGAGACTGTCATATAACTGAAACTCTTCATAGAAAAATAATGACTTCATCACATACTACAAAAAGTGATTTTTATAAAAGGTGCTTCCATTGTTGTGATTTGTAATTTGTGGGAAAGTCATTGTGCGATTGTAGCCAGGAGATGGCCATTCTTTGTGTTGATCAGACTGTAGACTAAGACCGAATTGTTTGCAGAATGTCTTAAGCAACTCTAACCAATTTCAGCTTGCTTCAAGAATTCCAAGCATTTTCTAAAATACTTTTTTTAAAATGTGAAAGATTCATGTTCAGTTAGGGAACCTGGTTTAATATATTTCAGAGCAAGTAAACAGCAGAGCTAACGTGCAAATTGTGCTGTTTCAATATGAATTCAAGGAATTCAAGCACCAAATCATGCATCTAAGAAAGGTATGTTTGTGTGCCCAGGAACATATACATGGAAATCCTATTGGGCTTTAGTTTTTCCAGACCTGGAATGACATCATTTGAAAGTGCTGTTTGTATTTCTGAAGTCAAACAATGTCAAGATAAAACAATAAATCAATAAAATTATATTTCCACTGAAACTTGAGAACAAGTGAATTTTTCTGCTTTTCCCTAAATACTTGAAAATTAAAATGTTTGAAATAAAGCTAAAATATACTTTGCACATAACATATAATGTACGATTGTGTGTTTTTTTATAACTATCACAATTCCTTTTGATTGATAACAAGATCTCAGAATTTGAGGGGTAGGGATTGTGTTTAGCTTGTGAATGCTACATTGGAGACTATCAGAAACTAAATGGAACCAAGACAATACAGGAAAAGCAAAAAACAAATCTAATGCAATATAAATTATACCATATACCAGTGATGGCTAACCTTTTTGCCATCGTGTGCCAAAAGTGGGGGAGCACAGGGGGGTAGCGCCCATGTGTGCCCACACCCATAATTCAGTGCGCCCTGCCCCCACGCATGCGCATGTGACACCCCTGCACTCCGCCCGCTTTTGGCACTCGATGGCACGGTGGGTCCAGTATGTCCGTTTTTCACCCTCACCAGGCTCCAGACACTTTCTTGGAGCCTGTGGAGGGCAAAAACAGCCTTCCCCATCCCCCCAGAGGCCGGAAACGGCCCATTTGCTGACTTCCAGTGGGCCCAGAAGGCCCGAAAATCAGCTGGCTGGCGCTGAGCTAGGGCAACACTCGTGTGCCCATCGATATGGCTCCGCGTGCCACCAGTGGCATGCGTGCCATAGGTTTGCCATCACGGCCATATACCATACTCTATTTATAGAGTGACTATGGGAATTTCCTATTAATAATGTCCTCTTCATTAAATCACATGACATTAAATATTATATATCTCAATAGAAATATTTGGATTGCTGCACCTAAGGCTTTATGCGGTTGGATTCCTAGTTGTTGTTTTTTACAATATGAAAGAAATAATGATAACCTGGATCCAAATTTTATAATTCACTGTAATATTTTTACAGTGAATTTTTAAAATGGCATGAAAATAACAGGCCATGTGATTATTTCACCTACGTACCAATAAAAAAAGGCACAAAACGTGGCTTACAGGAGGAACAACAAACCCTTTTATAATTGTCAAATATCTTGTTAATAATAAAAGTCCAAGCACTTAAGAAGAATATGGAATTTACAGTGCAAACTTCTAAACAAAAACTACAGATGAAGAAAATGTACACGTTACTGAAATAGCAGTGCAGAAATGTAGCATGTTATGGCAAATTGTTTGGGAAAGATATTTATATTAGAAGAAATACATATATGGAAATACATATAGATTTTTTTTCTTGAACTCTTTAAAAGCATTGTTATATTAAATGTCATATATAACAGAATAGAATGAACTAGAAAATTAGAAACTGAGCAAAACCCAACTTCACATATTTAGCCCTCCATATTGCAATCAACCATGTACATTTGGGGGGGGGGGGGGAACCTTGAGAGAATGACTTTAAGCCTTTTGAGTGAACAATAGATCAGGCTTTTACATCTGTCTCTTTAACTCAAGATGTCACTTTCCTTTATCCACCATATTATATATGCTTCCACTAAACTAAGCTTGGCAAATTTATCATAGCCAATAGTGCTGTTCTGTTTAAAGGCATAACCTTTCACAGAATAGACCACAATTATTGTTAAGCTCTGGAATTTTGACATAAATTCGGCCTTATCCATATAACATCTTCATGTTTCTTTGAGCAGTTCAGAGTAAGTCAGAGAAAGATGGAGAAAGAGCAAGAGACAAAAAAAAAAAGCCATTGTAATTTCCTTTTCCTGAAACAAAAGAAAAGCTATCCAGAGAGCTCGTTCAAGTGACTGTCTGCTGGTAACAAGTATTAGAATTTTAAAAACAAACATGTTGACGCACTGCCTTGCATTTGGCTGCGTGAATAATTTCGTATGGAGCTTTCACACCTATAAGAGAATCAAATTACTTCCAATTACAGTCACAGATGAAGCTGTAGTTGTAAAGAGCAGACGTTCAGGAGTAAATAAAGATGCAACATAGCAAATTATGCTAGCTCAATAACTATCCTCTATAAAAAGACCCTGACTACTCACTCTGCACTTGGTAAAGCATCTAGTACATTGCTTAAGGATTTACAGCTATCAAACATATTAAGCGGTCCTAGCTAGATCTGTATCTGCAAACATTCTGCGAAATCACATCAGCATAATACATAGAAAAGATATAATAGTCACACATATACCCAAAAACTACAGCATATACACACAAATATTTAACTCTAAGCAACAGACAAGGATTTACAGATGACCAGGAACTTGATTACATTTATTAAACGTAATCTTTCTTCCCAAAATAATGTTTTCGCTTCCATCCTTTCAACTTATTTTTCCAACTATGTTTTTTTTAATGTTACAGATTTGCATATTTTACTGTATTATTTTACATATATGCAGAATCATTATTTAGCCTTTTCTGTACCACCATTCATCAGAATATTGCAAAAAACTGCTTCAAAAATCTAATTATTAATAATAATATGAAAATTCTTCCCAGAAAATAATACTATTTAGCAGATGTCTAGACAGAAATAAAATGTCTTCTAGAAAATACTAGAAATGTTTTAGCTGTGAGGAATACTACATATCAGGTACAGCTGAAATATTACTTCTTCTGAACATTTTCATTAAGATTCTGGAGCTTGGGATTATGTTTTGTAAATAAGTCCATTTCCTAGCCAGAGATTAAGGTAAATTCTGCTAAGGACTAAAAGTTGACTTACAGCATTAAGAAGGATTAATGTTTAGCTGTGCTGAAGTTGAAGCACTAGGTTAGCATGTTTACGCAGTGCTGTAGATCACAATTAATCCAAAATTAGTAGAAAAGATCAACAGCAACTGTTTTTTCATACCAGCTTGTTTTAGTCGTTAAATCAAAGTGTAATTTAGGGGCAATCTGTATATAAAGTTGTTGTATATGTGCTGTAATAGGCTTAAAGTTTAGAAAGCTATCTAAGCATTTAAATGTTGAGTGTCTACACTCTTAATTGAAGACGTAAAAATTAAAATTGTCACATCGGACAATATCTTTTTGTACATTAATTAAAGCTTATAATCAGGAAAAATTAACTAATAGGTTTAATTTTTCCTTCTATTTATCCTGATGCAGCCTACATTTATATTCATAACCATGTCTCAATGGTGATTCAAGTAATTGTCTATAGAACTAGGTCTATTTTTCTAAATAAGAACAAAATCTTGGTAAATCTGTTGAGATACCTGAAAATTGTGCAGGGCCCAAGACAGTTCCTTCACAGTACATTGTTCACTGTACATTATTTGTGTGAATTAGATAGTGGCCAAAATTATACCTGATCATATGCTTCATACCAGGTACAATGTATGGGAAGAACAGCCTTAAGGTGAAATGAGAGAATTCCATTAACAGAGGAAGCCATTTTTTGTTTTAGTTTATTTCAAGGTCTGATTTTAATTTCCTTTTGGGTTAGGATGTGAGAGTAGTTGCAAAACCTTATTCAGATCCAAGATCAGGAGTACAGACAGGGAAATCAGTCCTCTGGTAGCTAGGACATTGACCTTATCAAAAAAAAATTTAATGCAGCTTAGAAATAAATATATTGTAAATAAAAAAAATTGTGTTATTCAGAACACAATTTATTTTTAAAAAGAGCTGTTTGAGGAAAAAGGGAAAATGAAATTTGATATAAATGGTTCAGTGACTAAGTAGAAAAAAATAATGAATAGTGCTATTAGCTAGATAGGCAACTAGAGGAAGATGCTAGTATTAAAATGAATCAGGAGTACTTGAGGGGAATGTCTAACTCCTTGCCTTTGGCTTCTTGCTTTTAACATTTTGTAGCCTTTCCTTTCTGGGTAGATAAAAGGTTCTCGCACCTGAGTAATATAAGCACAAGGGAAAGTTATCAAATTTTTGTGAACTCAAATAAACACAATTCTTGTATAAATATGACTTTTCCCTCAATCCCCAGTCCTAAAGAATTTTTATTAAAACAGAGACAGTTCAAAGGATTCCTCATAATTCTTGAGTTTCTTCATCTGTAACTTCACTTGGATTTCTACAGCTGGTTTTGAAAAGAAGCACAAGATCCTAGCTCTTGAAGATATACCTTGATCTGTTCCTTTGGAGAGTAGGTTCATTTATTTATTTTTTTACACTGAAAATCTTAGGTCCCAAATAGTTGCTTATGAAGAACAGTTTATCTTTCCTAGATAATCTAATACTGTATCTCTTGGGTCATATGACCTCAGACAGACATGATGTGCTTCCTCTTCCCTGCTAACCACAAATTAGCCTACTTGGCTGGCTACATTACCATCTGATTGACACCTGTTGCCTTTCTATGACAATGCACATTATACAATCTTTCTACCATGTTAAAAATGTTAGCCTGGTTTCCCCTGACTTGGCTATCTACATTGGACAGATGAGGTTTGACAGGTTACTTGAACCTCTAATGAACTATAATTAAAGATGAAGGAATCTGCTCATTTGTCCCTTATTCATCTTCCGTTTTCACTCACTGAAGCTTCAAAATAAAATCAACACCGGGCACTAAGGTGTTTGCTATTCCTGCAATGCAGCATGAAAGAAAATCGGAAGACTCAATTAAAGTGCCTATTTGGAACATGAGATATTAGAATGTCTAGATCATAGCAACAACTTCTGCACCATGATAATCAGGCAGCAGAAGATGTATGTGTAAATAATAGCTATATTATAAATCACAATCACTGTGGAATCCTCATTCAGAATATATTGAATTAATGGAGCCTAACTTCTTTTCCCGAATGAAGAGAGTACACTCTCTCATGAGAAGATTGTGAAGGTCTGCATCAGTGGTGGGCTGCCCCCGGTTCGGATCGGTTTGCAAGAACCAGTAGTAAAACCAGCGGGAGGCTCCGCCCACAGCCCCAGATGTCATCACAGGCGATCTGTGCATGCACAGAAGCTCGGCGCACACGACCAAAGCATTGGCGCTTGCGCGATCCCGTTGTGAACCGGTAGTAAAGGTAAGTAGAACCCACCCTGGTCTGCATGTACAATCGTAAGGAGTGTTTGTCCTTTCTGTACTAAGGAAAGAACAGGAAAGAGGAAAGGAAAAGCCACAAGAAAGAGCAGTTTCTGAATACAGAAACAGTAGCTCTATCAGCAATTCAGCCAGCAGGAGTCTCAAAGCAGAAGATAAAAATCGCTTTCTTTTCCACTAGCTTCTGTCAGCAGCCGCTTCTTACATCCAAGACCAGCATACAAATTGTCCAAAAGGAAAAAAAAGAAAGAAAGAAAAGAGGCAGATTAACTAGTTGTTTACCAAAGGTAACAACAGCTCTCTTTCCACCAGCAGGTCAAAGTTAGTCGATTTTGTTCACATCTTCTCTACATTTTTATTCTTTTGCATTTCATAGTATAAAATTAGCTCTTGCCTATGAATATTTCTCACAGGTCCACCCTGAACATTTTAATTCTAACTAGGAAATATTGCTTCTGTGGGGTTTGTTTGTTTTTTTTTCCTAAAAGCATGAAGCTTTTTTAATTTGCCTTTTTGGTATATACATTACAGTATAACAAAATTCGATGTCTGATGTAATGCTTGATTACCTCCATAATCAAAACACACTGAATTAGGACAGTAAACAGGATTAAGAGGCACAATTTCTTTGATAAGCCACAAACAGCAATATTTTTTTTTCTAAAAAAAGAAACCATGAGTATAACCTGCAACTTAAGGTGAAAAAACTTCCACTTTAGTCACTTGGTGCTTTCTGAGCTTGGTATTTCTTTTAAATACAGGCATTTCATTAGCCAAACTAGGTAATATGATCAGTGCTAGTAAAGAGCAGGGTTTGCTCTCAGTTTATATTCTAGTGGCAAGCTCACGAAACACCAAAGACTCCTCATTTCAATTCTGAGCGAAATATTATCCTTTATTGGTACTGTTAGTCACCGATATCCTAGTTGTAAAACAAGACTATTCACACTACAAACACATGTATTTCTTTGCCTGCTCACCTTGAAGATGCCTCTGACTGTCTCATTCCATCTGGGGTTACAGCTTAAAATGAACCAAAGCTGCTCAGCTCACTAGCAATTCCCTCTTTGTACTGTACCTCATCAGCTGGACAATAAGAAAAGGCAGCTTGGATAAGCAATATTTTAATGTTAAGCTGTTCAGAGTATTCTCTGAACATCTGTTCCTATCTACATCAAACCTGCTTTTGGGGACTGACGTAGAAACCAAATCGGCAGATAAACTAAATTATATTATATCACTTTCCAGGAATACAGGTAGGCAAAAAAGAGGCATTTTTGATGCTAGTTTTGCAATTTCCCCCTTGGAAAGAAGGTCCTTCTTAGTCCCAAATTGACAAATCCACACTGCTGCAGGTTGAAGGTAGACAATGTTTCCATATTATGGCAAATAATAGTTGCTCTAGATTATGAGCTAGATTTTCTTGCTCATGTTTCATTCTGGAAGAGAAGTTTGGAGAAAATTATCTACATTTCAAATTCTGTGAAACACTAGCATTATGGCAGCTTTATGAAATCTCTGTTATTTTGTTCTATATTCTATTCCATACATTATATGGTTTACTTTCTCAAAGTAATAAAAAGAAAAGGTATAGCAACATACCAGCTGTCTTAGAAGTGTCATAGAGGTGTTGTTTTCTCAGTGACAATCTTAATATTTTGGTGCAGTTCAAATGTTAATTAAATAACTGCTGAATTCTCTTTAGATAATTTAGTAAATTCTTAACTTCTTGACAATGCTCTGCACATTTAACTGGTGCTTTGGCTTCTGTCCATGAGATTACACAGCTGCTTTCTAGGGCTAGGAATTTATTATGTGTGGGTTACTAAATCCTCTTAGTAACCATCTTGTTAGGCTGGCAATTCTTTGGTCAGCATGGTAATGTAGATTTATTTAATTCCATGGCCCTCGGCAATCTTATCACAATGGGCCTAGCAAGGATGTGTGAGCATTTGTAGCAATGTATTTTTAGATATGGTGCATCTAAGGCTTAGTAAAGATATAGAGGCTCTGTGCAGAACTGCATCTTGGTTCCCTCCAAGATAAATTATTATTTGTGCATACCAGTAGTTCAGATTTATGCCAGAATCAGTTTTGCAGAGATGGCTAAACTGACTGCTTTGATTAAAAACAAAAACACAATTACTTTTGCTTCTACTTGGAAGCCACTTCTGGACTTTGTACTCGAGGTGGAAAAAAATGATTTTCAGTTTTACCTATTAAATAGCTTTGTCAGTATAGAACTGGTTAGATTATACTATTAAGTAAAAGTAAAAAGTTGAGGTTTGATGTTATTATCTTATGCTACTGAACCAAAGGGAGTCAGAAGTCAATACATTTTCTTTCTTTTTTCCCCTTTTCCTACACTTTTCTCTTCCCTTTTTTCTTCCCTTTTCTATTATTTTCTTTTGTATTTTTGTATTTTATATTAAGGTAAAGGTTCCCCTCACACATATGTGCTAGTCATTCCCAACTTTAGGAAGCGGTCCTCATCTCCGTTTCAAAGCCGAAGAGCCAGTGCTGTCTGAAGACGTCTCCATGGTCATGTGGCTGGCATGACTAAATGCCAAAGGCACACGGAAAGCTGTTACCTTCCCATCAAAGGTGGTCCCTATTTTTCTACTTGCATTTTTTACGTGATTTCGAACTGCTAGGTTGGCAGAAGCTGGGACAAGTAACGGGAGCTCAGCCCATTACGTGGCATTAGGGATTCGAACTGCTGAACTGCCAACCTTTCGATTGACAAGCTCAGCGTCTTAGCCACTGAGCCTCATCTTATATTATTAATAAATAAATAAACAAGAAGGATTACATTCAGAATCACTTTTATGGATTTGGCTGAAACAGAGAGGTACTTCATTAGAATAAAAATCTTCTTTGGGATGAAGCTATCATTGATGATAACAACTTCTCATTTGGCTTATCTAAAAGCTGAAAACAACAGATGGTTAACTTTCAAACACTATTAGCAAAAGTTACTATAATTTCCCTGCACAATATCAGGGTTTATTTGGCTTGCTGTCCCCGTCCCATCAGGATTATTAGGTAGATAAAATATTAAAATTATGGCATTCTGTTTCCTATAGTTTTATTATAACTATAAATTTAAAATATGTCATCATGTATACACAAGTTCCAGTATAAAATTCCCTAAAACTTCACCCTAAAACACAACAGTTTTAATTTTGGGGATTACAGAGTTCCATTTTTCCAATGATTATTATTTATAATAATCACTGGAATTATTCAATGATTATTTATTCAATGATATATTCAATTTATTTATTTATTCAAGTTATTCAACAATTCATTTATTAAAGAGTTTCTATTCATCTCCAAAATGACTATTTTCAAAATGGGTTTGCCACACACAAAATGCAATTGATAAAATATAACGCAAGAATATCAAAAGTAAAAATTGGAAAGAGCAACATTTTAAGAAGATGCATAAAACCATTTTTTAAAAAAAATTAGCAGGGAGTAAGAATATGACAAGTCCTAGGAAAATAGCACAAAATTGGCTACAGAATAGTTGTGGAAATCACACTGCCCCTCCTTGAAGCTACTTTTCTTTTATCAGCAGTCCTGGTAGAAATGTTGCATGCATAAAAGAATTTGGGAGGGGAGGGGGCTGAGCTTCAAAGCAGCCGCTGCATCTGCTTTGTGGCTTTGAGAAGTGGATCTACAGGAATGGATCATCAACTGATTTGCACAGCTTAGTTGGCAGCCACGGTCATAATAATAGAGTTGGTGTCAAGCAAATCTCAGAGGATAAGCCATAGTAAAGGCCCTGTTTTGAAACCCGTTTACACGTTTACAAGCTCCCTATCACAAATCTCCATAGATCTTTTTCCGAAATTATTAAATGCTTAAACATTAATTGGTAGGGATGCTAAGTGCCGTGTAAGGCGCATGGATTTCTAAAACTTCTGTCAAAAGAAGAAAAAAATCCAGGATACGATAGCGTCATCTTTGCTCTTCTTCAGCAATAAGCTATTTTTATTACTATTTAGGTAGGACATTTCATTTTCACTCCTATATCAAAGAAAGCTTTCACTAACTGGTTAGCATTATTTATTTCTCTTTAATATTAATATTATCAAATTTACTTCTTTTAGCTATACTTTTAATATTTTTATTTGGCTTTTTATTGTCACTTGTATTTGTAACGAAAAGATGGTACATAAATTCAATAAGTTATTAATTATATTGTATAAATATATAATAACGTGCAATCTTATAAATCCTTTTGTGGGAGGTAGTTTAAGAACCTTACTTCTTAAGTAAATAGGCATAAGACTTTCTTTGCATTCAAGTTCACCAATATTACATTTAAAATGATTATTTTCCTTCCTCCCTTCCTTCCTCCCTCCCTCCTGCCCTCCCTCCCTCCCTCCCCTCATTCCCCTTCCTTCCTTCCTTCCTTCCTTCCTTCCTTCCTTCCTTCCTTCCTTCCTATTTTCAGTTAGGGGAATATATTGTAGCTAGTGCATAGGGCACTGATGTCCTTATCATCACCATTAAAAAGAATGAAAGGAAACAGATACTAAAGCAAGGAGATTTAATGTCTTTGATGAGTACTGCTAAGTGGATTTTTTTCTTTATACACATACTTTATACACATACACATTCCTACTTGTCATGGGTAGCACATTCAAGCAAGCCTTAATTATATACAGATGATTACGGGAGTTTGTCTAATATTTCATGGTGAATAGCTTATAAGGCTTTTATAAGAAAAAAAATTCTAGAAATAAAATATGTTCACAGTAAAGCATTTTAAATATAAAGTCTCTTCTCTTCTTTAATAAAACCAGTATGATCTGTCATCAACACAGCATTTTTACATTCTGAAACAGTTCCTTTCACTGGATTTTTAAGTAAGTAAAACTGTATGATGACATCATAATATATATGAATGAGAGCTAGTGAACATAATGATTAAGTTATCGAAGTAGGAATGGAAAAGCCCAGGTTCTAATCATCCCTTAAACGTAAAAACCAGCTTTCTAAATCCTAAAATTGGGTCTGCATGATAAATTATAGTCCCTAAATTTAAGTCAAGAGTCAATCCTGCAGTGACTTTATTTTCGCTGATGCAAACAGATAAACATACACACACACACACACACACACACACACACACACACACTCACACAAAATAAACAATAGGCAGGGGGTGAAAAAAATAATTTCTATACAGTAATTTTATTAAATATTACAATTTAAAAATATAAACGAATACAAATTTTTAAAAAATAAATGCAGGAAAGAAGAAAAGAAAGAAGAAAAAAGAAAAGAAACATAATGAAATCCTCTTAATCAATTTTAGTTAACTTATCACCTTCTCATAAATATAAAAAGCGATCTGTAATTAAAAAAATAAAGATGTTAAGGATTTGCTTATAGATAAACAACTTTGGATAGAACAGTGATCTGCTCTATCCATGTTTGTTTATCTATAAACAAATCCTTAAAATATTTATTTATTACATTTATCAACCAACCAGAATCACTTTTCAGAGTGAGGTGGTGGTATATAAATCTAATAAACAAACAAACAAACAAACAAACAAACAAAACTTTATTATTCAGTCCTGCTCAGCAAAAGTCCATTGAGAGTTACCAAAGATAACATATGTATTTTAACCTTTATCAAAGAAACATAATTTATATTCCTTGTTTTTATTTTTAACAATCCTGATCTTGAATCTTTTCAAATATTGCTCCAAAATTTGGTTTCTTTTTATTTTTTCTTTGTCCCTTCTCACAACATTCTTCAAAATTTTAACAAATCTCTTTTGTAAATCCAATATAGGAAAATTATCTAGATTGGTCTTTTGGTTTGTTTTTTGTTTATCCTCTTTAATTATTAAAACATCATTTGTATATCCATCAAGGCATCTTTTTCCATTATCATTCTTGTAGCTTGTCATGTTTAAATCCACTTTCAAATCAGCTCAGTCTTGTCCAATAAAACGTGTTCCTCTTCCATAACTTCTTTTAAACCCAGTCTATCTATAATGGCAGACACTATTAAAATTAACTCTTGGGTCCATTGTTTACAAGTATCCTTTAATATGTTCAATATTAAAATATTTTGCTCCATTTTATATTAGTAAGTGAAGTTTAAGCGATCTTCTCCTTTTTGGTTTATTCTGGTTCCCTCTAGTGTCAAACCTTCAAAGTCCTATCCTATTATATATTATTTTTAAGAGTTCAAAACAACAGTTTTTCCAATGAGAAGAAATCTTATAATTGATTTCAAAATCTTATTTCAAATTCATCTGGATCCTTAGTCAGTATGTAACTTTTCACAATCAAGGTTCTAAACATTTTTTTAACTCCAAAAATATTTGTATGTCCTTAAATTTATATTTAAAACTAATGAGTGAAGCAAATTTACCAAGTAAGAATTAGTATAACAGCTTACCTCCAAAAACTGTAGGTGCTCCATCACTGGAAGTTTTCAAAAAAAAAGACTGAATAGTCATTTGTCTGGAATGATATAGGGTTTCCTACTTGAACAGTGGATTAGACCAGATGATTTTCAAGGTCCCTTCCAACCCTGTTACTCTATGTTCCTAATAGCTAAAAAAGCATTTAACAAATAATTTCCAAAAGTCATTAGAAAAGGAACTATGTGAACATGTCCATAAAAGCACTGACCGTGGATTCAGCAACATGGCTTCATCTCCCAGATCACATACTCTCCAGAGAAAACCATCCTGTGATCTCCTCATGAGGAGCAATTGTCTGAGGTACTTGTTAGCACTCCCAAGTCCTCTCCTTGTCCAGAAAGGAATTGCAAAGAGCCAGTCCACTCACCAGCTCTCATTTCCCAGTTATCAGTTTAGTTTTCCATGCAGCTCTCTTCAGATCACCATTGCATCCCGGGAAGTCAAGGGCAAAATTTTGACATAGAAAATAACATTTCTGTAACATTTAAACAGATAAAGCAAACATAATTTCTATTCATAAAAGTATACAGTATAACAAGGTTAAAAGTACATTGAAAAGAGATTACATTTCTTGAAAGCTGCCATTCTAAGTACACTTTTTGGAAATGAGACTATCTGAGCTACCCATGAAAAATGCATAAGGTTGCATGAGAAACCAATATACTAATACCAATTGCCATTTGTTTACTTTTGACAATATATGTAATGAACTATTTTCAATGTCATTAAATCATTGGGCAACATACCAAATTGCTTGGAATGTGCATTCAAAATCTACATCAGAAGTTGGCATTATCTGGCATCAACCATAATAATCTTCACCACCACCACATGAAGCAATAAGCAAAGTGTTTTCTGTATCTTCACCAAAACATAGAGCAATCACAATATACCATGATTCAGAAAGACTACATAGATTTCACTACAACTTTGGTGTTCTTATATAGCATTATAAATAATTAAAGCAAAGCAACACATTTATTATTACTACCTGGTGTCAAGTACTGTGCATCCTGATTTGGAGTGGAGGTTTCCTAGTATAATCTCAGTTTCTCCTTCTTAGGTCTTATTTAGGTTTGCAAACCTAGATGATTATAGTACATGCAATATTTCAAATCATTTCAGTTCAATGACCAAGGAAGTTAAATACACAATACATTAGTCATGTCTCGGTTTTAATAACTCAACTGAAAGTGAAGGCTTTTTTGCTTTCTTTTTTAATCACTTCCATATTTCTATTGTTGAAGGCAAAGAAATAATCAATATAGCTTAAGCAAAAATGAAAAGACTGCGGGAAAGTCTTGGAGACCAAGACATGAAGAGCTAAATCCTCTAATCAGAACAACAGTAGTTAATCAGATCAGTAATTTTCTCACAACTTAAAGAATTGCCTTTAATTTAGAATTAGTAAACCTTCGAGTATGGGTTGATTTCTAGGTGAGTACATCTATGAAATATAGTATTACCTTTTGTAACCTTGAAGTCTCTGGAAAATATTACTGAGTCCAACAGGAAGGGTGGGTTGCAGGGCCTGTCTGTTAAAGAGTTCTATCTGATGGAACCCAGACGGTATGGTTTTTTTTTCAGTCCTTGCACTATTATCTCTCCCAAGTTAGGGTTAGTCCTGTCCCTGTTACCTTTCAGAAAGCCCTGAAAACAGTTTTCCCAGAAACTTTGGAGATCCTATGGCGAGCCTGTGTAGTGGATATTGTTGGTTAGTTAGAGGCGAGGTCGTGTCCGACCCATCGTGACCCCATGGACAATGTTCCTCCAGGCCTTCCTGTCCTCTACCATCCTCTGGAGTCCATTTAAGCTCATGCCTACTGCTTCAGTGACTCCATCCAGCCACCTTGTTCTCTGTCGTCCCCTTCTTCTTTTGCCCTCAATCTTTCCCAGCATTAGGCTCTTCTCCAGTGAGTCCTTCCTTCTTTTTAGGTGGCCAAAGTATTGGGGTTTCATCTTCAGGATCTGGTCTTCTAAAGAGCAGTCAGAGTTGATCTCCTCTAGGACTGACCGGTATGATTGCCTTGCAGTCCAAGGGACTCGCAGGAGTCTTCTCCAGTACCATAGTTCAAAGGCCTCAATTTTTTGGCGCTCAACCTTTTTTATGGTCCAACTTTCAGTAATGGATATATTTGTGTTTAAATTAATGTTCTTTTCCTGCAATCTTGCTTTTTATTATATTTTACATTTTTTTAAAGTGTAACATTGTTTTAATTATTGGTTGCACTCTGTGCAGATTCCTGTTCAGTGAGATGGGCAGCCATATAAATCCATTAGATAAATAAATATTTTTTGTTATTAGAATGCATTCTGTATTGTTTTGCAATCCTGTAAAAGATTCAGAAGACTGTGTTATTATGCAACATTGCATTTAGTGCTAATATTTTAGCACGAAGTTGAAAAGTATGATACACTTTAACAACAAATATTTTTTTTCCCCAAAAAGATATAGATGAGAAGTTTTAGTTCTCATTATAAAAGTATCTTTGTTGGGGAGAATTTCTATGGCGAAAATGAAGGGGTTAAATATAAAAGAAAAGAGACACACTAGAATTGTAGGGTTTCAAATTGCTGTTTGCTTTTGATAAAGTGATGGGTGTTCCTGAGAAACAAAAGTATGTTAGAATTAGAAGAACATTACCTGAAGTTTGGTTGGCATGACTTTTTATGGTATAATTAAAGTTAAAATCATTATGTGAAATGTACTATATTAACAATATGAAGTAAATTTAGTTCAGGCTATGCCTAAAAGTATTTTATTGGTTTCAACACAAGAAGCATTTTATAAAAACAGCAGGCAAAGAGAAATGATTAGTGTATCAAGATTTGTTAGTATAGACAATGAGAATTGAAGATGAAGTCTTCAAAAGGTAACTTGATTAAAAAGATAACTTGAACTGAACAATCTAAGCTATATACAATTTATAAATAAGTGATTGCAAAAATGTTTAAACTTTTTTGCAACAAAAAAACAAATTAAAGAGTGCATGATAAAATGGGCTAAGAATTTCAGTTATAACATACAGATGGGTTAATGGAAGAAAATAAGAGTAAAAGATTGAAATTCACATTACATGATAATTTAAGAGAATTTTTTTAAATAAAGTGATATAATGTTGGCATATAACACCCAAAAAATTATCTAAGATGTATAATGGCACTTCTAGTCAATGTTGACAACATGAAAAATCATGCTAGCTTTAAAAACATGAATAATAATGATATCAATTATGTTAAGTATAAATATTGAAATGAAACCGTAACTTTTATTATTGGGATTCAAAAATAATCATTTTAAAAAGGCTTATGGAAGCCTGATTTTATGCACAATTATGGAGAAATACTATAACCATAACGGAAGAATGGATCGTTAGGATGACAGAAAAAAGTGAAATGGTGATATAATTTTAAGGAGGAAGGAGTAATTGCTGCAAAGATCAGAAGTTGCTTCTTTAATCATTTTTTCTTTAGCTATCTTTCTTAACTTTTTCTTTTAGATTTTTCTTTCTCTATTTTTTAAAAATATATTTTCAGATATATCTTTTATCTATCTAAAAGTTTTAATAAAAATTATATAGAAAAAGAGAAATATGTTCAAAAGATATATTGGTTGCCTGAAAATATGTAAAAAGAATTTGTTAAAAAAATTCCTAAAATCAGTGAAACCAACAGTTGTGGGACTCTGTGTGTGCACGTGTGTATGTACATGTGCATTCATGGCAATCTTTAAGGTAAAGGGAGAGAGAAAACCAAGTTTCTTTTGTATAAAGCTCAGTAAAGTTTCTTGCAAATAAAGCTAAATTTGTTTCCATATTGACTGCCTGTCCTTTATTTCTTCAGAGATTGCAAAACGTTTGACAAAGCAGTGGAAATGTTCTCCTGGCCACAACTAACTACTACTTTTCCATCAGGACAGTGAGTCAGGAGGACTCCCAAGTCGTGCCCTGAATCTGAATGGGGAAGTGAAACATTATTCAGACTCAAGAATGAAAACTTTCTGGTTCCCATGGATATGTGAAGAAGCTGAAGAAGCTTCTTGGACGAGAAGTGAAATTTCTTCAAAGAAAAACAAGAAAGTCCAGTTACCTCTTGAAAAAGCACCTTTGGGACAACCATGACCTGGATGACCGAGAACCTCTAGAGACACCAAGGGCCATAGTTAATGAATTTTGGAAGGATTAAATTTCAGCTGTTTTGCCCACAGCTTCCAGACACAGAGATAGAACATTGGCAGCTTCACTTAGGCAGCCACGAACAGAGATGTACAGTTGGATATCATCAATGTACGGACAATACTGTACTACATGCAATAGTTCTTAAAGAGAAAAGGGTAGAGAGTAGCACCAATACTGACTAGAACTAGATCAAGAGGAAGGAGAAGGAGAACCACTGCCATCCACTCTTAACCCTCAAAACTGATTCAGAAGAACACCATGTTGATGGTACTGAAGCCATTAAGAAAACAAGGAGTGATAGGATAGATGTGCTACAGTGTCAGGGGTGGGATTCAGCCAGTTAGGAGCAGTTCGGGCAAATGGATGCTAATTTTACATCTGGTTCACCAAACTGGTAGTTGCAAGGACTGGCTGGCCCCACCCATCCTGCCCCTCCCAGAAGTCTCCACGTGACCCGTTTTGGATGCCAGGTAAGTGCAGGGCCCTCGTGGAGGCTCTGGGAAGGTGAAAAATGGGCCTCCCAGAAGATCTGGAAGACTGGAAACGGCTTTCCAGCCTCCGGAGGGCCTCTGGAGACCGGGGGCCTCTGGAGCCCGGGGGAGGATGTTTCCACCCTCCCGGAGGCTCAAAGAAAGCCTCCGGAACTTCCTGCACCCCCCCCCCGGTGTGGTGCAGGAAGCTGAGTAGGTCACGCCCACCATGGCCACGCCCACCCAGCAACCGGGCAAAGAACTGGTTGCTAAAACTTTTGAATCCCACCCCTGGTGCTACTCCCATGTCAAGCCTGCCACAAGGCAATATTCAATCTCAGACTGAAAGCTGATTGTAAAGAATCCAGATAATCCATTTCCTCCAGCACCCTTTGGAGCTGGAAGCCAACCACCTTCTTATCAACTTCCCCCAGAAAGGGAGGGTTGAAGACCAGACAAAAATTGTCCATATCTGTAGGATCCTGTATTCTTAAGGTAAGGGAATTTGGACCACTGCATCTTTCAGAGTTGTTGAGGCCACTTGGAGGTTTATGTGTGCCCTCAGGGTTACCTGAATCCTGTAGTCTGCCATTTTTCTGGAAATCTATTCATATTCCCACACCATTCAAAGGGTGTAAATGCAAGATTAAATGTCTATGGAGATTCTCAGTCATCCGGGTCACACCCTTCAATCCTTTGGGACTACCATGACCTGGATGACTGAAAACCTCCATATACATTTAACCTTGCACTTTAGGATGAACACCCTTTGAATGGATGGGTACGAGTATGAATGGATTTCCAGAAAAATTGTAGAATACAGGATTCAGGTCACTCTGAGGGCACAGATAAAACCCCAAGTGGCCTCAACATCTCTCAGAAAGACTGCTAATGACCAGATGATTGCAAGGAATATAAATCTTTCCATTCTCCACCATTCGGTTAGAACTGAAGAAGTTTCTCTGATGAGAAGTGGAACGTCTTCAAGCAAAACAAGGAAGTCCATTTGCCTTTTCAAAGAAAGCACCTGTGGGACGCGGTATTTGATAGTTTCAAATGTGAATTAATATCCACCACTTATTTTAAACACCAAAATGAAGAAGTTTAAGTAGCAACATTGCCATTTATACCAAATAAAAAGAGGAAATCAAAAAGACATTATAATTTTGTGTACTTAATTACTGTCCTAGCTACCTACCTGGGAGTAAGCCTCATTTAAGTGAGCAGGATTTATTTCTGAGTAGATAAGTTTAAGACTCTTCAGTTAAAGGCTTAAAGATGCCCATTAGACCTCCCATTCAGTAAACATATATTAAATATGATTCAAACATTGAATCATTAGAATTCTAATTTGTATGAGCCGTATTGCTGTTACATTGCTTAATGTATTGCATGACTTGTTAAGTATAGTGTGTGTCAAACAATCTCACACTGATACATAAAGAGGAAGTATATTTTCCACAGAGAAAGCACTCTGCTATAGCTATTCCAGCAGAGATATCTTAAAGTTTACTTTCACATGGATTTTCACTTTTTGACCTGCTCTTGACCTGTTTAACACTGGCAGAGCTATGAGTTTAAGAAGGCCTGGGATCTATTAAAAGAGTAGTAGCTTGACTTTTACTGAGTAGCATGCGGATGGTTTAAAGTAAATGTTATGGTTTGTCACAGGAACCAATTTGGTTACCGTTTGTTCTTCCTGCCCCTGCCTGCTGATATTTTCTCAAGTGTTTTTCATTCGTAAATTCTAAAATGAAATCTGTGTTCTGTTATTTTAAACTTCTGCATCTCTCCTTTGGTGATTCGGTTTTAAACACAAGGTGGTACACCCAAAGTTTAATCAGAAATGCTCTTTGGCAGAACTTGAACTCAAAGTGAGCTAACTTTGAGGTCATCTCTTTCTGAACACCCAATAGATCTTGGGAAGGCCTAATCTGACCTAATTTTTGAAATCCTACACTATCTACAAATCACTGGATTTATCAACACTCTAATGCAGAGAACTGCAAAACATTTCACGGAGATCAGAAATGGATTAGATTTATTGGTCCTCTTCTCTAATGCATTTGGATTTCTGTTTGCTTTGTTTTGTTTCTGTCTTGGGATATCTTTAACAAGAGACCCCACAAATTATAGGAATAAAACGTATACCTAGCCAATCCTTGTCCCTCTATTGTTGCTAGTTCATTATTGAGCAAAGCGTATAGTCACAGAAGGCAGCTTTCCAAATTGTTCTGTTCTCCTCCTTATCTACATATTAAGTGTTGTACCTTATGATTCTTGATGAATGTATCCTTTCTTTTATGTACACTGAGAGCATATGCACCAAGACAAATTCCTTGTGTGTCTAATCACATTTGGCCAATAAAAAATTCTATTCTATTATCCTGTCCGTCCTGTCCTGTCCTGTCCTGTCCTGTCCTGTCCTGTCCTATCCTATCCTATCCTATCCTATCCTATCCTATCCTATCCTATCCTATCCTATCCTAT
>WNWU01000007.1:25117579-25134441 GCA_012654045.1 Ptyas mucosa
ATCCTATCCTATCCTATCCTATCCTATCCTATCCTATCCTATCCTATATGGCTCTTGTGGCACTAAAGTCTTAAATCTTTTGTTTGTTTGTTTTTTGCAGATTTTCTAGGCCACATAAATTTCTAGTAATTCAGAAAAAGTACTGCGGAGGGAACAAAATTTCTGGTGATATTTTTCTTGAGTGTCCAGAGTCACTCTGTGCCTGAAGCAGCTACCCCATTCAGGGTTTTTTGGGTAGGACCTGGCAAAAATGTCTTTGAGTTTTGTTTTCTTCTCTGTGAATTGTGCCGCCAGCTTTGTGACACATGGAGAGGATTGAGAGAAGTTGCAGGAAAAAAGGCATATTATACTTTTTTAAGATTAAGAAGGTGGGTGGATAAGCCACAACCTTACTGGTTACAGTTACAAGGGATTTGTGCGGCATATGGCATGGATTTGTTCTGCAATCAACCCCCTTGCTTGCTGAATACACCCTAGCTCATCTGCTTGATACCTGCAGAAGCTTTAGGGCTGTGTGTTCCGTTCTCATATAAGTCTATCATCATTAAGTGCTTTCTCTTCTGCCACTTGGGAGTGTGACTAACGTGTCATCCCTTGAATCAAGCTGAGCTGGAGTCTTGGGTCCCAGCATTAGGGTGCAGAGCGAATTCTGCCTGTGTCCTAACACATGAAACTAAACAATGCTCCTAGCACTAATCAAAAAAAGGTGTGACAAGTAAGTTGGTATGTGTTAATAGACATACATTAAGAAGAACTCAAAGTGAAAAACAGCATATGATAGCCTCTCCTATCAGCCCAGTAGGAAATACCCTGTTTCCCTGAAAATAAGACCTCCCCGAATAATAAGCCCAATTAGGCTTTTGAGCATATGTGCTAAAATAAGACCTTCCCTGAAAATAAGCCCTCCCCAAAAATATTTAAACGCATGGACAGCCAGTCCCCGCTAATTCCTCTGGTTGCTTGCCATGCAAACAACACGAGGTGAGGAGGTGAGGCTGGAGGGGTGAAGGGAGGGGGAACATGGTCCATGCACCCCACACGCCCTTACCTAATGGCCGCTCCTGCAATTCTAGTCACCTCACCCCTTCTGTCATGCTAATGGCTGCTGCAAAAGCCATTAGCGAAGAACAGGGAGGCAATGGTGGTAATGGGACATCTGGTCACAGCAGTGTAGCCGGGCCGATGGCATGGTGCAGAGTCCTGGGAAGAATGGCTGGAAGCGCGTGCACTGCCTCAGGGGTGAACAGCTGATGAGTGGCTGTGTCGGCAGCAGCCATGAGGTCTCCTCCTGCACCTCAGAAATAAGACCTCCCCGAAAATAAGGCCAAGCGCTTATTTTGGGGGACAAAAGAAAATAAGACCCTGTCTTCTTTTCAGGGAAACATGGTCGTAAATAATGTGGAAGACCCAACTGAGTTATTGCATGCATATATTTAAGACATAGGAGATAGCAGAGTAGAGAGTAACAGTGTCTGGTTCATTTTGATACAGCAGATTGGGTATGCTGCAGATCCCTTAAGTTAAAGAATGTCAACTGGCAAAAACTTTTCTGAAGTAACTCCTGCTTTTCGGAATGCTCTCCTCTCAGAGATTAGAATGGCCCAAACCTATTAGCTTTTCAAAAGGCATTAAAAACTTGGCTGTTTACCTGGGCTCGGAATGTATTAATGACCCATTTGGCTTACTGTTAATTAGTTACACTATCTTGGTTGCTACCATGTTTCCCTGAAAATAAGACTGGTTCTTATTTTCTTTTCGGTCCCAAAATAGGCACTAGGGCTTATTTTCAGGGGGTATCTTATTTTTTTCCCCATGTACAGGAGGCCCACTTCTTCTGCTTGCTCATGGTGGGGCACGAGGCTGGCCGTGTAGGCTCTTAAGTAGGGCTTATTTGGGGGGTAGGGCTTATATTAGGCACATACATAAAAAACCATGCTAGGGCTTATTTTTAGGATAGGTCTTATTTTCAGGGAAACAGGGTATAATGTACTTATTTTTTGTATGTTAATTGTTTGATAGTTTGATCGTTTTAGAATTGTAAGGCTCCCAAAGTTACCTGGCTGAAATGGCTATAGAAATTGAATAAATAAATAAATCTCCTTGGCCATTAGCATTGGACAGCATTAAAAAGAAGCCCTTTCTTCCTCTTCTTGGTAAAAGAACTCACCTTGCAATAAAATAACATTAATATTGGTTACATTTCAGGTTAAAGGTAAAGGAAAGGAAAACTTACTTTCTCTTGCAAAATTTCTGTAGCATTGATCCAGGATCTATGGGATGCATTCATGGGAGAACAGGAAGAAAAAAAAGGGGGGTCTCTTTCAATAAAGTTCAACTATTGGTGGTTTCATCAATATTTCCAGGTACTTTGGTCTACATATTAAACAAATGACCCATTGGGATCCCCATATCAAAACAACTTACCTTATGTGCGGCCAGAATTTGAAAATAACATTTAATACAGCACAGTACTTGAGCAAAATGGTTCAATTGAGATTGGCATATGTGGGACTGATTGGGGTAGATTGTAGGGGTCACACGAAATATAATGTTATCATATTTTATTTATCTATATATTAAATTATTATATTTTATTCCAATTTCATTTTAAACTGCATTTTATTCCAATTCCATTTTAAATTGTTTTTATCAGATTTTAGTAATAATGTGTATCTGGAACTCTGCTCTTTAATATGGCCCAAGGGCTAATCAATAATGTAAAGTAAACTATACTAAACTAAACAATGTAGTGCAGATGGTTTACCACTTCCTTCTCCTAAAGTATTTTTTTAACTTTGCAGTCTAGCTAAGGGATCCCCAACCTCTGGATTGCGGCCCATTAGTGGGCTGTGAGCTATTTTTTTTTAATTTAATTTTATTTATATGCTGCCCTTCTCTGGAGACTCAGGGCGGCTTACAATGCGTTAAGCAATAGCCTTCATACTTTTGTATATTTTTATACAAAGTCAGCTTATTGCCCCCACAACCGGGTCCTCATTTTACCCATCTTAGAAAGGATGGAAGGCTGAGTCGACCTTGAGCCTGGTGAGGTCACAGAACTTGGTCACAGAAACAGTGCGCAAGTGCATGCGTATCCACACTTGCATGAGCAGCAGGCAAGCATGTGCATGCGTGCTCCATTTGCATGACCACCGGACACATGTGCATCAGTGGTGGGTTGCCCCGGTTCGGACCAGTTCACAACAACCAGTAGTAAAACCGGCGGGAGGCTTTGCCCACTGACCCAGTTGTCATCATAGGTGATCTATGCATGTGCAAAACAGTGTGTGGGCGCGATGCAAACCAGTAGTAAAGGTAAGTAGAACTCACCCCTGATGTGCATGCTGCTCACGCAAATGGAGTTGTGTGTGTGTGCACTTGCCGGTCACCCATGCAAAACCATCCCATTTCCCCACCCCAAGCCAGTCTGCAAAGCTGGAAAGGTTGGGGAATTCTCATCTAGCTTGTTGCCCTAGTATCCCTTGATAATCTCCCACTAAAGTCATAACCAAACTTGCTTAGGATTCTGAGGTCAGCCAAGAAAGAAAGAGTGATCAAATCTGGTTTTCACAGTTTTGGTTTAGAGAAGAAAAGAGTCATAGAGGATGGAAAATATTTTCAATAGTTAAAATATTTAAAACAAAACCATTTTCTAGTGTCAGAGCCAAAAATCTCTAAAATAGCTCAACAGCTTCTATTTAGCTTTTTTTAAAAAATTTGATTTATATGCCGCCCTTCTCCGGAGACCCAGGGCGGCTTACAATGCGCTAAGCAATAGCCTTCATACTTTTGTATATTTTATACAAAGTCAGCTTATTGCCCCCACAAACTGGGTCCTCAATTTACCTACCTTAGAAAGGATGGAAGGCTGAGTCAACCTTGAGCCTGGTGACATTCGCACTTGCAGTAATTGCAGGCGGCTGGTGTTAATAACAGTGTGCTTTAGTCCACTGTACTACCAAGGCTCTTGTTTCCATAACACAAGTCTGCCTGAACTTTCAGGCCCATGGACAGAGATACTGAATAATTCTAAAGCTGTGAAAAATATTTAAGGCACACTTCATCTTGATGAAAATCTGAATTAAGCATCTCCTTCAAAGTTGCTTCACAGAGTTATATGAGAAGAGGGGAGGCCATCATGCTGCTTTCCCTTTCTTGTGTTTCAGAGCTCTCAGTGCTGTCACAAGAGCTGTGGGTATCCTGAAGTTATCCATTGTGAAAGCATTGGCCTGGGCTGAGTGAGAAGGCTGACGAAAACTTTTTCTCATAACACTGACCTGAAGTGTTTTGTTTCAGTGAGGCAAACTGGGAATCTGTTAGCTTCAGTGAAATAAATCATGTCTCCTCCATAGACCAAAATACAGATCTATATCACCTCATGCAAGCATATACAGTTCTCCCAGAGTTTATGTCAGTTTACTTCTTTTGGCCTTCCCTGTGTAAGAAGGCAAACATCTTACTTATTTGCACTGTCTATACTACATGATATTTGTTTATAACATGGCCCAACGGACTTGCCTTGTTATTAAACTAAACAATTCCAAACTTTTCAGCATTTCAAGTTTTTCTCACTGGGAGAAACTTTTCCATTTGTTTACATTTTTCAGGAAACGATATAATGAGAGGGTATTCCTCTCACTAGACTATTTCAACGTAGAGAGCAAGGCAATCTTTAGACTTTAGATTGAAAAGTATGTAACAAAAGCATCACACTAGCAACGGACTTCACCATCTCTCATTTAAAGTCCAGAATCATTAAGGGATGTTTTTTAAAAAAAGTCAAGCTTCCTGAGAATTAAATGGAAGAACAAAAGCTTGTTTTATATGGTAAGTTTCTCTCCTCCCCACCTCTCTCTCCTTCTCTCCCTCTCTCTCTCTCTCTTTCTTCCTTCCCTCCCTCCCTCCCTCTTTCTATCTGTCCCCCCTCTCTCTCTGTATAAAATTGTAAAAAATATTTCATCAAAGCTTTAAATTCCTATCACCTAATTACAGAAATGTTGCCTCCTTGTGAAAATTGGCAACAAAATTGTTTCTGGAGACTAGGAAATGACAATGTTATCTTCTACAATAGTCCAAAGAAAAGAATAGATATACACTAATATATATCTATTCTCCTTGGGTGTAGCTGAAGTTTAGAAAGTAGAGAAGCTATCTAATCATATCAACACAACCTTACAATGAACAATAGGATATTTTTGTATAACTTCACATTCTACCTGTAAGAAATTCATCCATTATTTTCTTCTCTTTTGAAAGAAATTTCAAAAGCAGATTGTCTATCATCACTCTGTATGAGAACTACAGTATTAAGGAAAAAATTGAAGGCATTTTTTTCCTGGATAAGACCAAAAAATAATATATTCACATATGTTATTTTTAACAAAATGGACACGCTCTTAGTAAATTCTGGCTAATTTATTTTATCTATCTACCTATAATATATGTATTGAATAAAAATAAAATTAACACACAGAAAGGAAAGTAGAAATTGGGTTAACTGCTGTTCTAAACATTACACATTGCATATAGAACCTACATAGGAGAAAGTTTTATGAAAACAATTATCAGATGCACCTATATAATTATTCAATATTTTAATGTAAAACATTCATATCAAATACATTTTTAAGCATTTTATCACGTTTTCAAAGAAAATTTCTCAGTACTTTGTCTATGAAAGTCGCAAGGCATCATTCTGAGGAAGGATGTTCTAGTGCAGTGATAATCTTTTCCGGACTGAATGCCCAAAGGGTGCCCAAACCCCCAAAATGCAATGTGCACAAGGCCCCCGTGCATGCACGTGTGGCCCCACATGTGCCCCACCCCCTCACATGCATGCGCAGGTCCCCTCCTGCGCCCCGCCTCCTGCGCATGAGCGGCAGAGACCCAAAGACCAGCTAGCTGATGGGAGGGCGTGCGCATCCGCAGCAGAGCTGAACTGGGGCTATGGCTCACGTGCCATCAGAGACGGTGCCACCTCTGCAGTGGTGGGATTCAGCCAGTTCACACCACTTCGGGAGAACCGGTTGTTAACTTTCTGAGCAGTTTGATGAACTGGTTGTTGGAAGAAATCATTAGGGCAGAGAACTGGTTGTTAAATTATTTGAATCCCACCACTGCACCTCTGGCACGCGTGCCATAGGTTCACCATCATGGTTCTAGTGTAATATTGTCTCCAACATACAGATATGAAGTTCCCAATCAAACCAAGATAACAACAAACACCCTTGTTTCAGAGTAGCCATGAATTCCATTACATTGCTTATGTAAAGGATTGATTGTTATTTTTCTTGAAACAACTGCCATTGTGAATAAATGTTCCTGAGTCTAAAAAGCTGAAAAGAAACTCCCATTGCGTTGACTATGTGAAAATTTGTAACAAATGTGGCCTTGTGTCATATTACCTAGATTATTTCTCAAGTAAAACAACTGCTGAAATCTGGTCATGACGTATGTTCTATGGCAAAGCTAAATGGAATGTCAAGAATGAAGACCTGTTTTCTACATTTCTACGTATGCCTGCCCTGACCTCTATCTTCTAGATAACTCACATAAACATGACACCACAAAGTTGATGATACATTTGTTGTTTCTCAGGAACATATACAAAAATCTACTTTCTTCCATATGAGTTCTTATCTCCATGCCTCATATAATTAAACTGTGGATTAGTGACTTTTGTACAAATTTTAATGTCAACTGTGGTGATCTTTGAACAGAGTTTTAATGTCATACTTTTAATGAGTAAAACAACTGTCCTCAGAAATTCCCATTATTCTTGTCACCTATACAAATGTCATAGGGCTTTTTAAAATTACAGTCTATAACATCTTCATACACTTATGTATTTAGTAACTAATAATGGTTTCAGATTTTGGGAAAGGTTATCACCATTCTGCATTGAATAGGCTTACCTATTCTCTTCCCCCAGTTCCCAATTTGCACTGCTCACTGGAAAGGGAAAGAAAGACAGTTGGATACTGTCCACTTTGAGAGGACAGGAGGTGAGGAGCTGGTAGAAAAAAAATTGTTTAGAGGTTAACTATTGGAATGTGGACCTTAGACACTACCTGATGAAGTCAACCATTGATGATTGTTTTAATATTCCAAAAAGAATATTTCAAAGTTGCTGTCTGAGCTTGGTTGTTTTCTTACAGGTATGTCTGTACATTACAAAGTTAGGGATCATCACCAATGGAAGAGGGGAGTTTGCTGCCTGTTTATATTATATAGATTATATAAACAGTCTTTTATATATATATATATATATTTTAAAAAAAATATTGATATATTTTTCTTTAATAAACATAAAAATTCAATATCTTTATGAACAGCGTGTTGTCTGAGTACAATTTGTTTTGAATAACAAAAAGACAATAAACAAAGAAGTAGTCACAATATGCATATCATTAATAATGATCACCTAAGACGCTGAGCTTGTCGATCGAAAGGTCAGCAGTTCAGCAGTTCAAATCCCTAGTGCAGCCTAACGTAGTGAGCTCCCGTTACTTGTCCCAGCTTCTGCCAACCTAGCAGTTCGAAAGCACGTAAAAAATGCAAGTAGAAAAATAGGGACCACCTTTGGTGGGAAGGTAACAGCGTTCTGTCCTCCTTTGCCATTGAGTCATGCCGGCCACATGACCACGGAGACGTCTTCGGACAGCACTGGCTCTTCGGCTTTGAAATGGAGATGAGCACCGCCCCCTAGAGTTGGTAACAACAAGCACATATGTGCAAGGGGAACCTTTACCTTTTTAATATTATTGACATTAGCTTATCCGTACTAGAAAACGTTTTTTATATAATTAATCATTCTCTTAATCTTTTTAGTTTCTAACCTCTGTTTCTGTTAGTTAGCCATTGGTAAAACAAATCTCATGTTAAGAAATATTCTGTTTCTTCCTTCTCCTTTATTTTTAATGTTAATCTATCCATCTCTGCACATTCTAATATTTTTTTTTATTATACCTTCATCTGTAGGGATCTCTTCATATTTCCACTGTTGTGTAAAAACAATTCTTGCTGCTGTTAACACATGTAAAATTAAATATGTATTCCCTTTATTATATAGTTCTGGTAAAATACCCAACAAGACTAATTCTGGTCAGAAGTCAATATGCTGTTTTATGCCAGTCTTGATATAGGAAGCTATATCCCCATAAGAAGGAAGCCATATCCCCACCAAGACTAGCAAACTGCTATGTATAAATAGCACAGCAAACTGTATTTTCTTCATACTAATGATGTTACCTAGCACATTGTTCATAGCTTTGGGTTCACAATATGAGGATCTTATCCACAGATGGTTTACACACAAGTATATGTGAGATTAACCAATTAAACTGACAAATAAATTAGTCATTTCATAACTATAATTAAAGGCCCCTAAGAAAGATTACTTGGTAAAAATCAATGATTTTTCTTATAAAGGAAATATCTAGGAATTCAGCCATATTTTGTACATGTCTTTTTAAAAAATCAATTTCCTGCTATAATAAATCAGAGATTCCTGGATATATATTATTAAGCATACCCTTGGGTATTCTTCAGCTTGTGTGCTCATCTTTTGGACTCTCCACCTTCCAGAATCAAGCCTGGAATTCACATTCTACCTGACAAGCCAATAAAAATATAAATGTAATGTTGCAAGTCAGGTAAATCCTTTTGCTGCCTCTTGAATTGATGGTGTTTTCAATTGATAATTTTACTAAGACATACGCAAACCTGACTTTCCGTTTAGAACACAAGAGAACAAGGGACTGGCACATTTGATAAAAAGAAAAGGAACATTTTTATATGGAAATGGTAATAAGTAATACCTAACAATAAAACTTAAATGGTACAATTCAAAAATGTGCAAAGAACTTTCAGAATTAATAGAATTAAACAGGTAAATTGGGGAAATTTTCATTAACGATCAGCAGGAATAATCCCTCTTTCACTAAGAATTTTGGTATCAAATTGTAGAAAAAATAGACATGGCCTACAGCTCTCAAAATATTATGCTTAGCCCTTTCATCCTTTTTAAAGGCTACCAGTTTGAGAGTTAACAGACAGCTATATAGTAATGCTGTTTTAATACCCTATCTTTAATGGGTGGATCCAACTGCTAGATTAATTACTAATTAAACTAAACTGCTAATTAAACCGGTTCAGATTTTCTATTGCTTAATCTTAGAAAAAAAAATTGAAAACAACATGGGCATCTGATATTTGACTCTAGGCATGACACATCTGCCTTCCTTACAGCTCCAGACCTCACACTTTATCTGCAGAAGAACCTAGTTAATAGGCTTCAGGTTGACCTTAGTCTATGGGCAAGCTGGTCAAGAATGTGAAAAATGTTGAGAGAATGAGTATGGGAGGTGTAAAGCAGAAGAAACCTATTGCTATTTTTGTTTTCCATGAAAATATGTTTTTCATGAAGGTCCAATGCTTAACTCAGAGTATTTAGGATTCCTCTAATCTGTGCTCTACAAATTAATGAAATTTCTTTAAACTATACCCTTTCTCTAAATCCTCTTTAATATTCCCATGATTCAATACACTGAATATGCGTTGAACATGAGCAGAAGGGTCATGGACTTTGGTTTCTACTCTGCCCCAAGGATATTGACAATTATTATGAGATTAGTCACTCACCTTATGCAACCTTTGGGAGTAAATTTGTTTATCTATTTATACAATTTCTTGGTTTAAGTTAAGTCATGAAGGTCACAAAATTACAAAACAGTACATAGAATTGTACTATCGTAGGATTTGTGGGAATCACTGTGTCCTTCCATTTTGGGGCAAAAAGTAATCATATATAATAATGTTCCAGTAATTTGCACAGTTTATTTGCTGTTAAGTACCAGCACTACATCATTTTATTAAAAAAAATTCTTTCGAGTTATAATTTAATGTATATTTTAAACCTTTTGTCCACATATTTTTCCATTGTCAACCATTAAATTATACCCAAAGTTTCTTGCTCATTGGATCGTAAAAAGCTGTACATATTTATTTTCCAGGTTCAATTTAAATAACAATTTATAAACCTTAGTGTTGAAATGTTTGTTGTTACTGCACAGTAAGATTTCAAATTCATTTTTGAAAAGCCAAATCCATAACTTTGTAAAAATCTAATGTACAGCTTTCTTTCTAGCAGTAAATCTAATGAGAAAACAAAAACAACAGATAAAGAAACAGAATATAGTGCAGTTCTTAAACTAGGGTAATACCCAGTGGTGAAATTTAAAATTTGTTACTACTGGTTCTGTGGGCGTGGCTTGGTGGGGAGTGGTAATATGACTGAGTGAGAGTGCCCAACTTTTTTTTTTTACTTTTAAAACCATTTTTTCTACAACCTCTTCAGCTGAAGAGGTTGTAAAAAAAAAATGCTTTTAAAGCCTCTGACGATCTCAGCTGACTTGCCTGATCGGCAGAGGTTTTCTTTTTTTTTTAAAGCCTCTGACGATCCCAGCTGACTTGCCTGATCGGCAGAGGCTTTCTTTTTTTTAAAAAAAAAAAGCCTCTGATGATTCCAGCTGAGCCGCACGATCATCAGAGGCTTTTTTTTTTTTTTACTTTTAAAAGCATTTTTCGGCCAAAGAGGTTGGCCAAAATTTTTTAAATTTTAAATTTTTTTTTAAAGCCTCTGATGATTCCGCGGCTCAGCTGGGCAATGGGGGGGGGGCAGGGATTTTGCTACCGGTTCTCCGAACCACCCACCTCTACCACTACCGGATCGAAGTTTTAATAGGATTAGGTTGGCTGCATAATCCCATGCATGTCACATCCAAGAGAGTCACCAATCCAATTCTGGCTTATGCTGAAATCTTCCCTTAAAAGTTAATTAGTTAGTTAGTGTCAGTTAGTCTGAAGAGAGATTGAGTAATAGTTTCCTAAAATTCCTGGATTCAGGAAAGCCATTTCAGAAGTCCCTTCCTACAATGAGGTATCCATAATCTTATAAATCCAAATGGTTACCTTTCCACCTGCTCCTTGCAATAGATATAATCAGAGTTCAAAGAGCAGTAAAAAGAAACAACCTACCATATTTTCTAATTCCTCAGAGTTCACAGATTGAAAAGAGTGCCAAATGATATACAAGATTGCCAAGGGTCACTGCCAAGGGCCCAAGTTGAAGAGCAGTGAAGCACTATGCAAAATGATTACAGAAGCCAGGTGGGAAATCTTTATATTGATCTCTCCCTGATAATTGGTTACCCTAAGGCCTAAACACAGTTGAATGATAGCCTCCTGACATAATATGGGAGGAGAAGTAGGCACAATTTGTCTCTCTTAATAGGCCAGTGTAGGCCTGAACATGGGCTGTTCCAGACTTGGTCAGATTCACTTGTATTCTATAGCCCAGTGCTCCAGCCATTTTTTCTGGCATTTAATTATCCATTGGATTTAACCCAGGTATAATCCGCCTTGGTTCCCAGAAAAATACCAATAAATACCTGATCTTCTTTGCTATTTGTTCCTCAGGCACAACATAGAATTTCTGTCAGAGATTTTGAAAATTCCCCAAGGACCCAAGTGAATCTATTTAAGACCTGGTGAAGAATCCCCCACTCTTCAGAAGTCATCGGAAGGTATCTGGATTAGGGAATTTATCTGATTATGCACAGAGTGATAGAATTTCTAACTAGATCACCTATTTTCTGCTCTGAAACCAAAACGAGGACCAATGTGTGACTACATGTGTGTTGGGCTCCAGATTACATGAGATAGTGAATGACACTAATTCCCAAGCCTTGGCACAGCTGGCCACCAGAAAAGAATGGCTGTAGCCTTTCACATCAAAATGTGGGTATTTTCCACCACATTTACAAAATTTCAAGGCAATCGATTAAAATTAGAATTAAAATGTTGAATCTAGATTCCATAAACAAATAGCAACTAATTACTATTAGTTATGACAGTACAGTGGTGAAATTCAGCCGGTTCTATCCGGCTCGGGTGAACCAATACCGCCGGTGGTGAGAGGCTCCACTCACCTGCCCAGACATCATCACGTCATCACGTCCCGTTTTTGACTGTCTGTTTATGTGTGGAGGAGGCGCGCGCAAGCGTAGTGAACCATTCACATTTGCGAACCAGTATTGAAGGTAAGTGTATTTCACCCCTGTGACAGTTGTAACAGAAAATATAATTGTGTAATCTCACACACATACCCACATATGCAGGGTGCACACAAGTCAGGCCCATAGGCCAAATAGATAGCCCAAAGGAGACCATCACAATAGAATTTGCAAACATCACAAGAAATGTTACTATATTTATTAATATTCAAAAGTCAAACACCAAATAAATAAAGTGTTTAGAAGAAAATGGCAGCCATTTAAAAAGTTTACATAATAAATTGTCTACGGGACCTTATTAGTATACTCTGAATATACTACACATACATAATTGGAGTTTCTATTTATTTTCTATTTTCTATTTTCTGTGCTTATATGGTATCCATTCCAAAGGAACAAGACAGCTAGCAATCTCAACATAACATAAAACAAAATAACATTCCTTCCAAGGAAATATAACTTGAGTAGGGAATCTCTGACCTTCCAGATTTTGCTGAGCTTTAACTTCCAGCATCCTTCACTGACTGCAGTGCTGGCTGATGCTGCTGGGAGCTGTCATCACCAACATCTGAAAAGCCACCAATCTTTTCTCCTGATTTAGAATATGTTTCAGCCATATAACATTCCCCCATCATTCATCTAGTATTTCGTAAATGAGCATCACCCAAGACAAACAAGCAAAAATACAGAGAGACCTAGTACTCCTATCTTCAGCTTTTCTACTGGTATTATTGCCCACCAAAGGTATAGGTGAGAAATCAAAATTCAGCATTGTTGATGTTAGAGCATAAAATGTGATCTGCTAGTTTTCATCATGATAGAATTATTAGATTAATTGTTCTATCAAAGAACTCTAAAATATAATACGTTTTCTTCAGATATTTCTTTTTTACACAATTGTGCTGCTTGAATAAAGCTTTTTTGGGGGTCTGGAAATATGTGTCTACTACACTGCAGTACTAATTACATGTCCCAAATCTATTTTTTTAAGTATGTACATTTGGGCAATTCTGCTAAACTTATCAAGATCAATTTATATGTTTAAAAAAGACGAATGCACATCACCCATTTACCTAGAGACTTTTTCTTAATATTATGACACCAATACTTTTTAAAATATTACTGCTGTTCTAATGATTTCTGCTGCTTGGCTGCATTTTTAAATATTTAAAGCGGTTTAGAAATATTCTTATTGTCTTAAGTTCAGGTTACTACACTTACCACGTAAATCACGAACATTTTCTACAAGACCAAATGTTTAAGGTATCCTCTCACCTGTCTTGGTGCATGAAAAGGAAGCAGTGCAGATATGTCTCTCCATCTGTAATGTTATGGATATTCTTCCAGCCTATTTTACACCCAAGAACTGTTGTACTAGTGAAGCAAAAGCAAAACATGCAAGTGATGTGATGTTGCCGGGTCAAGCTCCGTACTGGGAGTTGGACTTCCTCTTCCCAGCCTTGAGAGACACAGAGCATTACTAAGGTATCTGGCAAATCTCTAGGGATAAGGTTCAGAGTTTGTCACTACAAATCACCCTCTGCTAAGCAATTTGTGCTAGCAGCCCAGAACAGCTGTTGAACAAAGGAGTCTCTGGACTTTCCCTTTAACTGAAGACATGGCAGTTGCTGCTGCTGCTGAGGAGAAATGCTTGGGAGATAAAAGCAAAGCAAACATGCCAAAGTTGAAAGGGCAGCCAGAAACTTTTTCAGCATTCCACTAAGGTATGCTGTGAAGAAGCCCCATTATCAAAAGAAATGTTGGTGAAGATACCCATTTGTTTTCTCATTTTATATAGAACCACAAATTAATATGTAAGATTTCTTTTATTATGCCCTGGCTGAAAAAAGCAAGTTACTCCTGAAGCATGTTTTTAAAAAATGGACAAGTCAAATTCTGTTAAGTACTTGTCATGGGCCGAAATAGCTTCCAAAGTCAGTTCATTTTTCTCTGGCTGCCTGGAACAGATGTGGGCCTGAAGGAAAATAAAAGATGAGGAAACAGGTGCCTTAGGAGTGAAATCAGTGTGCCCGATGCTTTTTTTTTTATTCCTCCTCCTTCATCTATAAAAAATTGCCAGCAGGGCTCAGGCTTGCTTCACTGGGAGAGCAAAGCTGGGAATAACCTTCTATATGAGCACAAGAGAGACTCTCATTCCAAGCTATCCTTGATTTTATTTCCAATTAATCCAGTTCAAACATTTCATATACATATCAAGAACCATAATCCCTCTCTGATCAATATAGAAAACCTGAAGAAAAGTTTTTCTGCAGTTGCAAGTTTTTTTCTTTTTCAACTGAAAATAAATCCAGGGTTTATTTTAAGTATTATTGAAAACTTAAAATTCATTTTAAGTATTATTGATAAGTATTTATTGATAACGGGTTAAATGAAGGAGGCTGGAGACTGTCTGCTTACTGTAGCCAGAACTACTATATCTTCTAGTTCAGGAGTGTACAATTTGATGGGAGGACACTTCGATTCCTACCATGGACGAATGGCTGCAGAAGCTGATGGAGTTGGATGAAATGGCAAAATTGACCATTTTGATTAAAGAAAAGACTATAAGTACTTTGGTTTCCACATGGAGTCCGCTTCTGAACTTTGTGCTTGTAGGTGTAAAAGAATGAAACTCAGATTTTCTGGTTTTACGGATTAGACTGATAGATCCTTATAGAAATGGCTAGTTTATGCCTTATTTTACTGCAACAGAGAGTCGGAACTCAATGCTTCTTTTCCTTTTTCCTAATCCTTCCTCACTTTTCTTCCTCCCCACTGCTTTCCTGTTTACTTTCGTATTTTGTATCTTATCTTCTATCTCAATAAAGACGTTAAACAGGAAAAAAAAGAAGCGTACAACCTGAGATCTCAAGACTGTGGGTTCTGAAAGCCTGGGGTTCAATTCCCCCAAATCCTTCTAAATTGTTACTAAACTGTTACTAAACTGAATTTTAGTGTGACAAAAAGACATCACAATTTTTAATCATTTTAAATTAACACCAGTAACATATTAAATGATTTTTTTTGTCCAAGTCCTGCCCATTTTTTTTATTATATACCTTGGCATATCATGTAAATTCAGGGCTAACTCTACAGGCCAAAAAACTTTTCATAAAGTTTTCTATCTCATTTTTTTTTCTAAAGAGTCATCTATTTCAAGGTCCCTTGTGCTTAAGATAACTAAGGCCCTGACAGATGAACCTAATCATCCTAAAGTTTTGCACAGAAAACTAAGGTATGTATAGGTGATCTCATCACAATCTTTTCATGGATGTCAAGATACACTAAATTTCTGTTACTGTAAATTTTTCTTACTCATGGAATATGTAGTTTTATGCATGTCTGTACCTTCTTTTAGTCCCCTATCTACAGTCAGTTTAGATAGAAACAAATCTCTGCTGATGTGATAAACTAAATTTATTTTAGTTTTCTGCAAAAGATCCTTCCAGGCCTAGATGCTGTGATGTTGGAAAGAGCTCCACTCATTTTTCTGTTTTAATTATTTTTCACTGAAGTTGCTTCATTTACTAACTAGATGCCTGTAAACCCTGTAAACTGGGGGACAGCAAATGATTCCAATGATAGAGAGGGTGGATACTTTCCAGGGATACTTTCAAGATCAGATTCCAGAAATTCATTTGGTTATAGCAACAAAAAATAAAAATAAAAATCCACAGAACACAGAGAGAGACATAAACAGACATATCAACAGAAAACCAGCTACTCCAAATTTTCCCATCATTCATCTCTACGGAATTTTTTTTTAAAAATTGATTTTTTTAAAAAAAAATAAGTACTGATTAGTACTATATTAGTATATTTATTAGTATATACCATATATTAGTATATATTTTATATACTAATATATTATATAACTAACTGGCTTTATTTACAAGGTAACATTATTTTTATGGATGCCATTTACATAGCTGTATTTTACTATTCAGAATATGGCACATTCATTTAAGATAATTTGCCTCTTTCTCAGTTAATGCCTGTAGACTCAATCAACACATTTCCTTGCCCTAAATTATACCACCAAACTTACACATTAAAAGACTCTTGGGTAGTTTAAAATTTGTATTAATTTGAATAATAGTCCAATTTTAAAAAAGATTTTTTTTGGTATCTAATATACAAACTAGCGGCACCTCTGTTTTAAATGCATTTATATGGCATTCATTCAAATTCACTTTTCACATGATTTGATTGCCATTTTTAGTGTTCATTGTAAACAATAAAATTATTGTACCCTACATTGTTCTAAAATTCTAAACATATTCTTGCAAACTGTTAAGTTGCTCATTTTAAAATAACTCTGTTAAAGAATTGAGTTCTTAGAGGGAGCTCTGCTTTAATCTAAATGGCAATAACTTTTTATATTCATTTTCATTTTAATAAATAATAGTGTTGAACAAGGAATAACAGGATGACAATGAGCTAAAAATACCAGGATTTATAAAAGTAGCAGTGAGATTCTACAGGCTATTTCCTGAATAGTTCGATTTGGCACATGTGAAATACATGAATATATGAGTCAATCTACATTTTAATTTTTTGATACTGTATTCTCAGGAGTCAAAACATTCAGTTATGGATAATTTTACAATATTATGTAGCTCAGTAGTTATCATATTGGTGATAACTTTTAATATAATGTAATCTTAACTACTAAATATGATAATGATTTTGTAATCCTGAAAATCTTAACTTCATGATTCAGGATTGAAAAATAAAAGAGATTATATATATATATATATATATATATATATATATATATATATATAT
>WNWU01000007.1:25134541-25155991 GCA_012654045.1 Ptyas mucosa
ATATATATATATATATATATATATATATATATATAAAAATTTTATTTATATGCCGCCCTTCTCTGGAGACTCAGGGCGGCTTACAATGCGTTAAGCAATAGCCTCATATTGTTCATTAATCTTTTATTCAGAAGTACCTCATCAAAATAAATATCAACAGGAAGGACAAGAGGGAAATGATAGTGTTGTGGTGCAATTCAATCCCTTATATATTTGCAACAGACACTACAATGCAAACTTGCTTCATGATATCACAACACATATTTACTTATTTGGTGAGGAGTATACTCCTATAATAGTAATACAATAAGAGTAATAATATCACACATATGTGTTGTTCACAAAATAGATAACCTGGAAGGCTTTATTCTCTTAAAAATGGAAGTCTATCTGAGCATGGCCAAATGGACGGTTGATTGGAGATCTCTTGCAGTGGGTCACTTTCTGAAAGAGAATATTTGACTCCTTCCCTGCTGAGAAAGTGCAAGCAATGGTGAAATTCATTTTTTTTTTACTACCAGTTCTGTGGGAGTGGCTTGGCGAGCATGGCAGGGGAAGGATAATGCAAAATCTCCATTCCCACCCCGCTCCAGGGGAAGGATATTGTAAAATCTCCATTCCCATCCCACTCTGGGGCTAGCCAGAGGTGATATTTGCCAATTCTCTGAACTACTCAAAATTTCCACTACCAGTTCTCCAGAACCTGTCAGAACCTACTGGATTTCACCCCTGAAGTACAAGCCTTTTGGCTCATTGGCTCTGAGACCCAATGTGTAGAATATGGCACCAACAAAAATGATTTTGCTTTTTTTTTTAAAAAAAATGAGCCTTCAGAAATAATAATTCTTAATAATAATAGGCATAAATAGTGAAAAAACATGACAGTGTTACATATGGACCATGATGACATCTGAACTTCTTCACAAATCCCATGATGCAAGCATGCTGCCTAACCAAAGTCTGGTTCAATTAGAAAACACATGTTCAGTTTTTCTCTGTTCTAAACTCTTTCTAAAAAGTTAATATCAAGGAACATTTTTCTTTAAAGCCAAATAAAAAGAGGAATAAAGAGTTAATCCCATTTTCTACCAACTTTTAGCCTAAACTATGAACTTTTGGTTTTTAGGGCATTCTGTGTGGGAGTGCAGAATGCCAGATTAAATACATTTTATGTATTTGAAGGCATTTGTGAACCTTAACTATGAAATAATAATAAAATCATAGGTAAACCTAAGGAGATATTGTGCTACATAGATTAATATTTTTAATTTACTGTATTAATAAAGCAAAGAAAAATTATAGTTTGATTTTTTTTAAAAAAAACAACACCACCTCAAACCATTTTACTAAAAAGAGACTTCCTGCTTCTGTAGAGGAAATGAATAGGTTAATTAATATATTCCTGTTATCTTATAACATCTCTCTCCCTCTTTCTGTCTCTTGCTGTTTCTCCCATAAATACTTGTCAGGTTTATGATTTTTCTACTCATTGGCTAGGAATTGTGTTGCATGAGCTCAGATTGTGGGTGCTCATACCAAGTTTAATTTCACTCACAAGTAGAGTTGACAAAAGATCACAGCCACTAAGCCCTGGAATTACCCTAGATATTGCCCTCTGTGCTCTGCAAATGAAATCCTACAGAAGACCCTTTGGAAAAAAAGAACATGATGGTTAACACTCAGAAATCCATTTTTGCACAGGGCAGCGTTTGTACACAGACAAGCCCTGAATGACAGGCCGAGCTGCCAGTTCTTGGATGAGAAAAGTCAGATGCTGAGCATTTCTCTCTCGCTTCCCTTCTCTGGCTTGGCCCTCCCTTCCCTCCCGACAGCCTCCTTCCTCCCCCGCCGCGCATCGTCCCATGCCCTTGATTGACTACCAGGTCAGATAAGAAATTAAGACAGTGAAATCAGAACCAGACCGCACCTGTCCCCAGTGCAGTTAGAAGAGAACTGAAATAAAGCACTTATGAAACTGCTGTGATCATAACCTTCAAAACCCTGAACTCTCCCCAGCTGTCTGCTTTCCCAAACCCAGATGGGAAATGTCTACAATGGGAACTCTGGCACTGAGAGAGAGACTGACAATCTATTTCTAACAGAATGCTGTCATTTTGGGACCAGGTGAAGCATCCTGGCCAGCTAAAGGACAAACTTTAGCCATAAAGCTGCTGAAAATAAGCCGTGACTTCATTCAGCCAACTTAATGAGATGCGTTCACTTTCAAAGGGCAAATCGTGCATGTAGATAGCAATCCTGATAGTAAAACAGTAGTTAAAAAAAAAAAAAGGCAAAATGAATGCAACCGTCCTAGTCCTTGTGAGGATCCTTGAGATACTTGATTGATTAAATAAAAAATATTGGAAGACATGGCTTAATTGAAGTTAGGGATCAGCTACAAATATGCACTATAAGCCCTATTAAGCCATAGGACTGGTTTTAAGCAAAGGAGTGAAATCTACAGCAGCATTTCTCAGCCACTACAAAGTATATTTCCATTGCTGCTATTCCTAAAACAGCAATATCACTCTGGGGCAGATTTAAATACATCCTCACCCTTTTAGGGGAAAGGTGGGACTACTGACAGTTCTTCTAAATATCAGATTGACATAATAGTCTTTCAGTAAGGGGTTCGTGTAGTTTATTTTTCTGTGTTAATAAAGGAGTTCCAAAATGGAACATTTCATATGGAACGCCCATTATATATAGTCCTATATCTTATGCCATTTTTCTTTTTCTGTGCTGGAATACTGATTTTTTTTTTCATGAAGCTAAATTCCTGCCCTATGTTTTGACCATTTCTAGAGATATATAAAGTGAAATATCACTCACGCATCATCACAAAATCTCCAGAACCGTAAAGCCTACAAACTTTGAAATTTGCCACGTATGTTCCTCTTGGTTTCTAGGTGCTCACTAAGAAAGGATTTTTCGAAATGACCATCAGAGCATTAGTATTTCCTATATTATTATTAACATGATCTGATGCTAAGGAGTTCTACTCCCACTCCCCATCTGAAAAGAAATCGCTTCCAAATGCAAAACACAAGCAGAGGAGAGGAGGTTCATTTTCAGATTTACTTTCACAGCAGCAAGCAGCTTTACTACAGAACAGTTGAGCTAAGCCATGGCCAGGCTCCTTCCTGTCTCCTTCTTGCTCACACAGCAAATACTGTTTCACTTTCCAAACAGCCCTCTGATGCTAAGGAGTTTTACTCCCCCTCCCCACCTGAAAAGAAATCTGTTCCAAATGCAAAACACAAGCAGAGGAGAGGAGTTTCACTTTCAGTTTTACTTTCACAGCAGCAAGCAGGAGATAGGATAAGGGAGCCTTCTTTGAGGCAAGCCTGAGGGAGAGAAGGGGGATACGATAGAATAGGCTTCTGTGGGGCAAGGCTGAGGGAGAGAAGGAGATATAAATCCTATGCATTCCAATTGATCTTCATTTGGCCAGATCATAAAGCTAAAGTTTCAGGTTACCTGTTTGAAAATTTTCCTAGAAATCATTAAATATTCAACTACATGTCTTTCTCATTTTAAGTAGAATAAAACACCATAACACCATAACTAGAAGCATAAATAGATTATCACATTTGTCCATGTATCCAGGAACCAATTTATATCTTGAGTTTTACCCAGAAAGAAATACACAAACCATTTTATAGAATCACAATTATATGATTCCCTGACAACTATTTCTTTTAGCCTCCTAACAACCGTATATTAACTGGTTGCAGTTTCCAATTTGAATAATAAATTACAAAGACCCACAAATAGAAATAGAACGACTGTGGCAAAGGCAAGTCAGGGTAGTACTAATAGTAATAGGTGCCTTGGGTGCAATCCCAAAGCAACTGGAGCACCACTTGAACACCATTGGCATTTGCCATCAGTCATTGCAGAAGGCGACTTTAGTTGGAACAGTTTCCATCCTGCGACGATATCTGTAACACCATCCAACATCCAGGTCTGCCTATCCCAGGTCCTTGGTAAGGACTCGATAGGTAGACAAAAATGCCAAAACCAGTCTGAACATCTGGCTGACTGTACGATGATCAATAATAATAAAATAATGATTTGTTATGGACGCCCACTGCAGTAGACTTTACACAGATCACAAAATCTAAATAAGCAGTTAAAAACATAAATCAGATAGCCATAACAATAAAACATGATAGGGACACCACGGCCATATTAACCTCAACCTGGGAATGGAGCCAGGCCATTCTGATGAGCTTTCTGAAACCGCAGATGAGTGTGTTCTGTCTATATCTCTGACAAATGCTAGTCCAAAAGAAACAAACAACAGGTTTATCCCTGGTCCCCTTTTTTTAAAAAAAAATTGATTTATATGCCGCCCTTCTCCGGAGACTCAGGGCAGCTTACAATGCGTTAAGCAATAGCCTTCATACTTTTGTATATATTCATACAAAGTCAGCTTATTGCCCCCACAATCTGGGTCCTCATTTTACTTACCTTAGAAAGGATGGAAGGCTGAGTCAACCTCGAGCCTGGTGAGATTCGAACTTGCAGTAATTGCAGGCAGCTGAATGTTAATTACAGTGCTTTAGTCTGCCACGCCACCAGGCTCCTTAAGATGACAACATTCAACAGAGGGTTCCTAGTGTTTACCCATTTTGCCTGAATGTACCAGGTGGGCAGAAACAATTAGAGAAACATGGTCCCATAAGTAACAAGGCCCCATGCCTTAAGGGGGTTTCTAGATAACAACCAGCATCTTGAATTGCAACTGGAAGCCTATTGGCAATTAATACAACTCACATAGCAATGGTGAGACATAGCCATTAAAATGCTTGTTACTGCTTGATGCATTTTGAACCCTTTATTGCTTCCAGATGGATTGTAAGAGCAGACAAATGCAGAAAGCATTGGGATAGTCAAATTGTGAGGTGCACATGGTACCCATCTGAAGGGTCTCCAGGTTGAAGAAAGGGTGCAGTTCAGGGATGGGTTCTACTTACCTTTACTACTGGTTCACAACAGGCTCGCAAGCTTTTGCACATGTGCAGATCGCTGATAACGGCATCCAGGGCAGTGGGCGGAGCATCCCGCCGGTTTTACTACCGGTTCTTGTGAACCGTTCGGAACCGGGTGCAACCCACCACTCGGGCAGTTAATGCACAAGGTGAACCTGTTGCTCAGGGACTGTCTTGCACCTGCTTTGCATTTGTATATAAGCGTATCACAGAAATACTAACAAACGTTACAAAAACATAGGTTACTATGTCCCAAAGTTGCTTTTTCAAGAGGCAACTGGACTTTCTGGTTTTTCTTTGAAGACATTTTGCTTCTCATCCAAGAAGCTTCTTGGATGAGAAGTAAAATGTCAACCTGCTTGAGGTTGACTAGAAGACCTCCTAAGTCTCTTCTAACTCTTGTTATTCTGTATTCTGTTAATGCTTACAATTTGTGCATCAACCAGTCATAAGCAAATGCGACTTAGCAATAACTCTAGATATAAACTACAAACTTATTCCTTCAGGAAATGTGCAATCTTATCTCCAAGATTTCAGTGTCTTTTAAAGATAAAGTTATAAATTATCAGCAATCTTTTGGAAGAGAATGGCACTAATTGTCCTAGACCCGTGATGGCGAACCTATGGCACGGGTGCCACAAGTGGCACGCAGAGCCATATTGGTGGGCACGCAAGTGTTGCCCTAGCTCAGCTCCAGCACGCATGCGCGCACCAGCCAACTGATTTTCAGGCCTTCCGGTCCCACCGGAAGTCGGGAAACTGGCTGTTTCTGGCCTCCGGAAGGCCTCCGGGGGGATAGGAAAGGCTGTTTTTGCCCTCCCCAGGCTCCTAGAAAGCCTCTGGAGCCTGGGGAGGGGGAAAAACGGGCCTACCGGGTCCACTGTGCCATCACGTGCCAAAAGCAGGGGAAAGTGTGTGTGGGGGGGGTTACTTGCACATGCGCGGGGCACATTGAATTATGGATGTGGGCACCTGCACCCGTGACTCCCCGCACTCCCCACACTTTTGGCACGCGACGGCAATAAGGTTAGCCATCACTGTCCTAGACCAATTTTGGGAATCCCAATAAAAATATGGTTCCATATTTTAAAATGACCCAAGGAATAACTATTGCATATTCAAGATAGTACAAATAATAAAATATATAATCCTAAGAGATATTTCTCTATTTTTAGTTTTTCCCAAAAGATTTCTTGAATGAGTTATTGAATTCAAGGGATAAAATGTTCTTCAAATATACTGTGCGTGTGTATATGTGTAAGTGTATGTGTGTGTGTGTGTGTGCATGTACAGTAATGGCCAAAATTGTGGAAACCTTTTGGGAAAAGTGTATTTTTGAGGTTTGATAGTTAATAACACCACATTTGGGGGGGGGGGGTTCAAGGTAATCATATTCCACTGCTGGAATGGCCTGGGAATAGCCCAGACCTTCACCCAATTGAAAATCTATGGAGCAGACTAAAGAAACTTGTTAGTCAGAAGCGACCCAGAAATAAAACCCAGTTAATAGAAGCAATCATTCAATCTTGGTTTCACATTATAACAGCTGCAGAACTAGAAGACTTGGTTCACTCCATGGAAAGACATTGTAAGGCCTTAATTCATGCTAAAGTTTACCCAACTAAGTATTAACTGACGTGATAATTTTTGAATATCTGATTTTTTCTATGGTGATAATTTTTGTATATGTCATTTTTTCTACGTGTTCCACTTTTCTTCTTTATACTGTAACTGCTATTCTAATAGCAAATCCTTCATAAAAGTTATTGCATTACGTTCTTGATTAAATTATCTTTCCATTGATATATAATTTTATGGTATTTCTCCAAAAAAAAGTGGTATTATTAGCTAGTTTTAGAAAATACACTTTTCCCAAAAGGTTTCCACACTTTTGGCTACTACTGTATGTATATATAACTGCAGAAAAAACAATTACTACCAACCTGCCTTCCATTGAGGACCTGTATACTGCACGAGTCAAAAAGAGGGCTGTGAAAATATTTACAGACCCTTCGCATCCTGGACATAAACTGTTTCAACTCCTACACACAAAACAACGCTATAGAGCATTGCACACCAGAACAACTAGACACAATAACAGCTTTTTCCCAAATGCCATCACTCTGCTAAACAAATAATTCCCTCAACACTGTCAAACTAGTTACTAAGTCGGCATTACTATTAATCTTCTCATCGTTCCTATCATCCATCTCCTCCCACTTATGACTGTATGACTGTAACCTTGTTGCTGGTATCCTTAAGATTTATATTGACTGTTTCCCTATGGCTATCATTAAGTGTTGTAACTTATGATTTTTGACAAATGTATCTTTTCTTTTATGTATACTGAGAGTGTATGCACCAAGACAAATTCCTTATGTGTTCAATCACACTTGGCCAATAAATTATTCTATTCTATTCTATTCTATTCTATTCTATTCTATTCTATTCTATTCTATTCTATTCTATTCTATTCTATTCTATTCTATCCTATCCTATTCCATTCCATTCCATTCCATTCCATTCCATTCCATTCTATTCTATTCTATATATAAATTATGTAGAAATAAAAAGAGGAAATTCAAACTGCAAAGGAAAATACAGGTAAATCTCATTTATATTAGAGGATATAATGACTATTAGACCTAGACCATTGGAAGACCTAGGAGAATCAGCAGGATCAGTCAATTTTCCTTCTGCTGATCATCATCCATAAGAATGGTCAAGACTGTTTTGAATGAAGCCCTGTCTAAAATCAGCCTGAAATTAGGATTAATTAGTATTGCGGAATTAGCCTGCAATATTGCATTCTAACCATTGTGCCACCATTGTGCCACCATTAAAAATGAACATTATGAATAGCTGTGTTTGTAGAAGTATAAACTATAAACAAAATAAACAAAAATATTTCTTGAAAATGCATGCAAGCCATCTAATTTGATTCAAGGGCTCGTTTCAATATTGCAATTTGGTACAGTTGCCTTCAGACATTGTCCAAGTTGTGATAAAGATTATTCAGTGCTTCCTTAGCCTAGCATGAGGAACTTATACGTAGCTGTCGCCATTTTGCTTTTCCACAAAAGGGTGACAACCATTAAGAAGCAAACCAGAACTCCACAAAGGGAACAAATTTCATAATACTTGATGCAGAGAATATTTCTTTGAAATACATTTGAATAGCTGACATTTTGTTGCTATAGGATAATAATCCCTTTTATGGACAAGACATTACTTTTAAATTGGGAGAAGGAGGAAGAGGAGGAAGATATTTGTGACAAATGAGATTTAAATCTGACCTATTTTTACTGATAAGTGTGTGTGTGTGTGCGCGCGTGTGTGTCTGAAATGGTATGTAATGACTTGGAAAACTATGGCAAACTGGCTATGCCAAGCAAATATAGTTTCCTAATCTTTATTTTGGTGTTGCTCTCCTTCGTGTTGTACCATATTACTGGCATGTCCCTCTACATCCATAGCCCTCAAAGTTATTTTTAATTGGCTGCTATACCTATCTTTAAAAAACTAATTTGCATTTCAATAGAACTCCAATTTATTTGCTATAAATAATTTAACCTTATTAAATTCTCTACCAACTTAGTTCTACCAAGATCAAAACCTTCCGACCTCATTTTAAACTTGCTGTGTTATTCCTTTTTGCCTCATCCATCTCCATCTACAAAAGCACACAGTACACAAACAGTGTCTGTCTTATCTAGCTCATTTCTTTTTAACATAGAGTATGTACATTAAGAGTCGGTAGAGCTTGGATTCATACTTTGCAGGAATTTTGCCTCCCATCTGATGGAAGACTGATCTGGGAGCAAATAGATATAAGCAATTCCATTTTTTAAAATATCCTTTGTACAAAACTATCTGTCACATAATTTAAACATATCCATCAGTTTATTCTCATGATACTGTGGGATCTGTTTCAAATTTGAAGTAGAAAGCAACCATGATAACTTCTGGGGGTATAGATGTGCATGTTTTTTCCTTTATATTTACAAAGTTTATGGCAACAGTCAAAAAAAATGACTGGAGCCATAAAATGTTGCGATTGCTCAGGGTAATGGTATGTGTTTGAAATACAACCCGTTTCTTTTCATTCAGTTCAGATAGCACTTGGAAATCTAGAAAGACGTTTGTGTGGGCGTCCATGCCGTTGTTCTACTTCTACTTATAATCTTCCTTGAGACAGTGTGTGTGTGTGTGTGTGTGTGTGTGTGTGTGTGAGAGAGAGAATATCAGCTGAAGTCTGGTTCATGTCACTTTATCACATTTTTTCCCTCCAGTTCGGACCATTTTATGAAGTGTCATGAAGTCTAAAAGAGCATTTAAACTTGTGTGTAACATTTTGAATTACCACCAACTTCTTACTGCATGGAAAATATTTGGACTGGAGATAGGGTCAAGACACAGAACCACTTTGCAGGGCTTATTTTCCATTTGATGGGCTTATTTTCCATCCATTTTTTGCCACAAATAGGAGTTGTGAATGGTCACCTGAGCCCTCAGATATCAATTTAGTGCATCACTGAAAATTCCACAGACGGGAGTAGCTATACGGAATGACAAAGACCCTGTCTGTGTATCAGATAGTTTCTTTCTAACAGAAAATAGTATTTCATATCAGAAAATAGTATTTCATATTCCAATTGTATCTGTTAAATAAAGTGCTTTACAATCCATCCTTTATTCCACTTCAAAAATACAAAGCACTCCAATATTTTCCTGTGTTACAGATAAGAAAATAAGAGTTTAAAAATCTACATGCACCACTTATACATATAGACAGAACCCACAGAGGTGCCTATAAAAGGTGGAATGAGAAATGAAAATTATTTAAAATCAAAATTATTTCCCCTGCTCCAGCAGACATCATTTTAAATTAAATAAAAGTATACATTTTGTTTAGGCAAGCTGGAACAAAAATCATTTTCACTCTTTTCTACCATCACTCTTCACCTGTATTATTTCCCTGAATTCCTTGGAAAAGCTGCCTTTGGATCTTCAGTTAACATGTGACTGTTTGGGAGGAATTCTTATCCAAATGCTTTTATTGTATTTGAATTTTAGAATGTGACTAAGAGCCTTGCAGGACTGCCAACTTTATCAATGGACAATCCCGAACACTCAAGAGAAATCCTCATAAACCATCAATTCTTTCCTTAATCTGTGAGCCTTAGATATTTCAGTTGAATTATAAAACCCATCATTCTCAACATTTGCTCATATCAGCTGGGATTGATGGTATCTGAAGTCACGCAAGTATTAGAGTCCCACACTTATTTTACTGGGAACTCATATACTCCTATCACTCGTGAATTCTGAAAGGATATTGTTAAGAACTAGAAAATAATCTATCAAATTTAAACAAAGGAATTTAAGAAAATTAAATCTGTAAATCCAATTATTTATTTATTTTATTTATTTTATTAGATTTATATACCGCCCTTCTCCCCGAGGGGACTCAGGGCGGTGAACAGCCATAAATAAAAAACATATATACAAAATTTAAAAGCCAAATAAAACCGAATTAAACATTGGCCCCAGTATTTAAAATCCCAAATTTAAAATATTAAAACCCCAAATTAAAATATTTACAATTTAAAATTTAAAATTTAAAATTTCTAAATTATTTTACAAAAGAAGGGGGAAAGGGAAGAATTAGGCCAGAATTATGACACTCTATATCGGTTTGATCACATTACTGTGAAATATGAAGCTCAACAATTAATTGGTAGCTCTAGCTCTAATTTGGTCTAGTGGTTAAAGTACCAGGCTGTGAGTTCTAATGCTGCCTTAGCCATGAAAGCCAGACCTTGTACCAGTTACTCTCTTGCAGGCCAACCCACCTCACAGGGTTGTTGTTATAGGGAAAATAGGAGAAGGAAGGAGTATTATGTATGTTCACCACTTTGGGTTATTTATAAAAAAATAATAAATGTGAGATATGAATTACTAGATAAGAGAGAGGGGGGGGAGGGAGGGAAATGACAGACAGACAGACAGACATTTTAAAATGGAAAAATCCTGAACTATTGTTTGTCCTCTTTGCACAATATTGATTAATTTAGGACATATTATGAGTGCTACATGGTGCAAAGCCACCAATATAATTAAATTGTCCATGCTAGACAACCAACTGAAAAGTAAAGAAATGTACTTTGTAGCTTTCTTTGAGCCATCATGAAGTGATATTTTAAATGTCAGCTAGGGTGGAAATACTTTTCACATTGTAAGTTTCTGTAGATGGGCTTGCTTTAACACCGCTCAGACATAAAAATAATAATAATGAAGGTTAGTGGTATGTATTTTAAATATCTTGAGTTCTTTTTTTAAACTTTAAATGAATGCATATTTGGAGGAAGTTCAAGATGACATATTTTATTACGAAACTAGTGCAATTTTATTTTTCTTTTTATTGGCTATGTCAGTCTGTTTAAGTTGGAATTTAAATGTCTGAATAGTATTAGAACAGTTTGATTTTAAAGTTAAGCTGAAGAATCCAAGGACTGATCCACAGAAACTGTTGACCCAGGATGCTAACTCATGATTTCAGGAAATTTCCTATTAAAATCTAGAAATATACTCAGATCCTGCCAGGATATGTTAGATATTCATGCATATAGAAAACTACATGCCTATCAAAGTATTAATAAATGTCCTCTCCTCACTAGTCTTTTAAAACACGTTACAGCACATTCTAAAATATGGTTAGTTCAATTTTATGAATAGCATAGACCAGGAGTTTATGAACTTGATGTGGAAAATAAATACCCCCATTGTTACTTGCCTCTAAGATAAATTTAACTTTCTATTCAATAATGTATATAGGCAACAATACAATTTATGGCCTCTAGACTCAAAATAATGTTTAACTTGTTAACATTAAATATAGATTTAATGAAGTTATTAAAGTCATTACTCATTATTATACTCTAAAATGGTATTTTCTTATCTAAACACACACATACACACATACACACACAAGGAGATATATAGAAATTATATATCAAATTTATATTTCGGTGATAAAGAAATAGAAAAACACTTGTACATATAATTTCATATTTATTATTTTTAATATTTTGGTAGCTGTACTTGTCCATAATTGGTGTCCCTTACAACAATTATTCAATTTTATTGTATAAAAAAAAAATTTTTAGAAGTGTCCAAGACTGTCAAAGGAATCCATGGCCGAAAACAAAAAGGTTGAAAGGATTGACCTGTGACATCATTGTTGCCTACGGGGTGCCCAGTTGGTGCTCCTTTCATGTCCTCATTAATGTGCTCACTAAAGTGGTACCTATTTATCTATTTGCATTTTCACACTTTCAAACTGCTAGGTGGGGAGTTCATTGTGGTCTTAAAGGATCATAGATTTTCTAGCACTCATTATTCAAGAGGCCCAGAACCTTCAAAAAAATAAGTATTCTTGAAGAAAACTAAGTTGCCTTGCAGCCAACTTTTCCTAATTAGCAAGATTATAATTCCAGGACCATAATGTTCATGTTTTGCTAAGTAGCATGGAGAAGGAAACATTATCTTCTATATTTATGTTTCTATATTATTTATTGTTTCTTTTTGTTTGGTTCTTTCAGCCTCTTTTCCCCCAAAACACTATGAGCAAATAAAACTAATAATTGCAACAAAATTATTGAAGGCGACCTTTTCTAGTTTTACTTTGATTGGATATTGAAATATTGTTGCCAATTCAGAGCTTACATCAACAAAGAAGAAATTGTGATCTTTAAAATAGCTGAATTCCCAGCATTCTTCAGCATTAGCCATATTTATTATCAAGCTTATCTCTTTAGTATTTTTGTGTTGGGAGTGGTAATAACTGGAGGTTTTCTACCTGTAGATTACATAAGTATGATGCTTCAAATAAAATTTTATTTTTATTCCCTTAAATGGTTTTACTTCATTTATTTTTATGAGTTTTACAACCATTCATGTTTTTCTGAAATACATGCATTTGCAATAAGTTATTAAGTAAGAATAGGACACCAAGTTTGCCAATAAATCTACTTTAATATTCTTGTCAAAGAAACTTTTAAAGATCAAATCATGCAGAACAGCCAATTGTAAACTTCAATCAATACTTGGCAGAGAAAAGTATTCCAAGCTAATTCAATAAATGTTTTTAAAAAGACCATGGATTGGTTACTAGTGGAGAATGGAAATCAGATTCTTGTTAGCAATCTGGAAAATTTCCAAGAGATTCAACCACATGAGTAGCAAATCCTTTAGATGATGTGCCTCTTTCAAAAATGGTGGCAGGATATAACATCTTCTTGGTTGAAAAAAATCGGTATTTTGCAAACACAAAGCAAACAACAAAGTTAAAACTCTTATACAAATCCCATCTTAGTCAGCAGGTATGAAAGTGATAAGCTTTGTCTCTGTGCGATAAATAAAAGGAAAGTCAGCTCTTACTATCTAATCAAACAATTGATGACTGTCAAGTCAGTTAAGATGTGTTGGGGCATGTGTACCGAAACTGTAGGGCTTAGAAGCTGTCCCAATAAAACCAAAAGCTGCCAACTTTCCATGCCAGCATTAGAAAGCTGCCAACCATGCAGAGACTAATTGCAAATCCTAAGGAACAGTTCAAGCCAATTGCACTCACGGCTATCTTGGAAACGTGAATTATGAAATAGTTAAAGAAGAAATAAGGTAAATTTATTTAGAAATCTCAAAATATTTCGGTGCAAAATGTAGCATTGAATCAATCAACTATATTTTAGAACTGTGATGAAAGTGAGTCAAGATTAATGTTCAGCTTCTCAGTAGTTTCCAAGTCATATTGGATTGCTTTGCTTGTTGGCGCCAACATAATTCTGAAAGTACTGTAACCCCAAGCTTTGCTTTTCTCTCCATTCCTGAAAGGTCAGAATGCATCTCCTGTTTTCATCCCTGTGCAAAATGCAGCAAAGATATCCTGTACAATAGGCAAAAAATGTGGCCACGAGTCCCACTTTCATTAGATTTGGCAATATTTCAAAGGGAAACCTTTAGGGGATTTACTGTTCAATGAATTACATTTTATAATACCTACCATCTGGCAAAACAAACAAACATACACTTTGAGCTCACAGAAATAATAGCAGAAAAAAATTAGACCTATTATTAGAACTTTGTCAAAATGTAGGCAGACGGAAGGCAGCTCATTAAACCATCTCCCATTTTCATGCCAAATTCTAATTTAAGACTACCTTGTGATCAACTAAAGTTGCAGTCATGCCTATTCCCAACTTATTAAGATCAACAACACAAGTTCAACACAATTTATTTCTGAAATATATATGAAGATGTATATGGCTTACATCTTGCATATGCAACATTAAAGGTAAAGGTTCCCCTTGCACTAGTCGTTCTCGACTCTAGGGGGTGGTGCTCATCTCCGTTTCTAAGCCGAAGAGCCAGCACTGTCTAATGACAATTCCGTGGCCAATTCTGTGGCTGGCATGACTAGACGCCGAAGGCGCACGGAACGCTGTTACCTTCCCACCAAGGTGGTCCCTATTTTTTTACTTGCATTTTTACATGCTTTCAAACTGCTAGATTGGCAGAAGCTGGGGCAAGTAACTCACTCCATTATGCGGTGCAAGGGATTCAAACTGCCAACCTTTCTGATCGACAAGCTCAGCGTCTTAGCCACTGAGCCACTGTGTCCCCTTATGCAACATGAGGTTTCATTTTTATTTTTAGTAAGTTATAGGATATGTTCCCAACAAAATTGGATTTTATGCTGTAGTTGAGTTATTTAAGTTAGAATTTTCAAATCTGATGTCCAAATTGTTGGAACAAATCCAATCTCCTAGCTAGCCTGCATACAAGTTTAGTGCGTTATTATTGTGGTGTAGTCGTGTAGTCAGCTAAAAGTTTAAAGTGGATTTGACATTTTTATCCACCTATCAAGATCTTCCCAAAGACTTGGGATAGTCAAATGTTGGTTGTTTGATAGTGTTAAATGTATTACTGCAGGATGTAAACTACTACAAGTAAAGCTGCCTGTTGCAATTGCCTGAGGGTGATTTTGTCAATGCCAATGGTGTTCAAGTGTTGCTTCAGATATTTTGGGATTCTATCAAAAGCTAGTTACTAGTGGTACTACCTTTGCTTTATTTTGTCACAGTCCTTCTACTTTTATTTGTTGGTCTTTATATTGTGTTATATTCTCAGTTCTTTCTCTTCTCTTCTGCTGTCTCAAGTGTTGCAATGCCCACTATCCATTGCAATACTTTGCCTTTCTTATCAACAATTGTTAAATCTGGGGTATATGTGGCAGATGCTTGTCTGTTTGAATTTTAAAGTCACAGAGCACTTTAGTTTCTTCATTTTCTATTTTCTATATTTTGTAGTCTATCACTTCTTGCCTGCAGGATATCCTAATGCACCATTGTTGCTATTTTGTCATGCTGTTGTTTCCAATTAGTCTGTGCAATCTTCCGGCAAGAGCTAACTAGGTGGTCCATTGTTCTTGTTATCATTAGATTTGGCATTTGTAACCAACTATTGAATCCTTTCCAAGGACCTGGTATAAAGCGATGTTGTCTGATGGTATTAAAAGTATTGTCGCAGGATGTAAGTTATTGCAAGTAAGATATTGGTTGCAATTGACTGAAGGTGATTTTGTTCAATGCCAATGATATTTAAGTGATACTCCAGATATTTTGAGATTGCATCCAAAGAGCCTATTACTATTTTTTTTTAATTTCTTTGCTTTCAGTATTTGTATATTCATAACGGTAATGTACTTTTATTCCTGTAGTCCTGCAGTTGCTGAGTCCCGTAACCCCATCTGTCACCAAATATCCAGGAGCTCCAACAACTGTTTAGTAGTTGTTGACCCTGGCAATAACTAATTTGGTATGGTTTCTGTAAATTACTCCTTAACATATTGTTTATGGGAGAGCCACTCTTCATCTGGCCCCTCTGATGAGACCATTGTCTGGTTGAACCTCTGGTTTAGTCTCATCCTTCTCAGAGGCAAGCCACAAAACCACGTCAAAGTAGTACCTCACTGAGCCTTGTTATTATTATTCTTATTTTAACATATTTACAGATAACTACATTTCAAAGAGCCCCAAGATATACTGTGACACAAACTACAACTTTTTCTCTTGAATCTTTATATGGTATCCAGAGAATTGTCTATGTGTGATCTGATTATGCATTATAACTCCATTTTGAGATAAAATTACATAAGATACCTCCAATATAGAGAATAAAATTTACAGTGATATCTGTGTCTGTCTACATTGGGCTTTCTGCCATACAGAAAGTAGAAGAAGAAGTAAAAGAAGAAAGTGGAGTTTTGAAGCCTTCACCATCAGTTCTATTTGGACATATCTATAACTTTGCAAAAATATAGCCTCTCTACACTCTCTAAATGATCTAAAATGTTAGTCATTTGGTGCAATTATTTTGACTTCCTATAAATAAACAGTATACAAAGCATTTTCTTGAATATCATAAAGGTTGGTTCCTTTGTTCAGTTTTCTGTTGAAAACTAAAATGTAGTCTCACTGATTACAGGAGAATGTGGCTTCCTTGTCACTACCAGCCCACAAAATATGTAAGTCTTTTTACTGTTTTCCACACAGATATTCTTTCGGAATTCATTTTCATCCTCTCTTCAAAAAGTTACATTTATCAGTTCAACAGTATAATTTGTTACAATCAACTGGTTCTCAAGATTAGTGGTACTCAACCTTTAATAGCTGGAGAGCCACTTCAAATTCAATTGCCATCAGTTAAAAGCTAGAGAAATCATGGATTGGTGTTCTGACATTTGTTCTGCAATGTTTGCATCAGGGGCACATTAATGCATAATGTTATACTGACACTATTCAGGGTCAATGTGTCTTAATACAATAGACAATAGCAATAATTCTAGTTTTTTCTAGCTTAACTTGGTGATAAGGTGTGTATTTCACCCAAAAACTAGTCAGTTTGTGCTTATGTCATCCTTCACAGCAACCAAAGAGAAGCAGAAATTTCTACCTTTAAGAGAAGAACAGAAATTATGTTTAATTGCTGTCTCATATCCAGGAAAAGGTAGATCCGAATCAGAACAAAAGTTTGCATACCTAGCAAAAACAAACATTTTTATTTCTTCCTCTTCTAAATTCTAAAATAACGACGGAATGGATTTCTGTATCTATATACTATTAAAGTTCTTCTTGTTAAGAACTTTACTTTGACAAAATTCATAGGGAAACAATTTTTGAACTAAGGTACCACTCAAATGGGAAACTTGTGGCTGTTTCAGTGCTACTGGCTGCTGCTGCACTATTGGGCTGCTGCTGTTGTTGCATGACCTTCATTTTCAAGGTTCTGCGACAGTTTCCCAGCCACTCTTGCAATCCCTTGCTTCCTTCCCACCCAGCAGCAAAGAATTGACTCATATGTGACTTTTAAAGAAGCAACAACTTTAAGGTGCACGAAGAAAATTCTGTATATTTTATTGCTTTATGTGCCCTTCTCTGGTACACAAACATACATATCTATCTATATCCCATCTTTGTCCAGGAACTCAAGGTACATACCTAAAGTTATCTTCCTATATTGCTGAAAAGTTGAGCTGAAAGTCACCAGGTAGCTGCTGTGGCTGCAAATAAAAAATTTGAATTCCACCACTGCATGGCACATTATGTTGAAAGAATGAGGAGCTGGTTTGTAAATAATTTCCAATACAGTCCCATTACTCCTATTAAGTTCAATACATACTTCTGTTTTCTCTTGGAGATGATAGCTGGCATTATTAGCTTCAAATGCAAAACAATAAGAAATTCATGGAAATGAGCCATGAGAATGAATAACAGTTGGAAGCATTTGAAATATGGCATGAGAAAAATGATTTTACAAATGCTCTAAATAGGTATTGTGAAACAGTTTGATGTGATGGTTAAGGCACCAGGCTAAAAACTGGGAGACTGTGAGTTCTAGTCCCATCTTAGGAACTAGGCCAGCTGGGACCAATCACTTCCCAAAAGATAACTCTCATGGCAGTCACCAGGAGTCAAGGTTGACTTGAAGGAATAAAAAAAAAAGGTATTATTAACTAACATATGAAGAGAAAATGGACTACTTGGTGAATTAATATGCAGCTGTTAAATACATGGTTATAGATTCAAGCTGTTGTTTATATTTAAATAAACATTAAGATAGACCAACCAATCGGTAGTTGGAAATACAGCCTGTCCAGGTTGAATCAATTTTCCTTCTGATGAATGTAGGGTGCTTCTGTATTTGACATTGTTCCAGGAAAATAAGATCAGATGGAAGTTGTGAGCAGGACTCCATGCTGAGATTCAAATGACTTAGTCCTTGCATTCCTTAGTAAACTAAAGGTCTTATAAGAAAACCTTCTAAATTATGACCACATCCCTTTAGCAGAGTCTTCGCCTAGAAATTTGAATACTTTGCTATATTTAGAAAAACAGTAACACGGTTTTATTTCAGAAGGACATTGGATGTAAACAACTGCTCATATCAACATTGCATGGAAGGTGCTGGTGGTTATAATTTTAGAATTCTTTTGTTCTGGTTATTTTACTGAATTGTTGAAATAGATTACTGTGTACTATTATATTATACATAGCTTATAGTCTAAACTGCCTGTAGTCATTTGAAACAGGGCAGTATATAGATGATGTAATAAATAAATAAAATTGATTTATGCTTTAATCATACCTGATTTAGCAAAAACATACCTAATTAGAGAAATGTAGCAAATAGATTGTTTTCCAAATTGCTTAAAGTAATTTGGAACAAGGTAGTACACAGATGATGCAATAAATAAATACAATTGATTAATGCTTTAATCATACACGATTTAGCAAAAAGCATATCTGATTAGAAAAAAAAAGCAAACAGATTGCTGTCTATTGTGCAAATTATCCTAATTATACCAATTCTAGTTAGTAGTTCTAAGCAGATTGGTCATGGCATAGCTGAAGCATTGCTGCTTCACATATAAATCTGCCAGAAATTTGCAATTGCCAACAATAGATTTTCTGTAGCTTTGGTTATCAATTTGTTTGGTTTGATTTGACATGTGATTATTTTAAAAGTTCTCTGATACCTTGATGACCTTGTGGGCAGAATAGTGATTTGTCATAATTTATACAAATGCATTCATAAATAAAATCAATCCCTAATGATGTAATGCCTATGCAGTTGTACCCATTCACACTTTCAGATATGTAGCTCATCAATCAGGATCTGTTATACTCAGCTATTTATCACTCAGTTTTTCACAGCTGACCATGCAAGCAGTGTCCATTGAAAATTACTGTAATGGAGGTGACATCAAGTAATGTACAATCTGTCCTCAGTGCTTGATTAGTGATTGATACTTTAAACATGGGTGTCATCTATCACTGAAGTGAAAATTCAGTGTAAATGTATGGAACAATTAGACAGTGAAAGAAAACTAAATGGCTTACTTTTACTTTGTTCAATCTACCCTCACCATGTTTTATGCAGTATTGACAGAAACATTTCTTTTTGATAGCTGTAAGCAATTAAGATACTGAGTTTGTCAGCTGGAAAATCGGCAGCCAGGCTCCAAACCTGAGCATCACATGATGGGGTGAGCTCCCATTACTCACGCCAGCTTCTGTCAACCTAGCAATTCAAAGGCATGCAAGTAGATAAATAGGTACCACATCGGTGGGAAGATTACTGCATTTTATATTTTCATGCTGGCAACTTGATGATAGAAATGTCTCCCAGACCATGCAGAGTCTCTCAGCTAAGTTTATTTGTCTAATAATGGTAAAGAACCTGAGATGAGTATCATCCTCTTGAATTGGTCAAGACTGGACAGGGGAAACCTTTAACCTTTTTTATATCTTCATAAAGCATAGTGTATCTTTCAATCTTCCACCTATTATTGCAATTGTGCAAGCAGAAATTCATCAGATTCCCACCCATCTGCAATGAATTGCCACAGATAGACTGTATCTGGTAGATTTCTCCAATGTCCGTAGGAAAGATTCTGGAAGCAGAAGAGAGTAAGCAGGGAGGGGGAGAGGAAACAACATGGAAGGAAACAGTAGAGAGAAGATCAGAATACATAACAGGACCAAAAAAAGGAAATTAGAATGGCGGGATGCACAATGAGATAGTTAAAGGAAAGGGACAAAAAAACTCAATTGAGTTATAACCCTACATGGCTTAGGCCCGGGATACCTGCAGGATCATCTCCTGCCATCCTCCCATCGTCCGGTGCGCTCACACAGAGCGGGCCTCCTCAGGGTGCCATCAGCCAGACAATGCCGGCTGGCGGCCCCCAGGGGGAGAGCATTCTCTGTGGGAGCGCCAACCCTCTGGAATGGGCTGCCCACCGGCCTCAGGACAGCCCCCGACCTCCTCTCCTTCCGCGGCGAATTGAAGACGTGGCTTTTTCACCAAATGGGCTGAATCCGTAGGGGTGATTTTAAAAAATTTGATTTTGAATTTATTTTAATCTATTTTAAACTGATTCTGATTTTAATATTTATGTAATTTTTTATGTTCCTTGTGTAAGCCGCCCTGAGTCCTTCGGGAGAAGGACGGCATATAAATTACAATAAATAAACAAACAAACAAACAAACAAACAAAGTAGCATATTTAGTGAAAAACTGAATGTGCCCAGATTTTCTATATCTATATGGCAGAATCAGGACTTTGTGTCTATTACCTTTTATCACATTAATGCATAGTTTATGACCAATAGAATTTTCATAAAATGAACGTAATCTTCCTCAGGCTTATGTTATAATAAGGAGGCATGAAAAAGGCCTGCAAAAAAATGCATATACATGGGAAATCTACATTATATATTATTTTGGAAGAAACTACAAAAACTATAAAGATTGGGCAATACTGAGAACAAAAGTCTAGTTATCTAGTTATATACGGGACTGTCTACTGCCACAGACGACCTCCCATCGACCCGTGTGCTCCCACAGAGAGGGCCTCCTCGGGGTGCCGTCAGCCAAACAATGTAGGCTGGCGACCCCCAGGGGGAGAGCCTTCTCTGTGGGGGCACCTACCCTCTGGAATCAGTTACCCCCCGAGATAAGGAAAATCCCAGACCTCAGTGCCTTCCGTCATGCCCTGAAAATTTACCTCTTCAAACAAGCCGGGCTGGCTTAAGCAGTATTTTAAATTTTAAATTTTATGGGGATTGGTATTTTTAATTTGAGCCGAAATTTATTATTCTATTTTTAATTGTGCTTATTGTTTATATTATGTGTTTTTTAATTCCGGCTGTACACCGCCCTGAGTCCTCAGGGAGAAGGGCGGTCTATAAATTTAATATAAATAAAATAAATAAATAAATAAATAAATAAATGTCTATGTTTAGAAAAATGCATACAAAAGTGCAGACACCTTATAGTGCTATATATATATATATATATATATATATATATATATATATATATATAT
>WNWU01000007.1:25163982-25176406 GCA_012654045.1 Ptyas mucosa
GAAGGAAGGAAGGAAGGAAGGAAGGAAGGAAGGAAGGAAGGAAGGAAGGAAGGAAGGAAGGAAAAGTAGATTTCAATAGTGTGTGCAATCAAAAAAATAAATTCCTGTTTCCCATATTTGTAATGCACACTCTAATAGATCATCAGCCAACATTTTTCAGAGTCTAGTTCTCAGCTACATACTTTGGATGTTCGCTCCAAATTGGACACAGCAGCATTCAGAACATAGTGCTTAACCACATCTGTTACTGCATCTCAAACACAGACAGGGTACGTACTCAACTGTTTTATGGAGACCATTTATGAACAACCATACACAGACTAATCCAATTTTCCATCAATATTACATTAAGATTATTCACAGAATGTATTCTCGCTAACGGTTATAGACAGTAAGCAAAACAGGTACTTCTAAAAGAGCAAAACAATGACTTACAGTTAAAATAATCTGGAAAGTATCAATTATTAAAACATTGAAATGGAAACCATGTATTTTTTTGGTTTCTCCTGCATCAAGCTGTATCAGTCTCTATGAATACACATAATTTTATTCTGGCCTACTTTAAAAATAATCAAATGCAGCTTTCAAAATACAAAAAAGATGTAAAAACAGTTTAAGATACAACCTTTTTCATTGCAACATTCATTAATAAATCAGAAGTTATTTTGGTGAAATAAAATCTATTGTATTCGCTTGCTTTTATACAATAAATATTTACACCATTATGTGTACATATTTTGCATTATTATTTATGTAAAGTATTTTACAAAAATGGATATTAGTCAAACGTGGGTGAGATCACAACTATTCAAAACCAGTTATAATTTTTAAATCCAAATTATATTAGATTTAACATAATAGTTTGGATTTTGTAGTCTTTTTAGGTTTTAATATATGTGGATGTCACATGCTAAACAATATATTTTTGTCACCTTAATAGGAAAGTATAATGAACTTGCTGTGATTTAATTGCAAAAAAAATTGTGTAAAGTTTTTTTAATGTAATGATTATATAATATTAAAAGAAGAAATGCAGAAGATCCTGTGTACTGAAATAAATTCAACAGCCACCTAAAAAAATAATATAGGTGATAGGTGATTTCCTCCTGAAAGGAACTAAGGTAGCATATTGTAGACTCATACTAATGTTATGATAGTTATGTTGCCTGTATGCAACATGCCACAGAGATGCTATCCAAACTATTCAAACTACCAACAACTTGTATTTTCTTCTTGATTCAAATGGGGACAAATGACACAGCCAGAAAAGTCCTTGAAAGAATCTCAGGAGACTTTGGGCAAGAAGCAGGGGTGAAATCCAGCAGGTTCTGACAGGTTCTGGAGAACCGGTAATGGAACTTTTGAGCAGTTCGGAGAACCGGCAAATACCACCAGAGTGGGATGGGAATGGAGATTTTGCAGTATCCTTCCCCTGCCATGCCCACCAAGCCACAACCACAGAACCAGTAGTAAAAAAGTTTGGATTTCACCATGGCAAGAAGGTATAGAAACTGGGAGTACAAATATTTTTCATTAGTCATTCCAGGTTGAGGATGATGACAAAAGGATAAACATGGGAGTTTTCCGACGAAAAAATGCTTTTAAAAGTAAAAAAAAAAGCCTCTGATGATCGTGTGGCTCAGCTGGGATCCTCAGAGACTTTTCAAAGCATTTTTTTCTGCAACTTCTTGGCCGAAGAGGTGGTAAAAAAACTGCTTTGAAAAGTGTCTGACGATCCCAGCTGCCTGATCGGCAGAGAGGCTTTTCAAAGGATTTTTTAAAATGCCTCTCTGATGATCCCAGCTGAGTTGCCTGATCGCCAAAGAGGCATTTTTTAAAGCATTAGAAAAAATGCTTTGGAAAGTTAAAAAAAAAATTGGCCATGCCCACACAGTCACATTACCCACCACCACCACCAAGCCACGCCCATAGAACCGGTAGTAACACATTTTACATTTCACCCCTGGGTGGGGGCCATGAAAACAGTAAGCAAAGGGAGAAGCTAACATCAGGGTGAGACATCAGTATTTCATAGGAAGCTAGGCAGATTTCCCCAGGTGGTCCCTTCAAAACCTTTGATATTTCTACATTAGTACAAAATATAGAAATTAAATAAGGACAAATATGATAGAAAAAGAATCACTGAAACTTAGTAAAATGGTATTCAGAATTAGCACATAGACAAAAGGCTACAACTTATTGAAAAAGAAAGCCCAATGAAAAGGATGGGGATGTTTACATAACAGAGAAAAAATCCCCTTGCATAGTTCAAGAAGTGGAACATGGAAATATGTTGAAAATGTTTAAGTAGGACTAAAAGGAGAGAGAATTATCATGGTAGTTTATTATAGACTGGACATGCATAATATGCATAATATAACATACGAAGTCTGTTTGCATGAGGCTGGTCTTTCAAAGAAACATATGGGAGTGAAAAATACAAGATTTCAATGATTTAGATATCTACTATTATTGTACTAATGCTGCTAAGAATTAGAGACTCAACCAATTCTTGCCCTGTCAGAAAGTAGAACTTTCTACTGAAGAACTTTCTACTGAAGAAAAAGTCAGTCTGCTATCTTCTCTTCTTAGCTTCCTCTTTTACTGCTTTGGGTATTAAGGCAGATACAAACTTCTGTCTCTTGCACTTCTAGCAGCCTCAACTATTGTTAATTGATGTTGTCATAATGTGTCTTTGATGTTGTCTCTCCGCCTTTTTCTGGGGCTGCCTCATATTCTTTGACCTTCTCCTCTTTTTGTATATCCCTTGTTTGGTATGGAATCCCACAATCAGGGGTGAAATCCAGCAGGTTCTGACACGTTCTGGAGAACCGGTAGCAGAAATTTTGAGTAGTTCGGAGAACCGACAAATACCACCTCTGGCTGGTCCCAGAGTGGGGTGGGAATGGAGATTTTGCAATATCCTTCTCCCAGGAGTGTGGAGGGGATGGAAATTTTGCAGTATCCTTTCCCTGCCACACCCACCAAGCCACACCACGCCCACCAAGCCATGCCCACAGAACTGGTAGTAAAAAAAAATTGAATTTCACCACTGCTGACAATGTCCTCTCTAGGTGAGCAAGCCAGTTTATTTGCTGTTTCTGTATATAGTTTAACATTGGTTCTATGCCAATTGTCTCAAAGGTGCTTTTTTTTTGCTTCAAAAGGCAATTACTTCCCCCCCCCCCCTTTCAGGAAGAAGAAGAAAATGTTTGATATTTGCTATCAGAACTGATGAAACTTTGTGGATGAGAAACAAAACTTTTTCTTCTTCCTCCTCAAGGAAAAAGTAGTCTAGTTGCCTTTTGAGACAACTATGACCTGGATGATTGAGAATCTCCACATACATTCTATGTCCATTCTTTCTCTTATGGTCTCATTTCGGATTTTATCTCTTCTGGTCATTCATTCAGTCTGCTGTGCTAGATCTAATCCTTACCAACAGGGTGGAAATAGATGAAGGAGTAGAAGTGACTGGGAGATGCACAGCAAAAGTTCTACAGAATCAGAACAGAAGCCAGATTTGATTTAATTTGATTTAAGAACCTATTTATTTAAAGTTTAATTAAATTAGATGAAGTTAATGTGGTTACTGCTCATGATTTTCCCTTTCACTCACTTAAAAGTTACAATTTTTGGAATGGTTTACAAAGCTTTCAAAGAAGAAATTTAGTTCTGGAATATCTTTCCAAATTAAGTATAACTGAATGTTTGATAGGAATGGGTTTAATACTAAGCTACAGTTGTCTAAACTAGAAGGATTTTTTTTTCTAAACTTTTCCTCAGTTTTCAGTGGAAATCTTGCAGCTAATCTTATTTGTAATCCTATATTATCTTTTAAGGAAACAAAGTCCAGGATGTAGAAAGGCAGGGATGACTAGTATAAACAGTTATCAGTATCCATATGAAAAGGTACTTTCATCCATTATATGAATTTAAAATATTATGATGTGAACCTATCGTGTCTTATGATTTGAAATTTACATAATTGCTGCACTGAATTGTCAAGCATTACTTATTAGTATATGCCCTTCACAAGATCAAGACGCCCAATTCTCATTGTTTACTTTTCTTACTGAAAGAGCAAGTGCTTTTTATTATATTTCATAATGACATTACATTTCGGTAAGATTGATTGATTGGTACTCAATTAAACTCTGCAGAAGGCAGCTATTTCTCAAGATTAATTCATTACAATCTAATGGAAATGTCATGTCCATCAAATTAGAGCTGAATCTTAAATTGGCTTTTTTGTAGGGCTTGCTTGTGTGTGTGTTTATGTGTTTTGCTACTGACAAATTTGTTTCACAAGACTATATCTGGTGATAGGTTATACTATGTATAAAATAAATCTTGTTTTTGCTGAATATAAAATTCAGTTTTTCCATCTAAATATGCACTGTATGATTTTTCTGCTGTATTTTAGAGATGGGCAGATGAGAGATGGAGGCAGAGATGGGTGGAGAGAGAGACAGATAATATCTTATTATAAATGCAGAACTATGTTTTTGGTTTGGGGGGGATTGCTTTTGACAACATAATCAGTACCTATACAAAGGGAATTATAACATTGGTTAATAGGGTTTGCCTTTCTCCTTTGCCTTCACTTGTACTAATGTTTGTGGTTTGGAAAGTACAGTACATCACATGTATTTAAAAATGTAGTTCCAGAAGTATGCCTGGAAAAAAAAATCATGCCACACAACAAATATCAAATAAACTACACAGAATTTGAAATCAAGCATGTCCAGGACTTTGCATTATTCCAAGAATAAGATGTTAAAAGAATAAGATGTTCCAAGAGACTCCCCAGAAGCACAGAAATTTTTTAAAAAGAAAGAAAGTAAAAGAAAAGAAAATTGGAAAAACAAAAAAAAGGAGTGGGTGAATTGGCCACATGAGGCTATTTCAATGTACCTCCAGTGCCTTGGAGAAATACAGATCTGAGTAATTGACTGGTTAGAAACCTATCAAAGAGCCAGCATATACTGTGATGCTTAGATCTGTTTATACAAATCTCTACTTTAAAGTTCTTTTTTGTAAAACCTTTCCACTTAGGAAACCTATCTTAAGAGTGGAAATCTTCACAATCTACCCCTACCAGTCAGACATCCATATGAAGTATATACCTTTTCTTTTCTGTTGCCTTTTTTACTATAGCTTAAGCCAAATGCTTGTTAGTTTTTAGGCAATTGTCAATTGCTTCTCCACTACAAAATTTTAGACCAATATACACAAGGAGAGGATATGAAATTCCCTTTCATCAGTCAGACTACTAGCTCATCCAGCAAAATTACAACAGCACAAAATTGCTAAATATCCTCACTAAAATACACTGACAAAGATACAGTCCTCCAATGTTCAATTTTCAGAGGACTTGTCCAGGCAGTCTCCAGGAGTCAATATTAATTTAAAGTCATTTAAAATATCTGAATAGTAGCTATCATCAGAGATTCAGACAATTCTTTCCCAGTTGGACCTAAAATGCTAAGAGTTGAAGATCTGAATGTAGAAACATCTTCAAAATAAGTGGTCTTCTTATGACTAAAATTCTCAAACTTGCAACTGAACTTAGTAGTTCAATAACGTATTGGATTTTTAATATTATTGATTGATTAAACATGCTTTTGATTTTATATTGTTACTCGGTCATTTTTGGATGTCCTGCATATGTTGAAATTCTTGCAAACTCATTGGAATTAGTTCTGCTAGAGCAAAATAATCTGCTACTGAATTTGCATCTTTTATTTGTTGTGTTCAGAAGACATCACAGAGTCAAACACTCAATGTAAGTTTACAATGTTTCATTTTTAATGCAATCTGGATATATTATATTATATCTGTATAGTGTCTATTATATAGACACTATACAGGGGTTAGTTGGAAGTTAATCATATTTCTCTGCAGTATATTAAGGTTGCTCGCATTGCTTGCAACTTTGACACAGTGTACGTAATCATATATATCATATTAATTCATCATATTAATTAATTAATTAAATATGCAAGAAATATACAAGCAATAAGTTGAAATTACCCAAAGATTTGTGTTACACTATAGCTGTAGGCATAAGCTATTTTCTGATATTTAATCTTTATTTGTATTTTCCACTCTGTCCATCACCAGGGCATTTTTAAAAAAGGACAATGCTCTGAATGTTCAGAACCCTTTCAAATGAAGGGCAGACCTTCTGAGCCTTAGTTAGCAGGCTCCTGATTTTTTTTTTAAGTTTATGGACAGCATGAGTAGAGTCTAGTGAAGGAGTTGAAGCTGCACATATGGTCCAACTATTCTCCATGTAAACTCAATTTCATGGATAGAATAATAATTGTAAAGGATGTTGTACTCTGCCTGATTTATCTCACATTCATTTAGACGGCTTCTATCTTAAAACATATTTTTATGGCTTCACCACATTTCAAAACACAATTAAGGATATATAGTATTATATCATTTTGCTGGATGTGGGATGATAGTCATACTCTACATGGGTGGTAGTGATGTTTGATTTATATAGCACCCTCAATGTACACATTCATTCTACAGTAATAAATACAGTCCCCACATTTTTCTTCCTGCTATATTTTTCACTGTGTTGTTAAGATGCTTTGTTCTTTTTTTTTTAATTTTCGTTTTTATCGTAGGGGGTTATACCTAGTGTTCTATCTTACTTTTTATTTCTGTTTGTGTTTGCGGATCATATATGTGCTTGTGCATAATGTTGCATAAATAAATACCAACTAGTAAAAAAAACCCACTCTTTCTCAGTTTTGTGTAAAACACTTAATCCACATGCAAGCTTTCGGTCATTGTAATTGTCAGATCTGTTCTAGAATAGAAAAATCTATGACATATGTCACCAGGGATATACAAGTGCCCTTTATAGGATTTGCATTGTATATATGAAGAAGCTACAAGGATTTAATAAAATTGCTGTACTGACAGCCTTAAAGCCAGCTGAATATCTATTGCCATTATAGATGATATGGCAAAATACTACCACACCGAGGTTAGCTATAGAAAAAAGTATGTCTTGCATTTTGAATAAGACATCATACAGCATGATTTATATTCACTTTTCTTGTGGTTTCTTTAACCAGGGGATAAATAACAAAATCAAGCATGTCCCATTCTGTTTATTCATTTTTAGAGCTCCCAGCCAAACATGTCCTTAGTCTGCAAACATTTAACATTTTAACAAAAGTGTTTTACCACAGAAGACATCTGACGGTTATCCCGCTCCCTTTACTCTAATAAATTATATAACACACAGGCCTGATCAAAGCACTCTCTTCAACTTGAATGATGCAAAGGCTGAAATTGTTAAATTGAAGTCATTTCAAAATTCCTCAGTAGTGAAAACTTCTTTTTCTTTTCTTTTTTCATTTTTACACAGACATAGTAAGCCTTCTTTAAAGTTACAAATAATTCTTTGTTTCTTGGGGACGGGGCACCCATCTGGAATAAAATTCGCTTTGGAAGTTCTGTGTTTGCATACCAGCTGTATGATCATTCTTACCACACCAGAAACTTCTTAATTAATTGCAATCTGCATCACTATGCTGAACAGATGTAAATAAGAATTTGGGGGTGAGGGGGTGGGATGTGTGTTAGCTTTCCATAACCATCAGCTTTCACAGTAGAACCTTCTCCCTATGTATACATGATTGAATAAGAGACGCTGTCTAGGATTTAGCTAACAGCAATGTAGCATTATAGGGACGCAGTGGCTCAATGGCTAGGACACTGAGCTTGTCGATCAAAAGGCTGGCAGTTCAGTAGTTCGAATCCCTAGTGCTGCGTAATGGGGTGAGCTCCCATTACGTGTCCTGGTTTCTGCCAACCTAGCAGTTCAAAAGCACATAAAAAATGCAAGTAGAAAAATAGGGACCACCTTTGGTAGGAAGGTAACAGTGTTCTGTGCACCTTTGGTGTTTAATCATGCCGCCCACATGACCACGGAGACATCTTCGAACAGCACTGACTCTTCAGCTTTGAAACGGAGATGAGCACTGCCCTCTGAGTCGGGAACGACTAGCACATATGTGTGAGGGGAACCTTTACCTTTAACTATAATGTAGCATCCTCAAAAGTCATCCTAACAATGATTTCACCCCCTCTGCACTGAGACATACTGCACACGGCATTAGACAATGTTGAAGTGCCATATGATACTAAGGTCAAGAAAAATTATCAGAGTAGATGTGGCTAAGTGTTACTGATGGTGTTATTTTGTAAATAAAGGTTGAGTTCAGCTGGGAGAAGCAATTGTCACTAGCTGTCCTTCTCTCAGTGGAAACTGTTGTCAAGAATTCTATGATTTGTAGGAATAGTGACATACCATGAGGTTATCTTATCTGTTTTTATTCTTATTTTTAAAGATTTTCATCCCAAAATATTGAAAAAAGTCCCTAAGAACATGTATCCAAGGAGCAGTTTGAACATCAGTATCTCATATTCCTAATCACGGTTATTCTTCATATTCCTACCATCTGTTTAATAGTGGCTTGAAAATGATTTCTCTCAGTTGGACTCTTGAAGCACCTTTGTTCTTCCAATCCAACAAGACAGACACAGACTTCAGAGGATAATTAGAACTGCAGAAAAAACAATTACTACCAATCTGCCTTCTATTGAGGACCTGTATATTGCACGAGTCAAAAAGAGGGCTGTGAAAATATTTACAGACCCTTCGTATCCTGGACATAAACTGTTTCAACTCCTACCCTCAAAATGACGCTATAGGGCACTGCATATCAGAACAACTAGACACAAGAACAGTTTTTTCCTGAATGCCATCACTCTGCTAAACAAATAATTCCCTCAACATTGTCAAACTAGTTACTAAGTCTGCATTACTATTAATCTTCTCATCGTTCCTATCTCCCATCTCCTCCCACTTATGACTGTATGACTGTAACCTTGTTGCTGGTATCCTTAAGATTTATATTGACTGTTTCCCTATGGCTATCATTAAGTGTTGTACCTTATGATTCTTGACGAATGTATCTTTTCTTTCAGTTACTCTGAGAGCTTATGCACCAAGACAAATTCCTTGTGTGTCCAATCACACTTGGCCAATAAAAAATTCTATTCCATTCTATTACTGAATGTTACAAAACAATTTATCAGAAATTCCTATAGGCTTTCATTTTGCGGTAATAATCTGCAGGTTGAACATAGATTACAGCAATAGGCCATTTATGAGACAATGACTGTCTATGCATTTAATCCTTCAGATTTCAGATACCTTAATGAAGACAACATTCAGCCATTTTTACAGGGTCATAAAACTGTTTTTTTCAAGAAAAGAAATACAAAAACAATGGTTCAGAAAAGCAGTACAGCATGTAGCCATGTAATAGTAACTTTTGAAATATAACTGGGTGATGTCACAATGCTGGAATAGTTACATTTAAAAGTTGGAGTATCATGGAGAAAATTCAGGTTATCATAGAGAAATAAATTAACAAGCTGGTCATGAATATAAAAAATATAAACAGAGCCAGTCTGTCATAAAACAGGGAAGAAATAACTTGCTTCCCTGAGGTTGAAACATTCATACAGGCAGGTCTGTTGTCTGAATATTGTAGCAGCACTGAACTATTAGCCCTAAGGGAATAGTGTGATTTTGGCAGGAAAGTGCCTTGTTTCTCTAAATCATTGGCAAACTGGAAAAAAATGGAAATGTTAAAGTACTATGAATGAAAACAAATACTAAGTTTAGAAGTAGATGGATACCAGAATGGAAGACAGGGAAAGTATTCAACAGGAGAGGTAGAAAAAAAAATCTGGAAAGATTTTTTAGCTTTGCTTTTTTAGTTTGACAACACAAAGTTACTTTAATAGTTACTTCTTACTTTCTCCCAGGCTTATGGATTGCAATCTATTGTATTGGTATTTGAAACCTGTAGTAGGAAGTGCTCCTGATTTAACTGGAGAAGTTAACATAATTGCACAGCCTTCTACATATATGGTGCCACTATATCTTAAATAGGGACACTGTGGCTCAGTGGCTAAGACACTGAGCTTGTAGATCAAAAAGTCAGCAGTTCAGCAGTTCGAATCCCTAGGGCCGCGTAATGGGCTGAGCTCCCGTTACTTGTACCAGCTTCTGCCAACCTAGCAATTCGAAAGCACATAAAAAATGCAAGTAGAAAAATAGGGACCACCTTTGGTGGGAAGGTAACAGCGTTCCATGTGCCTGTTGTGGCCCGTACATGGCCTGTGCATTTAGTAGCTGATTCAGACAGCGAGGAGGCTGGTGTGATGTTGCGCCACCACCCTGTGCAGCTGGCACTCGAGTCGGACAATGAGGAGGCTGGAGAAGATGTGTTGCCAGAGGCGGGAATTCAGCCAGGGCCTTCAGAACCTCCTGAAGCTCCCTTAAGTGAAGAGGACGAAGAGGAGGAGCCTCTTCTCAATGCATGGGCGCGCAAAGCTGCCAAAAGGCAGGAGTGGCTCCTCAGGAGGAGGTCTCCTCGAGAGTAAGGCTTGGGGCTAATTGGCTATTTAAGGAGGAACGCAACTTAAGCAATTTGCAGGGAACAACTTCGTTCACATACCTTTGTGTCTTATCTTGCTTATCTTATCAGCTTCCTGCAATTTGCTTCTGGGCATTCTGCCAACCACAGTAAGCATTCAGTTATTATTCTTTGAATTCATGGCGGCTGTTAATGCAGTTAATTAACAGCCATTGTTGTAAAAGAGAGATTTATTTATTAAACCAAGGTTTGAATGGACTTTGTGTGTGCTGCGTTCTTTGGGGTCCCTAGCTGGGGCAGAACAGTGCCTTCAGTGTTTAGTCATGCAGCCACGTAACCATGGAGACATCTTCGGACAGCGCTGGCTCTTTGGCTTTGAAATGGAGATGAGCACCACAGTGGTGGGTTGCCCATCTAAATATGGGCTCCGCCCACCCACCCAGATGCTTTTGCGCGTGCACGAGCACCCACGAACAAACCAGTAGCAACGGATTTTGAAAACCACCCCTGGAGCACAGCCCCGTAGAGTCAGGAACAACTAGCACATATGTGCAAGAGGAACCTTTACCTTTACCTTTGATATCTTAAATGCCAGTTTAAGATTATGAAAGATGTGTTGATTATGAAAACCTAATATAAAGGAGAAATACATCTTATAGAACCAGTCCCATAATAAACTATGAAAGTTATGAAGTTCTGCTTCTGAAAAATAACACTGAACTATACAGAGAGTCCTCGACTTACGATCACAATTGAGCCCAAAATTTCTGTGGTTAAGTGAGACACTTGTTAAGTGCGTTTTGCTCCACTTTACGTCCTTTCTTGCCACAGCAGTTAAGTGAATCACTGCAGTTGATAAGTTAGTAACCTGGTCGGTTAAGTGAATCTGGCTTCCCCATTGATTTTCCTTGTCAAAAGGCTGCAAAAAAAAAGTGATCTCATGACCTTGGGACACAGCAGCAGTCGTAAGTAGGAACCAGTTGCCAAGTATCTGAATTTTGATCACACGATCAGGAGGATACCAAAAAAGTTTTAAGTGTAAAAAATGGTCATAAGTCACTTTTTTCAGGGCTGTTGTAACTTTGAACTGTTGTAAGTTGAGGACTACCTGTCCTTGCTTTTATCCAAGATGAGCGGTCTAGCAAGATTCTTGGGAGGTAAATAAAAACGATATAGTTGTTTGGGAGGGATGGCTTTATGTTTTGTTTTTCCCAACAAATTGTGGTGCAAAGTGTGAGTATTTAAGACAAGGAATTCAGCATGCAGTACAGCAAGTATTCCTTGCTTATCAACCTGTCACTTATAGATCTTTCAAAGTTAAAATGAAGCCTCCCAAAACAACCAGTTCCGGAGTTCTTAGGGTCACACACACACACACACACACACACACACCAGTAACATGACTGCTGCATTAGGGTGAGCCATCTTGGCAATTGGATCACCTTAACAGCCAGTTGCAGTGTTCCACAGGAACGTGACTGCAATTTACAACATTTTTTGCCTGTTTCTACCTTTTCAGGCAGTTGTCAGCAAAAAAATGCCCATAAGAATTAATGGATTTGCTTAACAACCAGAGTGTTCACTTAACAGTCACCGCAAAAAAGGTCATAAAATTGGATCTGTCACATAGGTATTTCGACTTACGACCAGGCTCTATTACAGTTGTAAATTTATTTATTTATAAAAGTTATTTGCCCGTAAATCAAGCACCGCCTGAATTCATTATTACGTAGGTGGTTTTTTTTTTCTCCAGCCCGTCTTACCAGCAAAAACAACCAAGTGATGTTCTGTATCTAAAAATATGTATTTAAAGCCTCTTTGCTTTGACTACCATCATCACATATATGTATCAGTGGTGGGTTTCAAAATTTTTTACTACCGGTTCTGTGGGCATGGCTTGGTGGGCATGGCATGACTTGGTGGGCATGGCTTGGTGGGCA
>WNWU01000007.1:25176416-25227804 GCA_012654045.1 Ptyas mucosa
TGGCTTGGTGGGCATGGCATGACTTGGTGGGCATGGCTTGGTGGGCAGGGGAAGGTTACTGCAAAATCCCCATTTCTTCCCAATTAGCTGGGACTCAGGAGGCAGAGAATAGATGGGGGCGGGGCCAGTCAGAGGTGGTATTTACCAGTTATCTGAACTATTCAAATTTCTACTGGTCAGAACCTGCTGAAACCCACCTCTGATACGTGCCTAAATATGCATCGGTGGTGGGTTGCCCCCGGTTCGGACCAGTTCTATAGAACCAGTAGTAAAACCGGCGGGAGGCTCCACCCACTGACCCTGGCATCATCAGAAGCTTCTGCGCATGTGCAGAAGCAAGAAGCAAGTGTGCACAAAGCGAGAGCGCACGCACAATCCCATTACAAACCAGTAGTAAAGGTAAGTAGAACCCACCCCTGATCTCTATCCATATTCAGCCCCTGCATATTTCACCAGTCTCTATGATTGGAAATAGACAATCATTTCAGTGTGCAGCTAAACAGACCAATAATAATTGCAATAAGAATAGAAACAGGTCCTGCTCCTGAAAGGTATTTCATACCAATTCTCTTACACAGGGTGTCAAACTCACGTCGTCATGGCATCGTCACGTGACTTTTTTCTCCTTTGCGGGAGGGCGTGGCCAGCGCGTGATGCATCCAGCCTGTGGGCCACAAGTTTGACACCTCTGCTCTAACAGTATGGTTTGGAATAGTTGAAAAGGAAATATAGCCAGGCCAGCTTTTCAAATTTGATACTTTGATACATTGAATTGGAGAATTCAGTGCATACATTTTTCTGATGAATTAACTCTTGTTATGGTTCTTACTGCTATTGTCTCACTTATTTAATAAAAATAATCACTTATCAGAAATTATTAATTTCTGTTTCAATAAAAATTGATGAAGAGTCAGCAATGATAGGAGCTTTTCTCACTGATGCATTCTATCAAAGGCCTATGAGACTTTTTCTTTCTTTTTCATTATCTGAATGCCAAGAAAAATAAAGATATTCCTAATGCTATTTTACTGGGCTTTAGCAAACTGACATGTGCAGATATAGGTAGGTCCTTTTTCTCCATTCCATTAATTTTAAATTGGATGACAGTTTGAAATTCAATTTACAGGACAAAAATGTGTGTGTGTGTGTGTGTGTGTGTGTGTGTGTGTGTAGAAATGAAGAACACTAGGCATTCAAAAATCAGGAATGTTGACTTCTAAAATATATACTCCACCCTTAGAGCCTTAATTTATCCTCACTATATCAATTGAAAAACACTTCAGGCTCCTAGACACCAAAAGTATTATTTCAAAAAAAATGGTATTTTTAGAGTGTATTTCGAGGTATTTTTCCTAACTTTTAAGAACACAACATAGATGAAAGATTGTCAAGCGCCAGGGAAATCAGGAGAGCCAGGCAGTTCAAATGAGTATAAAGATTTATTGTAAGTTTAAGCTTACAAAAATCTGACCAACTGGCCCTTATGGGAAATGTTCAGGAAATAAGAGAGGCATTCAAGGTAGGATGGACTTAGATCTCTTGTGGGTGTGCAGGGACTCATGACTTATAACGTGTTTGACCCCTCCCTTAGCCTCAATCTGATAATCTTCTACAAATATATTCCTATTCAATTTAAAGGTAAAGATTCCCCTCACACATATGTTCTAGTCGTTCCCGACTCTAGGGGCCGGTGCTCATCTCCATTTCAAAGCCGAAGAGCCAGCGCTGTCCAAAGACATCTCCGTGGTCATGTGGCCGGCATGATTAAATGCCAAAGACACACAGAACGCTGTTACCTTCCCACCAAAGGTGGTCCCTATTTTTCTACTTGCATTTTATGTGCTTTTGAACTGCTAGGTTGGCAGAAGCTGGGACAAGTAATGGGAGCTCACCCTGTTACACGGCACTAGGGATTCAAACCACTGAACTGCCGACCTTTCGATAGACAAGCTCAGTGTCCTAGCCACTGAGAGGGTATCTTGAAAACAAAGAGGATTATTTTTAACAGATTCAACAACTTGCTTATGTAGGAGAATTTCAAAGTTCAAAATTTCAAAGATTTTACTCAAAAATTAATTAGTTGGAGTACTGGTTTTTAGGTTCTTTTATCTCGCTTAATATATGGGATGGGCATTCTGTCAGCAAAGCTTCCTTTAGTTGAAAAGGTCTTGTCAATGTCTCTATATAACAGAAACTTATACAAGACATCTGGATTAGGACAATCCTGGCTTTCTGGTTGTCAGCCGTATTTCCATTTTAAAAAGTTCTGTCATATTTAGTAGGTTTTACTAGATAACTAATACCATAAGGTCAAAATGCTATTAAGATACAGTATAAGTAAGATCATCCAGCTGTCTTTAATTTGGAAGAAATATTTTCATCTTCTGTAATTATTTCTTTTAGAAATTTGTATGTTAGTTTTATTCTGAGAAGAATTGCAAGATATTCATTGCCTATTGTTGCATATTTCAGTTAAATATTCAGTGCAAGAAAACAGACTAAAATGTGGACAGAAAATTAGAAAATTGAAACAAGGCACTGTCAACCCATTTAAAAATATAGATTCATGTTTGAAAATCTAAGTATTTATTTTTTAAAAAAAACAGGCAAATGAAACAATGCTAAATTAATCCTTTTAGTATTCCATGGTTAAAGGGGTACTAAATAAGTTTATTTAGTTATTTGTACTTTTTTGTAGGTAGGAAGTGGTATTTTTTTATCAAAAATAAAGAAAACTATTATCTGATCATCGTAGCAGATTATTGTTAAAGGTGACACTATTTCAGATATTTAGAGCTTAGCCATTTAGAATGTTAATGGTAAGTTGTTTAAAGATAAATGTCTAATTTTTCTAAGTAAGGAGTTAGACGACAAATAGAACTCTTTTAAAACTAATATGTATTAGCACCCGCTAACAAATTTTGTATTCTCTATTACAGTATAATGTCTTAACTATTTTGAAGGGAAGACAGAACGTTATATCAAATGATAAAACAGACTAAACAGAATATTGACAAATACTAACAAAAATTTCAAATTCACTCAGGCTTCTAGAGACAGTGTTAGATCTAAACTATTAGTCTCCTATAACAGAGGACTAGCCAAGATAGAAATGGTTAGTGACCATCAAGTATTATGCTTCTGCTTTAGTCAGGATTCAGCTTCAATATTTTGGAGCATATTACTGGCTCCAGATTGCAGAACAGCATCTTCAGAGCTTTATCTTAATCTGCTGTTAAAGAGATTTAAAGCTTACTTCAAATTGTTGGGTGATCTCACCCAGCTACTCCTTATAAATATTAGAGCATAATGGATCAAACTGAAACTTGTAGGGTGGAGCAGCAAAAATACTTGACAGCTGAACAATGTTTCCAATATGTGTCAGATTTTACAATGTCTTGGAAATAAATATACACAGTGAAAAAAAACTCAATACCACTTTAATTAACTAATAGCACAAGTTTCACAAACATGACATGGCCAGTTAAGCTGCTTTATTACAGACAACTGTATAATATATGCAGAAGCTATGTAGACATCAGAAATCAAGGCAGAAAGATACACAGAGGCATATACATCCCTTGATTTTTGTATTTTATATGTAAATGAATGTGTGTGTGTGTGTGCGCGCACATATTTGTATACATATATATAGAGAGAGAGAGGTTGGCATATGTCAGTCCTTAGGTTTAAATTCCGTATTTTTTATGCCATCCTTTCAAATCAGTAGACTTTGAACCACTATTGTTTTGAGATTAGAAGGCACCTGCTCCATGTTTACACAGTAGTATACCCGACTATTTTTCCATCTCAATTACTTCAACTCCTCTACTACTTTCTGAACGAGAACCTTCAAGTAGAGTGGAACTCAAATGATCCTGGTAGAACTCAACTTTAGTCCACAGAGTTATTTTAACAAGGTATTCTGAACAACAAAAAATAAGACCATTGAGAAATTAGAACTAGGACTGCACTCTTATCTCTCTCTTAACAAAGGTCTGGATCTTTGTTAACATATCTTAACAAAGGTTGGCACACATTTAGTGACCAGTAGATGGCAGAAGAGAGATACAGAAACTCTTTGCTATCATCTAGGGGTCATCCAGATTTTGATCATTCATTACAGTACCCCTAATAAAGGTTATCGGTGACAATATTCATCCATCAAACCAAACCCAATTAAGCCCAAATGAGCCTTAAGAAATGACCAAAATCACTGCTTTGTGATGTACAGCCACAACATCCATGAATTTCTGACAGTCCAGAAATTCTGTTTTTGCACTCGTTCTCCCTCCCTCCGTTCCTCCCTCCATCCCTCCCCTTCCCTCACCCTCTTTACCTACTTACCCTTATAATGACTTACAAGGTTAGATCTTGGCTAACTACTATTGAAATGTGCTCTTGGCTTGGCAAGTTACAGTATTCATACATAGCATTTAGCAATTAAAATCTATTTATAACTTAATCAGCCCCATGCATGTTGATTATATTTCATTTTATATTTCATAAAATATAAAATATTCTGGGTATTTTGATCAAAGGATCAGCCAATCCAACATTCTGATAACCGAACATGTAAGATCATGTCCAAATGCTTTCCTATTTATTAAGTATTCTCTAGTAGTATCTTCCATGGTTTTCTAATAAAAAAATCTTTGTTGTATTCTAGAAACATCTTTCCTATTGCTTTCCTTATGGACTGTATTAATGCTATTCTTATTTTTCAACTGTCAGTTCTTTGAAGTACTGCTGCCTAGTATTTCCAGTGTGTTTCTTTTGTATTTTAAACAATATAACTTTACATCTTTTTATTTAATAGCCATACATTACAAAACTCTAACTTGAACCTAAATTTCTTCAATCTAGCAGTGGTTTCCATGTTTAGGAAAAGACAATAGTTGGAGAATTAAAGTTCTAACTTAAGGCTCATTTTCAAAGGCATGTGTGCCAAATCCGTTGGGAGTATATACAGAATATTAAAATGTATTTATAAAACAGGAATTACATTGACATCATTTTTGTTTCACAGCTGGGAACAAAACTTAAAAGTATCATATTCACTATATTCTGTAGAATTGAAGGAAGACTGTCTTGTAAGTCGAATGCAATTCCTTCAAGTTATAATTTGAAACAGCACTAGAATTATGCACAACAGTATTTTCCCAGTGTGACAGCTAATTGGTTTAAAAGTATCCCACTGGCCCAGGTTGTTTCTAGGTCAGCAAAGTGTAATAGAATTTGCACTGGAAACCCCAACTGACAAGAGCCATTGAAAAATTAACTAACCAATGAAGAGCTATTGTGTTTATATGGAAAACCCATTCCCCTTCATCCTTTCCCCTAGCTTGGGTTGTAACATGGAGAATCTCTCTGCCCAAATCATCAGGGGTTTTTTCAACACAAGAAATGTTTCAATGAGTTGTATGCCATAGCTATCTTATTATATCCAGGGTTATGTACACACTCCAGAAATGCTATTTTTCTAAAGGAATGGCAAAGTAGGAAAATTGATATAACATTAAATTAAAAAGTTTGAATGATTCAAATAATATGGCAGCCAGTTCTAGTTATTTCACTTGGCACATAATTAACAGAAGCATGATCATAAAGTGCAATTGTAGCAGGTTCAGAATAGTTTTTTTAATAAATGTATTATACATATCATATTATGTTTACACATTCACACCATCCACTTGAACAATGATCTATCCTCTGCAGACTTTTTCTTTTAGCTTTTTGAACACTTGTTGCTTTTCATATTTTAGCCTTTGCTATGACAACCTACATTTGTAGATGGCCTTTCTTTTGGTTTACAAATTATATTTAATTAGAATGGATTATGTTTTTCTTTTTGTGCTCATGAAAATTGCCTGAAAGCTTTGCAAATTCACAAGTTCAATCAATTCATAAAATAAATGGAAATAAAAAGAGGCAGGTAAATGTGTAAATACTTCAAATGCAACTGCAATGCAAGACCATCAGCATAACAAAGTAACAAGGCCTCAGATTGTTTGGATTTTTTAAAAAAGAGTGGTTGTCTTAGAACAAGCTTTTTAATTTAACCTGAAAAATTATAAACCAATACAAAGATTAAATATAACCTTTATTTCAAAGTTGGGTTGTTTTTAAATATTCAGACACCATCAATTAAGAAGAAACTTTTTTTTTGGTCCTTTGTATGCAAAAACAAAAAGATTTGGGTACAATCCCATCAGATTTTTAAAAGATATTGCTAAGTCACCTTTTTTAATGTGACAAAATGGATGAAATATTAAACACATGACTGGAGAGGTTCAACTAAGTACCCTTTTAATTAAATTAAAATTAATTAAATTAATTTAAATTTAGGTTTTGGCCTGGCTCCACTCAGAATTTCTTAGAACGCAATCCCAAACATGCTACTCAAACCTTGAGTACAACTTGAATTTCATACCCTTGAACTAAAGGGACCTTAAGGAGTAACTCTTCGCAAAAAATAAAAGCCCAATAGCCCTACAATGTTAATTATAAATCAGAAATGAGATTGTAGGTAAAATGACAAACTGGTCTGATCAAAGAGAATAAGGGTAACTGGTTTGTACTTACTACAATAACATTTATATTATTTTAACATGAAAATTTCACTTCAGGTGCTTTTGTTTTTAGGTAACTGTATGAACTGGTGCTCTAATTAAAATAATACTTAGGAGGAAAGACATTTTTAATATTTTTTCTATGTCAGAACACAATGTCAAACACAAAAATCAATCAGTTTCAGAAGATAAACAAGAGTAGATTGAAATCTTAGCCTACCTATGAAAGCCTGTCTTTAGATGATTAAAATGTCTTTTTCTGATTACTAATTAAATCTTGGCTCCTGCATAATTTATAACAGTAAAATGTTTCCCTTTGGAAATGGGCACAGAATAATTTATTCGTATGGTGGCTTGACTTTAAAACTTCTGACTTTTTTTTTAAAAATACTTTGAAAATCAGTACTTTAATTCAGTGTGTATTCTTGCCTATTTTAGGTATGAATTCTATCATTATCATGTGAAACATCTCCAACAATATTTTTATACTCTAAAAATGTAATTTAAGTTTCTTATCTAAGATCATCCATGATAAAAGAAATGATCACAGTCAGCATTATTTTTGATATCCATGAAATACTTCAGGTGTACAAAGTAAGAGCTGTTTTGTTCCTACTAAGATGATAGGTCTTTCAGTGAATAATATGTAATTATGCAAATGCTGACCCTCAGAAAACAGAGGAACATTTCTGCATCATCCACATGATTTATATATCATCAAAGGTCACTCAATAGCTTGATAGGTTTTACAAGGGAGTCTATGTGCTTAAAGTCTGCCATGCAATTTTATATAAATTTGTAATAAATTATCCCTGGTTAGACCAAAATGTAAAAAAAATAATCACATTGTACTCTGAATTAAAAGTCTAGTTTCAATTTTTAAAACTGTATTTAATTGACAAGCTGTGTAGAAAAATGCAGACGGCTGGAAGATAATTTGCTACGTCATAATAAAGAGATTACTTATCTATAGATTCTTTGTCTACTTTACAGTATGGTTACTGGAAAAGAGATAAAAATTGATTATATCTAATGTGTGTGTGCATGCATGAATTATACGTTCACAAGTCAAGGCAGTGAATATACCTGCATCCAATTTTCCCCACAACAGCCCTGTAAACTAAGTTGGACTAAGAGAGAGAGTGACTGGCCTAAGGTTACCCAGCCAGTAGAAATCATATCTCCTGGTCTCTAGGCAATCACCTTAACTACTGTCCCAAATTGCTTAATTTTAAAAGGGGGGGACTGATAGAATGCTGAATAATTACACAAGCATGTATCACCAGAGTGCCATTATTTTGAAAATGAAATAAAAGAACAAATTATTCATTCTTTTGCAAACTTGTTTTCAGAATAACAGAGTTGGAAGGGACCTCGGAGGTCTTCTAGGACAACCCCTTGCTCAGGTAAGAAACACTCTACCAACTCTTTATCAATTTTTTAATAAAGTAACTGAAATTGTTTTCTTGGTCACTCTAATTTGAGATTACTCATACAAACTAGAGTTTTGCTTCGACAATGTAATGAATGTAGGAAAAACCTTGGGAGATGGGGTGAATGCCATCTAGGGAACAACCAAGATAAGCAGATAAGAGGCAGCAGAGGCCATAGTTAGATAGTGGATAGAGCAAGAGACTCCTTAGTTTCTTAGGGTATAGAGGAGATAGTGGGAGAATTGTATGTTCAGACTTGTAAGATTCTGTTAATGAAGTTTTACAATAAAGTAGAATTAGTTCATCTGATTTCCTATTTGGTCTATTTGGCAATGCAGACAGTTCCATAACATTTAAAAAAATATTTTTAAATAATGACCTTACCTTCTAGGACATAGGTAGACAATTAATTTTCCTAAGGGATCACATAAGAAACTGGAACTGTTATGGAGGGCCACTGCCACTGCTGTCACCCTGCTGCCACCATTGCTGCCACCACCACCCACCACCCCAACCACGAGCCGCACAGGGATAGTCAGAGGGCCAGATGTGGCCCATGGATGATAAAATGCCCAGGTCTGTCCTAGGATTACTATATGCCTTTCCTGTACAGTAACCATATGTCCTTTATTATAAAGGACAGCATTTTCCCCCCAGAAAGCTGTCCTTTAAATTTATTTATCAAAAAACACACTTTTGTCCTTTATTTTGGTAATTTGACTTTTCCTGTACAAACGCTACCATTTAATGCACAGTCATTCACATACATGTGAAAAATATGAAAATTGAACCATTTTTTAAAACAAAGTTCTTTATACTGCTTGATGTTTTCATAGAATATGCATTTATGTAAAGTTTTTCTTGACTTCACTCTTGAATTTTCTATTGTAAATCAAAATTATAAACATAAATGGTTAAAAAGTTTTATTACCAGATTTTTATACATTCAGATTTGTCCCTTATTTTTTACAAGAAAGTATGGTCATGATATATTACTGAAGCGTAGTCTATGGCAGAAATGGCTAATCTTTTTGCCATTGCATGCCAGGAGCAGGGGTGGGGGTTGTGTGCGCATGTGCCCATACTCATAATCCTATGCACCTTGCCCACGTGCATGCGCACATGATCTCCCCACACTTCCCCCACCCCCATTCCTCACACATGATGGCACGGTAGGGCCGTTTTCTGCTCTCCTCAGCCTCCAGAGCCTTTCTAGGAGTCTGGGGAGGGAAAAAACAGCCTTCCCCACCCCCCAGAGGTCCTCCGGAGACCAGAAATGGCCCGTTTGCCAACTTCTGGTGAGACTGGAAGGCCTGTTTTTGCTCTCAACACCCTCCAAAGCCTTTCTAGGAGTCTGGGGAGAGCGAAATTGGCCTTCCCCACCACCACCCCAGGAGGCCCTCCAGAAGCCAAAAACGGCCCATTTCCAGCCTCCGGAAGGCCCCTGGGGAGTGAGGAAGGCAGTTTTCATCCTTCCCAGACTCCTAGAAAGGCTCTGGAAGCAGAAGGCCCCAAAATCAGCTGGCAGAGCTAAGCTCGCGTGCCCACCAATATGGCTACGCGTGCCACCTGTGGCATGCATGCCGTAGGTTCGCCATCACAGGTCTATGTATCAACTAGCTTTTGATGGCAGCCCTGTAACATTTTATATTATCCTTTAACTGCATTCTGTCCAGTATATTTGCAATAAAATTCTGATATAAATTTTCTTATGTTTCAGCTAAGGCTGGAATTAAAACAGTTGTGGACACCACACCTGGATCAGGTGATCTATTCAAACCAGTTACTTCCTTGCGAGTTTGAAACATTGTCATCCAAAAACAAAATGAATTAGGAACTGGAATCATTATCCTATGCTGTAGTCTGGTGTGTGAATTATAAAGTTCAGGCCATGACTTATAAAAAGACCAGTGCTTAAAACTTCACATTTCATTTTCATTACAGCAGTGAACATGATATTTCTCAAATGTAGTTCCTACATTCTGCTGATATCCATTTCATCTCCTATTTAATTAATTTATTATTACCAGTGTATTGACCTACACAAATGCCAGAGCATAATATTTAACTATATTTAAATATGTTGAGTTTGACAGGAGCCCAGGCTTCTTGTGAAAAGGAAATCTAATTTAGTAACTCATATGTAGAAATTGCCCTTAGAATGAGATATCATAGAGTTCATTGCTGAATTTATTATACTGACAAAGTACATGACGATTGATACCTCTGCTACTGTCAAGAGATATGAACAGCTGGTCATTTATAATTGGACAAGAACAGGGATTATAAATAGACTCTAAACTCTTTTAAAGGTATAAAGGACAGTTTTTTTAACATAGATGAGTAGAACAGTGAAGACGCTGGTATTTAAATGTTCTGCAGTCACTTTATTTTCTCACCCCATTCTCCAACAAATAGTTACCATGACGAAAACAGCAATTATGGATTGCTCCAAGTTTCCTATTATTGTCAGTTACAGTTATATAGAAGCATCTATGCCATGTCTTATGCAATTAGACATATCCGAACACAGAAGGACTTTGAGTCTTGGATAGTCCAATGCCTGCGCTTTGGCTGTTTTGGAGAGAAAATTTAGGAAAGTCCAGTCTACAATACAGGGAGCAATAGTCACCCATGTCTGTAGCATTCCTTAAGCTACATGTGTTCCCTGGCGGTGCTAAATGAATGACAACAAAGACAATGACCAAATGCAACCATACTTCTTGAGCTTCGTGGCCATGACAAATAGAAGTGCATAAATTCAAATATAGATAGAGAGATAGATAGATAGATAGATAGATAGATAGATAGATAGATAGATAGATAGATAACCAGAATCTATGTGTCAAGCTCCTAGGAAATCAGGAGATCTAGGCAGTTCAAATGTGTATAAAAATTTATTGTAAGCTTAAGCTCTCTACAAGAATTGGAACTACTAACAGTCAAGGGAAAGTAGCGGGAGTTAAGAATAGAAGGGAATTCAAAGTGGTCTATTCTTAGATCCCTTGTGGGTGCAAAGGGACTCATGACTGATGATGCATTTGATCCTTCCCTGGGTTCAGCCAGATCATGCCTGGATCACGATGATGAAGTACCACCAAAAATATAGCAATGCTAATAAAATCAGTATAAAATACATAGAATAATGAATAAATGAATGACTTATGTAGAGACTAAAAATATATCCATAAAATGTTAATATAGAATTACAGGTAGTTCTCACTTAATGACCAGTCACTTAATGATGTTCAAAGTTACAACAGACTCAAAAAAAAGTTATTTACAACACTTCCTCAAACTTACAATTATTGCACAAATGCTTGTAGTCACATGATTGTCTTTTGGATGCTTGGCAACCACCTATAGTTCAATCTTTAACATTTTATTAAATTTAGCCATATAAATCATCTATTTTCCCATTTTCTCACTTTTAGTATAATGTATTATTTTTATAAAATAGAATTCATATAATATGCTTAGATTCCTAATATTCTATTATATAGATGCCTTAGAATATTAAGTGTAGATAAGAGAGAAAAAAGGCAGAAAAAGTAGGTATTATTCTATCAATATTAATTATAATTTTAAATGTTAATGTTGCATTTTCCCCACAACAGGTGGGTTGGACTAAGAAAGTGCTATAGAAATGAACATTAGCTTCATTAATTCATGAAGTTAATGATGCCTGCAGTACTCATCATGACATATTTGGCAATATACAGTGACTGATTTTTGTTTACTGCTGAAGGAAGAAATCCTTCCAAGATTCCTATTCATGTTCACCACCAAGTACAGATTGTTTATGGTAACGAGTTTTTTAATTGATCTTTTAAATAATTCCATCCAAATTAGGATCTAGACTTGAAAACTAATATTTATTTGAACATGGAAGCTTCTTACACATATTACTATAGTTTTTCCAAAAAAGTGATCTTTACTGGACTAAGATCTACAATTCCTAGAATTCCTTGCGAACGTGTCTAATGGTCAACAGGAATTCTGATGCATGACAATGATTGATGACAGTTTTTAGATCCATGGAAATTACCAGTATTAAACATAGATAATAGATAATGACACTAAGTATGGTAGAATTTCAAGGGTACATAACTATTTATTTCAAAGAGAATTATGAACAGAATTTGGAAAAGTAGATTTGTTTCAAATTAAATTCAAAAATATCATTCATTATATTCTAGAAAAGAGAATCTATTACTGTCTAAACATATATATATATATGTAGACCCTGCTCCTCATTTATAGAAGGAATTCCTGATGAATTATTAACAGAATGTTAGAGATATCAATCTTCACATTCCAATGTCAGCCAATCTATTTGAGTATTCATATTTCCCAAATATTTGTCAAAATTTTAGCATTATTCTGGTTTCTTCCAGCTGTTCCACTTCAGTCTCATTTTTCAAAATGATTAAATTTGGCGTAACTTGAATAGTCATTAATCAATCCCAAACATGGCACTAACAAAGAGTACTTGTTGCAAAGTCTGGTTGCCCTGTTCTCTCTTGCAGAAATTGGCTCTTTGTAGAATTGTTCTTCCTGGAAGGACACCAAGCACTATTTGGGGAAAGGAAAACTATTTTTTACCTAGACGGGCCCAAAAAAAAAATGTCTGTCCCTTAAAGGAAATTAAGGAGACATATCTGTCTAAACATCAGAAACTTTTAATGGGACACATTGTTTCTCCTTCCAGCAGCTGAAACTCCTAAATTGAAAATGAAAGTAATTCATAGGTGAGCAAAGAACAGTAGAACTAATGGAAATCCAAGCTCTTGAAAGAGTAGCTGCACAGTATAAAATAAATTATTTCTGTACTGTTATTCTTGGAAGTAAATAGCTCTGGATACAATGCAGAATCTTCTCGATGACTACCTGTCATGCCAAGGCTACAGTTACTTGACAGTTACTCTCGTGAAAGTACCTTTGGAGAGAGTATTTGGGATTCACATTAATTCTTTTATTTAGAAATTTCAAATCAAAAAAATTGAATTGCACACTAGCCAAAATACAAGAACAATGTTGTACAAAATCAAAGGTTAACACAAGATATGTAAGTTAGAGAACCAGGTTTTGTTGTGTGCATAGTATACAGTGCCAGGGAGGAGTGAGAGTATGCTATCATGGAGGATTAACTTTTCTATATATCACCATTTTGTGTATTGAAACAAAGAGTTCAGAGTGTTCCATATTATAAAGTACTATGCTTTAAAACACAAATCTGCTCTGCTCTGAGGGCTCTCTCTATATTAAAAAAAACAAGCATTGGGGTTTTTTTATTACTGTTTATCTTTGAACCAATTTTACTTCTGTGTTTGGTTTTCTTATTTAGAGACATTAAACTAATGCAAGATGCCTTCAGTTATTAGGGGCAATTGCACCCAGCAGCCTAAGTAGCTTCATTCCTGTGCTGGTCCCAGCTGACTTCAAAATTCCATTCCAGATTTCAGCAGTTGAGTTGAGCCAGGTTGGTCCTCAATCCAGACTATCACAGGTCTTAATTAGTCAGTCCCTGCTTCTTGTCTTTCTTCAGAGGCAGGGAAAGTTTAATGACTTAATGACCGTTATTGGATCAGCCACAAGATAACTGCCAGCTATCAGTGAAGAATATAGGAGCCTGGTGGTAACCCAGGCTAAAGTGAGACAGACTACTGACCAGCCACTGGGATATGGAGTATGGAGGGGGCAGAAGAAGGTTTGTCAGGCTGGACCTGGGATGGAGCAAGGCAGTTGCTATATTGAAAGGAAATGCTACAGACCATCCTTAAGTAGATTATCAAAGCCACTTACAGCAGTTTGAACTAACACAGTCTGGTAAATGACCTTACCCTATGTCATGCAAAGCCATAGTATAATTTAGCATAACATGTTTTCCTGGTACAAACCATGAGTAAGATGTGGATAAGAATACATTAACTGCAATTTATATCCTTAGTTTGGTTTTGGTCAGCATTACTTCACCATGAGAAGATATTAGAGAGGTTACAAGAACAGTAGTCCTACAGATTTGTTTTTCAGTCTCAATGACTTTGGAGATAAAAAGGCTGAGGAACAATTTTCTTTCTTATATCATACAAGTGATTCTTCTCTTAATCAAATCATGTTAGGAAAGTTCCAGACACATACACAAACAGTCAGGTTACTACCCACCAATCAAAGATTAATTACTAGGATAACAAGGCAAAAGGAGGGTGCATTACTAAACTATGGTTAGGTATTGACTCAACTAGCCTTTTTTCCTAAGCATGGTTTATATTTAATTCAAAAGCACAAATTCTATTGTTTGCTATTATATTGGTTTGAATTAGATCCATACAAGTGAGGCTATTTAAATAACTAAGATTGAAACATATAATGTCTGTTCTGAAATTAGTCCCACAGTTTAAAAGAACTTATTTCCAGAGAAGAAGATATGGAATTACAGCTTAAATACAACACATTTATGCATAAAGTGATTCTCTTTCTGCAAAAACCAGTTCTTTCTTCTTATACATCAGTTTTCAAAATGCCCAAATGATCAGTAAAATAGTTAAAACAAAGGTTGCCTTCCTGATCAGAAAATAGAAGGATCTTGTTTTATCGACATCTCTGTTTCATATAAAAATATCTTTCCAAAATGTTCTAGGCAAACATGATATTGCTCTTTGCAAGATCCCCTTTGCTTCAGAAGTATGACTTCCCTGAGGAAATGCTAGATCTTGTAACAGAAATATCTTTGAATCTTTCAGATAGTCAGTCCACAGGGAAAGGTTTAAGAAAGGATCAAAGCTTGTCCTTTCAGCTTGAATTATTCCATTACAGCCGAATGTGACATAATTACAAAAGATGCTGGATGTGGAATCTCATCAGGATTATCTGACACTCATCTTTGTTGAAAAAGTCTCCCCAGCTGTTGCTCTGATAGCACAAATGTGACAGAAGTGTGGAGCACAAAGTACTTCTAAGTGACTACTGCTTTGGAGTCTGGCTTCTGTTGCCTGAGCTGCTTTGCCAGTTGCTGTGAAGATCAACACTGAATAACTTCCAGAAATGCAGGAAAATGTTGACTATTGTCCCGTTTCTTTGGTGAATAGCAGTTAGTTGTTCTAAAACTACACCAAAAAAATGTCACTGAACAACACTTTTTCCGATAAAACAAGTGTTACCTGCATCTACCCAGAAACTTTTTACTTACACATAGTATAATAAACTTTTTACTTACACATTGATGAACACAAAGTCTGTGCCTGGTCCTCAGATTGTTTATTTATATTAATTAACATGTGCTAACATTCAAAACTAGGTGCACATAGATTTCTGTGTAATCCCATTTTTTAAAAAAATGGATTTAGGCAAGATTAACACATAAGAACATACTAATAAGGGATTTGCTTTTTTAACTTTTATTAGGCACAAAAGAAAGGAATGTGACCAAATCAGCATTGTATTGATTAAAAAAAAAATTAGAAAAATATTGCATTAACAATAATACGTTGGAAACTGAACCAAATCAAAATAGAAAAGGTGTTGTTTGTATTGGGTGATCTGCCAAAATTTAAACCATTCTAGTTTAATATAAATATATCAGAAGATAGTCTAAACAGAACATCTAATCGTAAGAATTTGTATTTAGAAATAATACTGAATTTGTTAACAGAAGAAAAAGGTGTTGGTTTCCTATTGAAAAGCAAGAAATTGATTTTGAATTATTATACTAAATAGTACTTTGTACACATGAGTACCTGCTTTGCCAGTATATAAGAATTAAATAAAGAGAATAGAAAGATAATTAAATTTGCTTATATGGTGGACTGGAGGGAGAGCCTCTGGCAATGCAAAAGCAATAGATTTTTCCCCCTTTCTTTGTTAATTCTCTTATGCTTTAATCATACTTAAAAGACAATTGCATGTAAAATAACTACAGGAGAAAAAAAAATCCTAATCTAGAGTACCTAGCATACAAAATGAAAGAAAGAAATTTATAAAGGTTATTGCTGAGTTAGAGAATTTTCTATTTATTTACCCATCCAGCTACGATCAGTGCTATAACAGTTATGATAGCAGCAGCTTGGTGAGATCAACAACATCAAAGGCCTCCTATCGAATCAGACTATACCTTTGCTGAGATAATTGTTGGTTGGTTAAAAAGGAGAAGAGAGGGGGGAAAAAAACTTTTATTTTCCTTCCCTTGTCATGGATTACATTTTCTTCATACATTATTAATGAAGTTAAACTACTAGTAACATGCCAAATGTGCTGTATGGGAGATTTGTGCCTAATCCAGCACAAAACAGGCCCAGTCACATAATGATAGGTGAAGGGAGAAAAGAAAAAAGAACAAATGTCAACAGTTTCACATTGGGACTAGATTAAGTGGACCATACTTACTGATTTCTTACACAGGGATTAAGCTGCTTTTACTGCTAGAGAAAAAGAAGCCACTCTTCTACATTATGAACATGGCTGCACATCAGAATAAAATAAAAATAAATGAAAGATCAGCATCCTCTTTCCTGCAGAAAGGGCTAATATTAGGTAAATATCTTTAGTTATCATTTGAAAAGGAGCTGTATTAAGAGAGGGGGAGGAGAGAGATTTAGTTCTAGTCATCCATTGTTCACATTTTTCTGTCTTGTAAAAGAAGGGAGTACCCTCTTGCGTCCTTCTGAAAGCTTATTAAAACTTGTTTCAGAAAGCATTCAGTGATTCAGTAATGGTGGTTTTAGCACAAATAGTTGCTGTGTTGTTGCCATTAGGGTTTAAATTGTTTCATTTTTGAACTGCGATATTTCACTGGTTTGATATCCTCTTGGCCTTTGTAGATTGGTCAGTTTGTTTAAAGCGAATACATTTATTCTATAAATAAGTAAAGTTTATTGCCATCCGTTCCCTCTGCACTTCTTCCTCCAGAATTAATCTGGACAACATTTTCTGTAAAAACAGCACCAATACTGGAGAAAAAGGCAAGGTTTTTTTTACACTTGGGGAAAGTATACTGACTTTCCAAAGGAACACTCCAAAAAGGCAACTAAATGGCAAATTTGAATGTGTGTGTATTTAATGTAAAGATATTATATATACTGTCTGTCTATCTATCTATCTATCTATCTATCTATCTATCTATCTATCTATCTATCTATCTGTCTATCTATACACACACACACACACACACACACACACACACACACACACATACATAAATACATTAAGTGTTTTTCTGTCGAAGCACCTGATCTACCCCAATATGGGAGGTAGCTTCCCTTTCGCCTTTCAGCTCCAATCCAGGAGCCCTCAAGCAGTCTCATTCCCGACAAACCATTTTATACTAAATTTGTATTTGCTCAGAGGTTAATACAACTGCCTAACATGCAGGCAGCCCAATCCGAGTAAGAGTATGGCTAGCTGGTGAGAGCTAAATAGCTTGAAATAGATCTATACTAGTCTCCCTTTATTTCTTTATCAGCAAATATGAAATGTATGTATGTATGTATGTATGTATGTATGTATGTATGTATGTATGTATTTTTCTTCAACTGGGTATTTTCCTATATAAACCAAGTTTGCAGCAGATGTGATTTCACTGAGCTATGGCTGCAAACTTGGTTTATGTAGGAAAATACCCGGTTGAAGAAAAATACATACAAAAACCTACGATAAGAGAAGAAAGCAACCACACACACACACACACAAACACACCACACACTATCAACGCATGATTAAACAGAATATATATGTGTTTGTGTATCTTATATGTATCCTTCCATGATATGTCTGTTGCTTATTGCTGTTATTGTTTATAAATTGCTTTATTGTTTCTGTACATTGCACATTGCAATGTAGACAATTGAAGCAACATATACATGAAATATACATATACATGAAATATACATAAATATATAGTGATATATTTCAAAAAAATTATTATGTATAACTTTTCTTGGCTTTCCTGCAAAGCATCTCATTCACTTAGCATCCTGCAAGAAGGCTACAGTTATTTCCCTAGGAGTGAAGATTACGATGTCTGCAGCTATTTAGTTTAGACAGCAGGGATGGGAGAGATATCAGCAAGGGAGAGAGACGACAGAGGCTTATAAATTATGTATGGCATGAAGAAAGCGGATGGAGAGATTTTTTTTTCTCCCTTAATATTAGGAAGTTGTTTAACATTTAAAAAGGGGAGGGGGTTTCCAACATTGTTGGTAGATGTTGATTAAGATGAACTAGTCATAATACATACATAATGAGTTTCTTCTCCAATGTCCAGGTATGATTAACTGTTCGAATTCTTCATAAAGATAAGAAGAGACTCTCCATAGCCTAAACTGGCATTGGTCCTTAATTTCCTTATGTTTGACTATTCTAGAAAGGATGGCAGGCATTATACTCCAGAAATCCACAACAACAAGCAATATGAGCAAAGTGCATGAATAAACACTGTTGATCATAGCTATTTAGTGCTAACTCCAAAATATATTACTGTTTTTTTCCTTATCATTCTCTCATTCAACTTGAATGCAAAAGAGTGTTTTCCTAAGAGAAGAAGAAAAAGGACATTTTTCATGGGTGAGTACAAAGTCATCTCACTTTTTTATATGCAGGATGTATGCCTTTCATTTTACAATCATCATCCATCTGGTGATTTGTAGCTTCTCTAATTTCCCCAAACAAATCCCAATGGAAAACAGTTAGAAAGAAACAAAGGAAGCAAGAGTGCTGCAGAGTTATGGATAAATGGAAGGTAGAAGAAGATAGAATCTTCTATAGTTCACAAGAATAAAATAAGTTCAAAAACTTTGTTAAAATATAAAAAAATATCTAATAACTAACTTGTAGAATACAGTAGGAAAAAAGGAGCCTACTTCATAAGGGAAGAAATCTTCTACTATACTTGAGTTTTCAGTACAACTCTTATATCTCTTACCCATTTGCAGATTTTCAAAAGTAATTAATTGTACTGTGTTTAACTTCCCATCTAATATTATAGACAATCTGTAATCATTGTCACTACCAGCGAATGACCAACATTGGTAAATATCAGAAAGTATAGTCAAGTAAGAAATTCAACAGAAAATTCAAAGTCCTACTTTAAAAATTACCATTCTGTAAAGCAATCAAGAAAAACTTTCTTTAAAAGAAATCTAAACTCAGGTTCTAATCCTAATGGTTTTATGTCATCTGCTATTAAGAAATAGATTACACTCATAGAGAGCGCTTGGTAAAGAAACGAACAGTCTACATGTAACTCAAAAGTGGCATCTGACCTTCTACTATCCTTCTTGTGACTAAAAACCCTGTCTTCTCAGTAAAAACATATGCTTTTCTTGCATTTTTGGATGGTTGGTTGTTTTAAAAGTGGGGAGGCCTTACAGATATTTAAAGCATCTTTTTACCCCTTCAAATACTGAAAATCCTCTTTTAAAAATAGGCTTGGTTCCACCTTCTTCTCGAATGCAGGTTTCAACATGCTTTGCAGAACTGAATGTCTCCCAACCCAGTAACTTTTACAGTCCCATTTTAAAGGCTCCCATAGAGAATTTTTAAAGAAATAATACAGATGGAATTGCTGCCATTGCAGACGGAAGAATAGGGCTAGAAAACAAATAACCTGCAAGTACATTATAAGAGCTCCTATTTACCATCCTGAAGATCACGGGTGTCAAACTCATGACATCAGGTTGCTGTCATGTGACGTTTCACAATGTTTTTTCCTTTCACAGAGCTGGAGTGGGTGTGGCCTGTGCATGATGCATCCAGCCCACAGACTGCCAATATGACACCCCTGCATGTTCTTGGAGAAAGGGAAAGTCTGCCAATTAGAATAGGCCAAGTATAGCATAATAAAGGAAATATCAAGCTTTATGTAAGCGTGTCACTAAGACATGTGCATCATCAGGCACTGATGATGGGGGGAGCCCAATTTTATTAGTTAGATACTTCTGAAAGTCAAAAAGCTATCTATGCTCCACATGAATCCTAGACTCTGTGTTTCTTCTTTAGTGTTTTTCTTAAAAATTACAGTCAGTTATGCAGTTTTATTGCTGAGTCAATATGCCCTAAATTAGCCTTCTCTAATCTTGTGCATTGCAGTTGCAGCATATAATAGTTAGGAATTCTGGATAATTGAATCTGACTTTTGATCTTTAATTGGTCTATCCCAGTTGTTAAAGCTGATGAAGACACAGCTAATCTTTGTATTTCAAACAGTATTGTACAAATAACAAACATTGGAGTAAGAGTTGTGCAAAAATGAAAGTTAAATGTTCATGCTTTTCTTGAATATTCACAGCAAAATGCAGAAATGTGAAAGAACAGACTTATACCCAGACACTGAACATATGTAAAACTGATCAGGAATAGAATAGAATTAGACTCATTCCTATATTGTGGTTTTCTATGTTCATCATCATACTCCATCAATATGTTCCATCAATTGCTCAGCAATAATCTAAAATGTATTATAATTATAGTATAGATTTTCATTTTGAAGGAGGGAAGTTGATTACTAATTATCTTTTAATGCTTGCTAGTTTTTTGCTTGCTTAAAAACCTAGAAGACATGAAAAGGGGGAAAAAGTTCTTAAACGTTCTTTAAAAAGAGGGGAAAGTTCTTAACTCCCTCCACCATATTTCTACTTTAAGATTTTCTAGTACTTTGTAGATTTCTATACAGCCTATATTTAGTTCTGTCAGAACTAACATTCTAATAAATGTTAGTAAATGAAACCATTTGGATACTCATTTCAGATGTCCCACTAAGTAGTACACACATTTCTAGAGACACAAAGCTTCATTTAGATTTCTCTGTTCGTCTCTCTTTAGCATCCTCAATCTTCATGATTCCCAGCCCAGTGAGGTTGTGGGAATTCAAACTCTCTTGTGATCTCGTTGGCCCATCAATCATTTATCAATTAGCAGCTAGTAATTTCTGGTGTGCATATGTTAAACACAGGCTGTTGACAAGCCTGTCCCTTTATTAAATACATGTGCAGAAATCAAAGAGAGTGATTTAGCTGTGGAAATGTTAGAGGGAGCTAACATCACTATAGAAAGCATTTCATTTCCCTGCCTCGAATTTTGTACTCAAACATGGTATGAACTACGAATGTTCGACAGATCACCAGAAGCTGGGGCAATATGCCTTAAAAACACAAAGCCATTTAATTGTTCCTTTTTCAAGTTAGCATTATAAACAGAATGAGCCAGGCTGTGACTTATTTATTGCTTTTGGTAACTCAGGAGCAAATACTAGTATCATGCCCAGTGCTAAAGCAGAAGCATTGACACACTGTGGTACCTCCAAGTTATTTCAGCATCTCTGATAAATGAGGACAGTTCCTGCTGCTAGTCTTCACTCTCCTCCTACACAAGAAGATGTGATTCTGAGGCTTCCACTCATCAACATCTCAGCTTGTTTGCAGTTGGTCCTGCTCTAAAAAAATGTTCATCACAACAGTAACTCCCAACTATTTGTGAAGAAGAAAAACATGCATAACGATGAACCTCTTGAGTACAGTTGGTTGGTATGGATTTTATCTATAAATGAATATTATCTAGAAATCTTTAATAGGCTTAGAAATGTTATGTACTGCATACTCCTCTTGAGATTATTTGAGTTAATGACTGGAAAGTTTATTCATGGATCTGGTGTACACAATGTTAGGACTGTGTAACATGGGGAAAAAAATTCTGGGAAAACATGCAGCTGTTTTAAAGACAGGTGCACCATTCTACAAAGCACCTTTCTGGAACAGAATCTGGAGAGTTTCATAAAGCATTTTACAAAATAAAATAAAATATGAGAACCAATGTAGGAAGCAATGACAGGAGCGAGACAAAATCAAGAGCAGTAGGAGACATAACATTGCTGAATGAAATAAGTTACAGCCATTTTTTTAAAACTCCCAGACAAGAAAATCAATCAAATTTACTCTGTACAATAACAGAAAAAAAACCAATGTGGTAGTAAAACAGGTGACAGCAGGTATGTTGCATAAATTATCTTCTAGTCCAAACAAATTGGTCTGGGAAGATTTTATGATTCTGAATGCTAAAAACTCCCTTAATTGATTTTACCATCAGAACAGCTATGGTATTTACATGAAGATTTCTTTTTAGTAAAGTTTAGCCAGACTCTTGTTTCTCTACTATTTGCATCACTTGGGCGTTCTAAGAAAATTAAAAACACATCTGCACTATATTGTGGATGATAGCCTTTCAACTGTTTCAGAACTAATATGTTTTCCTTAATCTTCACTTTTTCAGGCCAAATGTCCTCAACTCTTTCATAGCTCAGGGGACTTATTTCAGGCTCTTCATCATTCATATTGCCCTTATCTGGAGTCACTCCACTGTATCGATGTCTTGCTTAAAATGTAGTCCACAATACAAAAGAATGCTCTAGATTTTCCTTGACCAGTGCTGTAGAGAACTGAACTGAATCAGAACTCTCTTAAATAGAATACCATGTTCCTATTAACATAGCTTTATATTACTTAGCTACTGTATTCAAATGTTGCTATCCATGCAACTTCCCACCGATATATTTATATTCTTTTTAGTTAACATAATCTAGAAAGGCCTGATCAATTCAAAGCTTGGAGGAGGAAGTAAAACTGATAATTATGTTTTATTCCAATTGTTTTCATTCAAAGACAATCATTGCATGTTTTGATTTTACAAACTATATCTGTTTCCGATTTTCAAATGACAAATTATTAATTGAGGAAAAGCAAAAACTGTCCTTTCCTGGTTAGGAGTAGAATACGAGATCGGTGGTTTGTTCTCTTGCAACATTGAGATAGCACCTAGCAATAGCACTTAGACTTATATACCACTTCATACTGCTTTACAGTCCTATCTAAGGGGTTTACAAATGTCAGCATATTGCCCCCAACAATCTGGGTCCATATTTTACCGACCTCGGAAGGATGGAAGGCTGAGTCAACCTTGAACCTTTATTCTATTTAAGATGCCCTTGGATAGAAGATAAGAATGAAATGATGAGTGAGATTATGATAAAAATTATATTGTATGCTGTCATTATGCTGTATGTTTTATACACATTTTTTCCCCCAAATATAACACATCCTCTGTTAGTATTCAGTAAAAGATACTCACCCTTTAAAAAGCTGGGCTCTCACAATAGCTTCGGAAGGAGTAATAAATTGGTCCATGTGTTAATCAATAAAGTGAATGAATAACCAATGAAAAAGTGTCACTGGTCTGCCAAAGGGGAAATCATCCAAGAATGAAACCAATGTAATAACACAGGTGCATTGTATCCTTCAGCAATTAGATGTAAAACATATTGAAGCAGCAATTCCCAGTGCTAGAATGCTCGCTCCTTTGACAGCATTAAAATAGTCATTTTAATAGGGTTTAATGTACTTTAGGTATAAAATGTGGATTCAAGATACTCTTGCAATGACATTCTATGCAATAAGTGCTGAACATTTGGAAAGGGGTGCCTTTTTTTCCCCCTCAATGTGTTGTAAATTTTAATTACTATTTTGCAAAGCCTTTTGGCAGAGCTTTGAACTCTGGAGAAAAATCCCTTGTATATTTGCATATAAAAGCTGGCATCCCTTCCCTTTTGCCTATTGAACTTGCTTCAGAGAGATTTTCAGGCTACTATAGGTAAAATTGATCGAATTCCCAACCCTGCCTCGGAGCAGTTAAACAAAAGTCATTCTCGCTTTTGCTTTTTAAAGTAAAAGTTGACGGAGCAATGTAGAACCTTGCATTTTCAACAAGCTGTCGGAGAAATGAGAAATGAAGAGTTCTTTAAAGGCAGTTGAGACTTTTCAGAACTGTTAGACTTGCTATTGTTTGCCAGATTTCTTTGCCAGCTACTAGAGTTCTAAGCTTGTGATCCTTCCCTTGGCTTCTTCGTTTAATTTTCCTAGGAAAGAGGTTATGCCAAGCTGAGTAGCTTTTCAAATTTATTGCCAACGTGAGATGGGGAAATCATTACTGGATATTTGCTGGGTTATTTTTTTTTTTCACTGTAAAGACATGTATGGGTTTCAGGGCTTCCACCAAACCATTGTCGTTTTAAAAACCCAATGCAAAAAAAAAAAAAAGATTTATACTCTTTTACAAATGGAGAAAATATTCATAAAAGTGACCGAAGTGCAGCTGTCTTCAGAGCACCTTTTGAAGCCTTTCTTGCATCCAAATAATTTTAAAAATAATTGCAAATGTGAATATGAATGTAAAGGACTATGACAATCATTTCTTTGAGCAAATAACCTTTACTCAAAAGATGTGTATTCATAATTGCTGGCAAATTACTGCATAGAAATAAAATGTGTCTGCTGCCATTACAAATATGTGATGCCGTTTTTGTGAAAATATTAAAATCTTAAGATCTGAAGGTCTATAATAAAAATATAGGATGTCATGGCACTGCTGCAGGAAACCCAAAGAGTGTGTAAGTGTCTTTGCAAGAGCAGGCAGCTTGTAAAAACTAATGTATTTTTTGTATTACAACTGCCATAAATTCCAATCAGAGTAGCTTTCTGTAGTGCAACTACTACCTGGATTTGACCAGCCCCCTTGCAATATGGACCACACTAAACCAAATTCACACTAGCCACGGTAGATATGCTGATAACCCTTTATAAGTGTGGCAAAATGCTATCACCATTTTCTGACTGTGGAGCTGAAAAACAAATTATCCAACACATAGTGTCAGAGTGCTAAAACAGAGCCTATAATGAACACTTTGCTGATTTCCTGGCGGTGACAAATGAAGCAAAAAAATGATATCTGTGATCTAGACATAGGTTTATAATATTTTAGATTTTATATGTCAAATACAAAATAAAAATTCAAATATTCTGCATTTTTATCTCTTGTGTTTTTATCAAAATGTGATGTGCATATGCCATAGGATAAATAATTCTAAAAATGTAGTACAAGCCTACTAGACTACAACAGAGAAATACTTTGTCACTGGATATTTTCAGAATTTTTTTTTCAATTTCCCAGTCTATGATGCCCTGTTAGTTTCTGTTAGTCTCCTGTCCAATTACTAACCAGGTCTGAATCTGAATTTCTGAGGTCATCCAAGACCACGAAGGTGCTACCATTGAGCTGAAAAATACAGTCTGCCTAGGTAACATTTGTAATTTAGTACTGAGCTCCAGAGTAGAGAAGTACAAAAGATTATAAGCTCCAAACATTTTGAACTCTATGTACCACATTTTAGTTTGAAACATCAGTTTTTCTTTAAAACAACTTATCAGAAAGATTATGTCATTTGGATAATTCTGGAGATGTTTGGATTCCAAAATGCTTTGAGCTCAGGATATTTCCAGGAAATACAGAACACTGTTTTATGCTCGAAGTACTATTTCAGATTTGAAGTATTCTACTCAGCATTAGGAGAGAGAGTTTTGAAGGGGTCCAATGTTGTAATTTTTATGTTTCAACTCCTTCCATGTATAAGGTAAAAGGTTTATTTGTAATACATTTATGAAATTTCAACAACTACATGACCAGTCCTTAATATTAAGTATTTTTATGGCATAATAGTTAGCCTGAACATATATATTATTAATTAATATTTTCTACCAGATATGACAAAGCAATGCTAAGAGAGCCATAGAAAAATTGTTTTCTAGATTGCTGTTGTATATTCTTAATCTCAAACTCATTAAACAGAGACATCAAAGACAATAGATCAGATCCAGGTAAGACATTGAGACATCTCAACTAACTCCTTCTAGAATTTTTTTTAAAATGTATATTATAAGTCTAAATGATTTATTTTGTTGGCATAAACTAACCAAAGTTCATTCTATCCAGTATTGGTATCCTTATTAATATAATGTTAAACCAAATCCCCTCCTTGAAATTTAGATATAACACAATACAAAAACACCTTACCCTACTGGGTCATCAGTCCCTTCTCTTAGTTTTTCCTGTTCTAGGATTCGGTTTGTAATGCTGTACACTACTGTTCCTTAAAATAAATCCTCAAAGCAGCAGATTTTTTTAATCACATATTTTTTAAAAAATCAATATTTCCATCGATACCCAATATTCAAGCTATAAATAGCATTTTGTAATCAAAACCATTCCACTCCATCATAAGAATTTCCAGTAGGTCGGTGAATAGGCTAAAAGTTGCTGCAATGTCAAAAAGAAAGCTTTTAGAACACTGAAAATAAACAAAAACTAAGAAACAGATCCATAAAACTGTTTTTGGCTAATGGCTACAAAATCCCAGTCAACTATTAGAGTGATATAAAATCATGGGGGCAGAAAATAGAGAAAAATAAAAATTCCAGAATACTGATTATTGGATATTCAATACCCACTTGTAAAATGCAAATAAATAATCAACATAGACAGCAGATAATCCTATAATTAAGCAGTTTATGAACATAAAGGGCTAAATATTTCTTCAGAAAGATACTTCACTGAATAACTGTTATAACTCAGAGTTACACTGGAACATTCTTGATGGAGAGTTTTAGATATGGCCCTGGTTTCCAACTGTGAGATCTATATAGAAGTTGATTCATTAACTTGTAGCCTCTTTTTTTTGCAACTTTCAGAGTTTGTTCTCACCATGATTGCTAGAAACTAACAGAACAGTTTCCCACCTTTTACCTTCTAAAACTGCTTCCAAACTGCAGTCCAGCCTAGAGATACGAAGTGCCAACACCTAATGTGGAACTTCCCACTTTCCCAAGGAACTATTAAGTACAGTCCTTGGGCATTTGATAATGTTTGCTGTAGAAAAACTTTAAAATTGGAGAAGATTACATGGAGGAACAGCCTGATTTCGTGTGAAACAAAGAAGTTCAAATTAAATTAACTTGAAAATATACAAAAATAGCAGTCCGCTAGTATTGTTTGCCACTATCAGAGGGAGAATGTTGGAATAGAGAATGATGACCATTATAAATAATAGGCTGCACAAATCCTTTAAAAAAAAACACCTTCCATTAGGCATAGCAACTCATCCCAAGTATTTTACTTAGAATTATTAAAGCAGCCACATCTTTTTCCAAACTTATGCAAATGTTTTGATACTACCTGCAACTACCTCCACTTGACACATCACCCTGGAAAAAGATGCGACTGCCTTAATGATCTGCGGAGAAGTCCATCTAAAGAGGTTTTACCTATTGTGAAGAATCGGTTATCTTGAAATAAGTATACAGTCTTAATACTGTATATTATTGCAATAGGGACATAATGCTACCTGTATTATCCAAGATGGGCAAGAATAGATATTCTCTAAGGTCACACCTATCCATGGAACTTAAACCAGTTTCTTGACCATTGGAACTAGTTAATTTACCTTCCTCTGTTTCTCTTCTCAAATAGTGATGTTGATGAGAAAGAGAAAGCTTTTTCCTATTTGTTCATTGGTTCTTTGTTTAATTAGGAACTTTCTGAATTGAGGGTGGGAACGGAAAAAAAGAAAACACTGCAGCAGCTAACAACAATATTGGGGGGGAAGGAAAGAGAGAAGGGTCATTTAAGGTGTTTTATTCAAGGATTTCCAACATCTATATCTAGCAATTAATACTGCGATGTTGGAAAAGAGAAAATGGAGCAATGTTTACCAAGGGTGATGGAAAGAGATGACACTTGTTGTAACTATTCTCTGTGATTTGTTCAGCATTATTTTCATGAATTGCTTGTGTAAATCATTATGATGAATCAGCTATGTAAACATGACTCTTGATATAGAACAAGAAACTGGCAAAGGCTTGTTCAGGAATGACACAAACTTTTCCCCATCTGTTCAACAGTCTTTCTGGATTTATAAAGGACAGAGGAGAGAATATATTACATGATTGTAATACTTTAAAATGATGCCAAGGTTAGCTTCACAGAGACTTTAAGATTACCTTAAATTTTCAAATTGCTGCCATTTTATGTACATTTCTGTAGATTATTGAGCCTTTGAACTTTACTGCATATCAACTTGAGAGAGGGGAGGCTAATTTTCAGAATGCTTATTTTTGTGGATAATTCATAAGTTGCCATAACTGAAATGATTAATAATACATGGATGCTGATTAAGTGTTAAATGTCTGAAATTCTATAATAGTAAAATTTTGACTGGCACAAAAAAAATAGCATGGTGTAACAAAATGACTAAACCTTATGATGATTAAGCAGTAATATTGGAACTCAATAATGCTAGAGCAAAAATATTCACAGTTCTAAAATTTGAGCTGGTAATAGATTAGGCACACAAAACGTCAATGGATTTTCCTTTTTAAAAGTAAATTATCTTTCTTTTAAAAATCAGGTATATGCATGCTCATTATTTATGATCAACTACAGTAGGGGTGTCAAACTTGATTTCATTGAGGGCCGCATGAGGGTTGTGTTTTACCTCAGGGGTGGGGGGGGCATGGCCAGCTCGACATCACTCCTGTCGGGGGGCCCTGTGGTGGCCTGAGCACTCTACCAGAGAAAACGGGCTCCTGAGCTCCATTTTCGGCTGCCATGACATCCTGCAACCCTCTGCCAGTGAAAATGGAGCTCAGGAGCCCATTTTCGCTGGCAGAAGCACCGTGGACCAGTCCTTTGCTGTTTCCAGGGCAGCCCCGCGGGCCAGATCTAAGTACCCAGCGGCCCAGATTCAGGCCCCGAGCCTTGAGTTTGACACCCCTGAACTATAGCATCAAAAGATGGCTTGCATATGTAAAACAATTTTCACTAAACAAATACACTGATCAGAAATATCTATCATTTGATACTTTTTAAAGAAGTAATTCATTCATCAAGTTGTATCACAACTGTACATGTATATCGGTATAATCCTGTGTTATCCCAAGCTGTTTTCCTCTTAAAATATTCTACGGAACTGAGCCTTGTACAATTGCTTTTTCTATTGAAACTGAATTATTCCTCCAAAAGAGAGTAAACTTCACTGGCAGTGGTGCTAAAATTCTAATACGTCCTGGGCTTAATTAGAATATCTTCATTCACCCGGCATATTTAAACAGTCCATGGTTTCCATTGATGGTTAGTTGATTTTATTTATTATTGTTAGTACTAGTATGGCTATTGATAATACTCTAATATTAGTACCATTAAATAATACCAGCTGCTTCAGGAAGAAGATTTCTTTCTATTGAATTGGATTTAAATTTTTAATTCAAAATAGTTCAATCTCTACCAATGTTCTACCCGAAGGCATTTAACCCATTTCATCTATTCTGAGTACTGCTAAGTCGGCATTCAATCTAGAGTATTCTTACCACTACAGCAGTAAAGGAATTCTTGTGGCCTTTCAGTCTTAGAGTGTCTATCTACCATAATTGGGAGTGAGCTAACTGTATTGAACCTTGAAGTTCATATAATATAAAATAGGATTATATAAATATATATATATACAGTTGTATACACAAGTAGAAACACTGATTTTGAATTTATTTTTGTCTCACTCTGTGTGTGTGTGTGTGTGTGTGTGTGTGTGTGTACATATACATATACACACACACACATATACATACAGCTCTGTGAGGTGGGTTTATTTTTATTTTATTTTATTTTATTTCCAATTTATATACCGCCCTTCTCCCTGAGGACTCAGGGCGGTGTACAGCCAGACATAAAAAAAACATAAAATATAAATATTAAGACATTTAAAATATATATATAATTTGGCTACAAAATTTAAAACTCACAGACCAATTAAAATATTAAAAATATTTGTTGGATATTTGTTGCCCGGCTTGTTGGAAAAAATGTGTTTTTAGGGCACGGCGGAAGGCACTGAGGTCATGAATTCTCCTAATCTCCGGAGGCAACTGGTTCCAGAGGGTGGGTGCCCCCACAGAGAAGGCTCTCCCCCTGGGAGTCACCAGCCTACATTGTTTGGCTGATGGCACCCTGAGGAGGCCCTCTCTGTGGGAGCGCACGGGTCGATGGGAGGTCATCGGTGACAGCAGGCGGTCTCGGAGATAACTAGGCCCTATGCCATGGAGCGCTTTAAAGGTGATCACCAACACCTTGAAGCGCACCCGGAAGACCACCGGAAGCCAGTGCAGCTCGCGCAGGAGCGGTGTTATGTGGGAGCGCCACGCTGCTCCCGTCACTACCCGCGCGGCCGCATTTTGGACCAGTTGGAGCCTCCGGGTGCTCTTCAAGGGGAGCCCCATGTAGAGAGCATTACAGTAGTCTAGGCGGGAAGTGACAAGGGCGTGAGTGACTGTGCACAGGGAATCCCGATCAAGAAAGGGCCGCAACTGGCGAATCAGGCGAACCTGACAAAAGGTCCCCCTGGCTACAGCTGTCAGATGTTCCTCCAAGGACAGCTGCCTATCCAGGAGGACTCCCAGATTGCGAGCCCTTTCTGCGGGGGCTAAAGACTCGCCCCCGATAGTCAGTGATGGAGTCAACTGACTATATCGGGATGCCGGGAACCACAGCCACTCCGTCTTGGACGGGTTGAGCTTGAGTTTGTTTCTCCCCATCCAGATCCGCACGGCTTCCAGGCACTGGGACATCACTTCGAGGGCATCATTGGGGTGGCCTGGGGTGGAGATGTACAGCTGGGTGTCATCAGCGTACTGATGGTATCTCACCCCAAAGCCACGGATGATCTCACCCAGCGGCTTCACATAAATATTGAACAGAAGCGGCGAGAGGACCGACCCCTGCGGCACTCCACAAACGAGAGGCCTCGAGGTCGACCTCTGCCCCCCTGTCAACACAAACTGCGACCGGTCGGAGAGAAAGGAGGAGAACCACTGTAATACAGTGCCCCCCACCCCCAACTCTTCCAGCCGGTGCAGCATGATACCATGGTCGATGGTATCAAAAGCCGCTGAGAGATCTAATAGGGCTAGGACAGAGGAACATCCCCTGTCCCGAGCCCTCCAGAGATCATCAACCAACGCGACCAATGCCGTCTCTGTGCTGTGCCCAGACCTGAAACCCAACTGGAACGGATCCAGATAAGATGTTTCCTCCAGGAATTGTGGAAACTGTTGCGCAACCACACTCTCAACAACCTTCGCAATAAAGCGAAGGTTGGAGACAGGACGATAGTTAGCTAATACTGCTGGGTCCAGGGAAGGCTTCTTGAGGAGGGGCTTTACCACCGCCTCTTTCAAGGCGGCAGGGAAGTGACCCTCACTCAAGGAAGCGTTGATAATGCCCTGGAGCCAGCCTTGTGTAACCTCCCGGGAGGCCAGTACCAACCAGGAGGGACACGGGTCCAGTAAACATGTGGCCGCACTAAGTCTCCCCAAAATCCTGTCCACATCATCAGGAGTCACAAAGTCAAACTCTTCCCAGATAACATTCTCAAGACTATTCCTTGTCACCCCGCCCAGATCTACCCAGTCGGAGTCCAAATCCCCCCGAATCTGAGCAATTTTGTCATACAGGTATTGTCCGAAATCCTCCGCCCTGCCTTCCAAGGGGTCCTCCCGCACTCCCGCGTGAAGCAGAGAGCGGGTCACCCTGAACAGGGCGGCCGGACGATTCCCTGATGACGCAATAAATGCGGAAAAGTAGTTCAACTTTGCCGCCTTTATCGCCACTAGGTAGGTCTTAATATGCGACCTTACCAGTGTTCGATCAGATTCAGCGAGACTGGCCCTCCAACCACTCTCTAGGTGTCTTTTCCGGCGCTTCATCTCTCTCAGCTCCTCGGTAAACCAGGGAGCTGCTCGAGATCCGTACCGGGTCAGAGGCCGCAAAGGCACGACTCGATCCAAGGCTCCACCAGCCGCCCGATTCCAGGCAGCTACCAGGTCCTCGGCCGAGTCGTGTGCCAGATCCTCAGGAAACGGCCCAAGCTCCATCTGGAACCTATCAGGATCCATCAGGTGCCTGGGGCGGACCCATCTAGTTGGTTCCGCCTCCCTGCGGCGGGGTGTAGCGGTTCGGAGATCTAGGCGAAGGAGTGAGTGATCAGACCATGACAAGGGTTCTATGTCTATACCCCCTATAACCAGATCACTCAACCACTGGCCAGAGACAAAAATCATGTCCAGAGTATGCCCCCCCTATGAGTGGGGCCATGAACTAATTGGGTCAGGTCCATGGCCGTCATGGAAGCCATGAACTCCCGAGCCACCTCAGACGTTTCACCAACGGAAGGCAAGTTGAAATCACCCATGACCATAAGCCTGGGTGTATCCACTGCCACCGTGGCTATCACGTCGAGTAGCTCGGGCAGGGCTGTTGCCACGTGGCAGGGAGCCAGGTACGTGAGCAGCAAGCCCAACTGAACCCCATGACCCCATTTCATAAGGAGGGACTCACATCCGGCAATCTGTGGCACAGTGGTCTCCCTTGGACCTAGATCTTCGTTAATAATAACCGCTACCCCCCCGCCCCTCCCCTGGGCCCTTGGCTGATGGAATGCTCTGAAACCTGGTGGGCACATCTCAACCAGAGGGACCCCTCCCTCTGGACCCAACCAGGTTTCCGTAATACCTGCCAGGTCCGCTCCCCCCTCCTTTATAAGATCACAGATGAGGGGTTGGGCTGAATGAGACTGAATGAGTGGCCCAAAATCACCCGGCTAGTTTTTATGTCTAAGAGAGGTCTAGAAACCTGAAAAAGGTTATACTATTCCCTAGTATAAGGAACGCAATGGCTCAGTGACTAAAACGCTGAGCTTGTCAGTCAAAAGGTTGGCAATTCAGCAGTTCGACTCTCTAGTGCCACGTAACGGGGTGAGCTCCCGTTACTTGTCCCAGCTTCTGCCAGCCTAGCAGTTCTAAAGCACATAAAAAATGCCAGAAGAAAAATAGGGACCACCTTTGGTGGGAAGGTAACAGCATTCTCTGCGCCTTTGGCATTTAGTCATGCCAGCCACATGACCACGGAGATGTCTTCGGACAGCGCTGGCTCTTTGGCTTTGAAAAGGAGCTGAGCACCGCCCCCTAGAGTCGGGAACGACTAGCACATATGTGCGAGGGAAACCTTTGCCTTTACCTTTATTCCTAGTATGTGCCAAGGATGAATAAGCTCAAACCAGCATACTGCACAGTGGCTGTACCTAATCTTACTCCCACAGAACTAATTAAAAACATTTAATAAATATGTTTATTTGTGATATATTCCAGATTTTGTTTTCTTTTGTCACAGAAAAAATGCACAACACATAATGGAGGATTTCTTTTAAAAAGACGTAACTATTATTAGCAGATTTAAACCCAACCATTGTGAAAGAAAAATGTCAAAAAGGATAGAAGAAATATGGATTGACTTCCTTCCTCTCTTTCTCCATTCCTATCAATCTGAAGAAATGTTCTACCACCTATTAAAATTCACCTCTCTTCTTTTTCTCACTCCCTACCTAACCTTTTATAAAGAGAATGATAACTTGTTTGCACAAATATTCATCTTGTCTTCAAAAGGACTGAGCTAATCACCCTTGCTACCTTGTGTTTCTTATTTTAGCAAGTAATTAATTGCTAGTATATGAATGAGGCCAAAGCAGCCACTTAAGGGATTGTGTTATCACTTCAATATTTTAGACATTCTCTGCTGCCAGATTTATGTATAGCTAAATTGATGTTTCTCTTAAATATTCAGCTAATGAGAGTTCATCCTATTTTCTAAATCCTATATTGCTTTAGCTAAGAGATATACCCAAACTAGTAAGACAATTAGTTTTGGACTCAATATTTCTCTTATAATACAATGAAACAATTAAAAAGAACAAGTGATATAGTTTTGCGTATAAATCTACAGTAAAAAAAAAACCTCCTCCCCATTTGCTTTTGGTCTGTCATCTTTGTCAATATCAACCCACAACAGAATAATTTTACATCATTCATGTAGGATTCACAACTAAATTATGGGAAAAACAGAGTAGCATTTTGAAAATTATTTTCATAATTGTCTGCAAAGGGTCATCCATCCACTGTCTCAGTTTTGCAGACAAGGTCTTCTTCTCACAGAGAAGACTCATAAGTTCTGATAAGGCATGCACAGATATGTCTAAGGGTTGCTACATATCTTTTCTTCTAACTTTACTTGAAAAGTCTTCCCACTGTCAGACTCCCATTTCTTGTCTCTTTTGGCTGGCTTTTCTCAATCACTCCCTGCATCCATTACCAGTCACAGACTTCCACTTGCTTCTTACCCAGCCTGCTTTGTTTATTGTGTTATTTCATGGCATGTATACATTCCTACTCAAACCCAGAATGTGTCATGAAATAACAGGATTTTGGTGGAAATGGAAATCTTAATTGGTTCTAGGATTCTATCAATCATTCTTAATCCGGCTTGTCTGTAAAAAAAAGGGGGGGGGACTACTTTCTCAGAATTACCTCAACATCTTATTTATCCTATTATTTTAGAGAAGACCAAGATAAGGGAACTACTTCTAAGTTTACTGTATAAGTACACTACAAAGCTTCATTATACTAGGAAAGAACTGGATTAAGCTATATGCATTTAATCCCAGTGTTCAACATATATTAAAAAAAATTCACTGATCCAAACATGAACAGCAAATTCTTCATTTGTCATTAAAAAGATATTGGAGGCAGATTTTGAAGATAGGGAATGAGAAGAATATAAGTGTTGTGGCCCGCCAGCAGCCTGCGCTGATTGTTCCTGATCCCGACAACGAGGAGGCTGGTGTGATGTTGCGCCAGCAGCCTGTGCAGCCGGCGCTTGAGTCAGACAGCAAGAAGGCTGAGGAAGATGTGGTGCCAGAGGCAGGGATTCAGCCAGGCCCTTCACAACCTCTTTTAAATGAAGAGGATGAAGTGGAGGAGCCTCTTCTCAATGCACGAGCACGCAGAGCTGCCAAAAGGCAGGAGTGGTTACTCAGGAGGAGGTCTGGGGGCTTGGGGCTAATTGGCCACTCCCTTAGCTTATTTAACTTTGCACACAGCTTGTAAAAAGCTGCAGGAAACAACATGTGTTTGTCCGTTCACTGATCATTGAGTTTGAATTATCTCTGCAAACCTGGCTTCTGGGCTTTCTGCCAACTCTAGTAAGATTCTATCTTATTTGTGGAATTTCTGGCAGATTGTTCAGAACGTTTGATTAACAGCCTGCATTTGCAAAAGACTGTGTTTTGATGTAAACTGAGTTTTGTTTGGAGTTTGTGTGTGCTACATTCTTTGGGATCCGTAACTGGGACAGAACAATAAGAGTATCACAGTCCCAGTTTAGGTTCCTAACCAGTCCTATGAAGCAATCAATAGCAATAAAATTTAGACTTATATACCACTTCATAGTGCTTTACAGCCCTGTGTAAACAGTTTACAGAATCAGCACATTGCCCCCAACAATTTGGGTCCTCATTTTACCAATCTCGGAAGCATGAAGGCCTTGAGCCCCATCAGGATCAAACTTCTGACCTGGCTGTGGGCAGAGTTAGCCTGCAATACTGCATTCTAACCACTGCGCCACCACAGCTCCTAATCATGCAATTGTGCATGACTTTATACGTGTGTCAAAACGATGAACAGCACATGGCTTTTGGTTTGTTTATTGTAACACTGTATTTCACTGATTCCATACATACAGATGAGTATATACAATGCCCCTATTAAACCATAAATCAGTAACATATCTGTAAAACAAAATTCCATCATTACATATAATCCTATGACATCAATTACCAAATGCTCTCTGAAACACTTCTGTCTTGACACCTTTGCAAAAACCAGCAGAGAAGATGGTATCTCAGTTTCTAGGGTTAAGGTAATCTGGTAGGTAAATTACTCCAAGCATTGAAGAACATTGTTTCCTTGCCGACAAACAGGATATTTCAAAATCTGTAAATCGCAACTGTTCACTAGACAAGTCAACTTTACTTAGAGCAGGAAATTTTCAGGTATGAATATATATTTGGTTATCACCAGCTTATTGGTGGTGCAGTGGTTGGATTGCAGTACTACAAGTTACTTCTGCTGACTGCTGGCTGCCTGCAATTTGGCAGTTCAAGGTTGACAAGGCTTAAGGTTGACTCAGCCTTCCATCCTTCCAAGATGGGTAAAATGAAATTATTGGGGGCAATCTGACTGTAAACTGCTTAGAGAGGCCTGTAAAGCACTGTGAAGCAGTATATAAGTCTAAGTGCTATTGCTATTGCTAACCCAAACCAGTGGATGGCCTCACTTAGTAAGTTTCATGTAGATACCAAGAATCAAAGCTGAGAGCCATGAAACCTGCCACACTCCACAAGGAAATAACCAACAGGATTAATTAACCTCTTCCTTCATTTAGGTAGAAGTAGAACCATTGAAGCAAAGTGACCCCAATTCTGAACCTTCACGATCGTTAACTCAAAATAGAGTAAGAAGGAAAAAATAAAAGAGAAGGAATAAAAGAGAAAGCTAAAGTGCACAAAGAAAAAATAAAAGAAAAATATAGAAGAAAAATAGGAAAGAAAGAAAATATATATATAAAGAATTGGCTTCTGATATTCCTACAATTCATACTACTATGAAAATGTTGCCTTCTCAGAAGAAAAGTAATATTAATATTGCATTTATTTGGCTAGAGTTATCTGTCTAGACACAACTATGGTTTCTAAATAAACTCCTAAAACAGAAATCTATCACTGCTTGACCTCTATTCACAATTCACAGATCAAGAGCAGACTCGTTATCCATATCACAACATATTGTTCTAATTAGTGCTTCTTTTAGTATTGCACTGTGTTCTCATTTTCAGCTTTGTCATTCTCCACAGGTACCTTGTCTTTGTTTCATTATGACTTCCATATGATTTGTATACTTCATAGGACACTATATGCTCTGCTGCAAAATTACCACAAAAAGTTCACATTGAAGCTGAAGAAGATACAAACCTCTTCTCTTCAGAACTTGTCATTGAACTGCGTTGAAAATTTCCTACAGTGTCAAAACAAGGTTTTGTTTTCCTACCTCATTCCTCAAGTCATTTCTTTAGAATTTACTGTGAAAGTGTATTCAAATATTGTAGAGCTTGTGAGGTATCAGAAGGCTATTGCTTTCTATTTCATTGTTAAACTGTAGATTGCCTGTCTCCTTTTTTAAAATTGTATTTATTTGTTTGTTAATTAAATTTATTGGCTGCCCATCTCACCACAAGGTAACGTTGGATGTCTTACAATAGTGAAAGGATAAAACCTATACACAATACAAATAAAAAACTGGAATCGGCTTCCGGTTCCGCTGGCGACAGACTCTGATCGGGCTAGCTCTGGCCCCAGAGTCTGATCCCCCCCATCTGGAGGCCCTTTGGGCCAAGCGCCCCATTATTGGGGCGTTTGCCGTTTGAGGGCGGCTCGCCAGGGGTCCCCTGCCTCACTTCCAGGGGCCGGGAGGCCGATGCTGGTGCGCCCGAGGCTCCAGAGGGGGTGGGAGGCGATCGGCGGCTTTTTTTCGAGGCCGCGGAGGCGCCACAGCGCCTAAGGGGACCGGTGCTACCTAAGAAGGCACAACGGACTGTACTGACTGATTGCAGAGTGGAGCAGGCATCCTGGAGGCGAGAGGGGGGGGTTGGAGTTTCCCCCCCCCTTGTAGCTGGAAAGGTGCCGTGGCAGAAAACTAGGGGGAAGGAGATGGGGTGAAATCCCTTACCTTTCTGACTTTTCCTTGGAGGATGGCTGTGGCAGAGTTTCTTGGAGAGGTCTGGTGGCCCCTCCCCCCGGCAGGCAATGGCGGCGGTCTGACTTCCTGCTTCTTTATTTATGATTGAAGACAACATTCTCCTCTGGCTTCCTGTTTGACCTACTCTATACTTCGGACTCGTTGCTCCTGTGAGCGCCCACTGGTGGACAGTTGAAAAATTACTTTGATTGCTAATCCCTCTTTCTTCTCTGGAGGTTTGCCCTTTGATTTCTCATCTTCTACTGATCTAAGATGGCTAAGGGCCACAAATCAGCAGCAACTGACATGGGGAAAATTTTGGAAAGACTGGCAATATTGGACCAGAAGTTGGACAAGTTAGATGATGTCCAAAAAGGATTATCTGAAATTAAATCTGAAATGACACTTATGAAAAAAGATTTAAATGATGTTCAACAGCTGGCAGAGCAAAACAAGAAGAAGATGGGGGGTCTGGAGGGGGAGGTACGGGCACTCCAGAAGGTGGAGGATGGGAGAGGAAATGCAATGTTAACCTTACAATTGGATAAGATGTCTTATTTTCTCAGGTTCCAAAACGTGGAACAACTTGACCAGGAAAATTTGAGAGAAGTGATGGTTAAAATGTTGGGTGATTTTTTAGAAAGAGATTTGGAGTCTATTGGAAGGGATGTGGACTTGGTGTACAGAGTAAACTCACAATTTGCAATTTTACATAATCTACCAAGAGAGATTCATATTAAATTTGTGAGAAGGGAACTGAGAGATGAGATATTGAGAAAACAAAGACTGGGGGCGCTGGTGTACAGGGGCAAGGAGATCACCATCCTGAAGCAGATTCCCAGACAGGTACGAGAATTAAGAAGAAAATATTACTTTTTATCAAATAAGCTGTACCTCAAGGGAGTAGGTTTTAGGTGGCTGATTCCGGAGGGTTTGATGATTTTTTGGGAGGACAGTAAGAAGAAAATTAATAATGTAACGGAAGCTAAGGCTTTTTTTGACCAACATAAATCCTTCCTAGGTGGAGAAGATACAGGAGCCGAAGAGGGGGAAGTATTAGATGATCAAGGAGCGGAGGCGGACGGAGCTGTTGCGGCCCGGGAGGGGGAGGGAGGCCAGACCATGGTTTTAAGAGCCAGAACTAGGAAATGAAGAAAGGAGGGGAATCTATTGTTTAAGGTTTTTTTAATTGACTTTTTTTTTCTCTCTCTTTTTTTATTGTATTTTGTATAACACTCTTTTTTTTGTTTATATAATTTTTATATAACCTGGTTGTTTGTTTTGATTTAAGATAATAATGTCTGTTGTGTGAGAAATTAAAAAAAGAAAATAATAATTGAAATATCTTTATATAAAGATATTGAAAATTCAACATATTGTAAACTATAATATTGTATATTTTTAACCAATAAAAACTTTTTATTAAAAAAAAAAACTATAAAAATATAAATGCACAGGTACTTTAAAATGATAGGAAGTGAAAGAGTAGGATGAGTCGGGATGTGGTGGGATCAGTTATCACCCCCCGATATGAATGGAATGAGACAACTTGCTGCAGCCAACTCATCGTGGGACAACTCACCACAGGACAATTTAACAATTCAGTTTAATTATTTAAAATAAATAAAAAAATATTTTAATTTTTGTAATTCCATTTGGTCCCTCCCTATGCATCCTTTCTTTAATGATTTCATTCCACCATTTCTTTAATATTAGTGTAACTCTTGCCCTGCAGCGAATTGCCCTGTGGTGAGTTGGCCATGGCAAGTTGTCCCACAGCAAATTGGCCATGGCGAGTTGGCCATGGTGAGTTAGCTGTGGCGAGTTAGCCATGATGAGTTCCCATGGTGAATTGTCATATACCCCAATGTGAAGCCTTCCAATTGGAGTCCCAAGCCAACTGACAGAGCCAGGTCTTCAAGCTCTTGTAGAAAGTCAGGAGGATGGGAGCTGACCTCACTCCATGGGGCAAGATGTTTCAAAGGGCAGGGGCAACAGCAGAGGAGGCTTTTCTCCTGGACCCCACCAGCCAGAATATCCCAGCCGATGGAACCCACAGCATGCCTCCCCTACTGGCCAATCTTATTGGGATGAGACAGTCCCAATAGCAATAGCACTTAGGCTTACATACCGCTTTACAGTGCTTTACAGCCCTCTCTAAGCAGTTTACAAAGTCAGCATATTTTCCCCAACAATCTGGGCCCTCATTTTACTGACATCAGAAGGATGTAAGGCTGAGTCGACCTTGAGCCAGTGAGATTCGAATGGCAGCCAGCAATAGCCTGCAGTACTGCATTTTAACCACTGCCCCATCACGGCTCAAGTGACCTAGACCCATGCCATGAAGGACTTGAAAGGTGATTACCAACACCTTGAATTGCACCCAGAAGCAAACCAGCAGGCAGTGAAGCTCATGGAGCAGTGGTGCTAGATAGGCCAGTCAAGGGGGCCCAAAACTGTCCATACCACTGCACTCTGCACCAGCTGCAGCTGCATCTTCCAAATGCTCTTCAAGAGTTGCACCATGTGGAGCTTTCCCCCCCACCCCTATGTTTTAAAAAAATGTGTGAGGCATTCCCTTAGATATCTTTTTCTGGGGTTTATATGGAGGCATAGGAAACTAGAGTGGCTTGAACCATTGGATCGATGATTTCACAATTATCAATACAACACTCATGCACACTGTAGCTCTGTACTGGTTTCACTGCAAGAAGAAGGATGAATACTATTATTGGATACTTTAGACTGCTAAATATTACTCAAGAATCCATAGCTCCAAATTCCCAAATGTGTACAAAAGATTAGATTTAAATGACCTTCTGGCTGTTATTATTAATCATCAATATCATCATCTACATGAAACTTTTAGAGACACTTCATTTAGGTCTTTCTTTTTTTACTTTTTTTCTACAGGATGACTTATCCAAAATTAAGCTTAGATATTTTTTAAAAAAACTGGGAAAAAATTAATATAATACAATAACTGCTAGGGGTTTTTCTCTGCCGCCGCCGCCGCCTTTTATTTGTTTTTATACAAAAAGATGAGTATGACTCTCCTGTAGGAAAATAGCGCAGATTCCATAGTTACTCGGCACGTGCTCTTTGTGGGATGCCATTTGTCACAGCAATCTAATGCATCTTCTCATAGGTCTAAATTCTCCATTCTGATTCAGTACTTATTCTGAGCTCATGGGTTTATTGATGCTGGTGAATGTTCCACACATGGAACAAACACAAAATATGCAGCGGAGATTTGTGATGAGGATTAGAGGAAAGAATTTTGATTGACAACTTTTATTACAGCAGGCAGCCGAGACGTTGCGACGTGGTAGTTTGGGAGGGAAGGTCTTCCCTGATTCTTCTCCTGAGGACCCCACTTTAAGAATTTCTTATGGGAAACAAGAAGGATGATGTATGAAATGGGGAGAGCGTAGCTAGCTCAGACATCGGTGTTGAAGAGGGAGAATGGCATCTTCTTCCTGGTTAGGTCTGCTGCCAACTATGGAACAAAGCTATCTTTGGTCAGTCCTTGTATGGCCCAAACCCTTTACCTCTCCCTTTCCTATTCTCAGGTTTCACCAAGGCAAGGGCAAGCCTGTCAGTAAGGAGTTGTGGAAAATAACATGTGCTACTGGACAGCATGTCCCCTTTTGACTATAATATGGCTTCCCATTATCTGAGTTCAGTATGAAGCTTTACGGATTTATTTATTTATTTTTTTCTGTTAAGAAAGATGGACATAATATTAGCCAGCATTATTGTTCTCTTCTCAATGCAAGATACCAAATATCAGGCTCCTAGCTGAGCTCAAATCCTAAAAATATCCAACTTGTCTTTCTTGAGGGCAAAGGCATACAGCTCTTTCGTTGCCATTGTTCTCATTCACTTTCCCATGCCTTTGTGCTTTGTTCTCTTTGTTCTCAGTATTTATAAACTGAAGTAAGGAAATCCAAGAAGCAAAAAAATGACATAACGTCGTGCAGGCAGTAAATCATCACTATATGCCAAGCAAGTAAGACAGGAAACCAAAGGCTATTCATGTGACCTGTTCATGTGACTGTCCCACAGGTGCTTTTTCAAAAGGCAACTGGACTTTCTTGTTTTCCTTGAAGATGTTTCGATTCTCATCCAAGAAGCTTCTTCAGTTCAGTCACAAATGAAGGAGCTTCTTGGATGACAAGTGAAAAGTCTTCAAGAAAATCAAAGAAAGCCTTTTAAAAAAGCACCTTTGGGACAACCATGACCTGGATGACTGAGAATCTCCATAGACAATGTTTATGTGACTATTTCTAACAATTGGTTCTTCTTAATCAATGTGCAAAGGTGACTCTTCTGAGAACAAAAGCAGACATTAATTTTAGTTATAGGACGCTCTTCATAATTGCTCTCATCAAAATATCTAGTTTTTAAAATATAGGATTATAAAATAATTCCAATACTCAACATGTTTCTTTTATTTATACAGTATTTTCTAGACTTCATTAGTATCTAGAAATTGCAATTTTATTGTAGTTGGAAAACATTGTTCTTTTTTAAAAAAAACAAAATCAATGTATATCTTGAGCTTTGTGTATATGTCCTATGAGAAAAAAGGAGAGTGAAACTGAAAATCACAATAAATTTGCAAGCAATGTATCCCCAATGAATTTTAAGTATTTTCCCAAGTGAAACTAGGAGGCAGGTGGAGTGTAATTATGGGCAGAACTAACTAATGGAACAATAATGAAACAAGAGACACTCGCTAATCCCTGTTGCATTGTAATGTGCTTGAAGTTTAGGTGGATGCAAAGATCAACCAGTTTCCAAAGTACAAATTCAGTCACATGAAAAGTGGCTTGGTGAGCTACATGGGCTAACCTAAAGGACCAAAGAGTTTATTTTAGGATCATGTTTATTCTGTGCTATCATACCATGATAATCCCATTGTCTTGTTTCAGGGTCAGCAGAGGAAATACCAATCCATAATCCTTCTGATGAGCATAGATCAAAGATGTAAATAAAATGGACAAATTTTCTATAAGGAGGTCTGCAGATGTGATTATACTTGAGGAAGCAAGGAAAATTCAGTCAAATTCATCAAGGCACAGATAATGGCATAGCTATGTGAAAAGACTACCTCTTTGTCTATATCAGGGGTCTGTAACCCAAAGAGCCATTTGGACCTGTTTTCCACAGAAAAGAAAACACTGGAAGCCACAAAACCCTTCCCGTGCCTGACTATTTCTTGAGCAGCCACAAAACTAGCATATGTAATTGAATTAAACATTTTGTTTTCTTCTGAAACTTTTCTTTTCTTGGATTTATCCATGGTTGGCCTACCGGGGGTTGAAAAGCTCAATAAATCGCGTGCCGGCAGGTGTCACACATTTTGAGTGACAGGGAGCTGCAGCAGAGGGGTGAAAGAGCAATTTGCGGCTCCAGAGCCGCAGGTTGCTGACCTCTGGTCTGTATGGAGAAAATAAAAAAAATACTCTAAAGAAGGTTTTACAGGTAGTCCTCAACTTACAACAGTTCATGTAGTGACCGTTTGAAGTTACAACAGCATTGATAAAAGTGACTGATGACCATTTTTCACACATATGACCATTGCAGAATCCCCACGGTCATGTGGTTTATATTGGGATGCTTGACAACTGACTCATATTTATGACGGTTGCGTTGTCTTGGGGTCATGGGATCACCTTTGGCAAACTTTTGACCAGCAAAGTCAAAGGGGAAACCAGATTCACTTAACAATCATATTACTAATTTAACAACTGCCATGATTCAGTTAACAAATGGGGCAAGAAAAGTTGTAAAGTGGGACAAGATTCACTTAACACATTTCTCACTTAGCAACATAGATTTTGGGCTGAATTGTGGTTGTACGGTGAGGACTACCAGTATGTAGTCCTCACATAAATTATTTCAACGTTCCATCAAGTTTCAGCATGATTAATAATAGTATGAGCTTGAATAGGACTCCCACATTTTTCAAAATATTGTCTTTCAACCTGCCAGAAGAACAATTATTTTGGGGTGTTTTTGTTTCAAAGTAGGAAACATGATATAAATCTCGGGATGAATGTGGAATTCTTGCACTTCCCTTAATTACAAGTTAGTTGTCAGAGAAATCTACAAACATATGGACATGCTACAGTCATCTACAAAGCATCCTACAGCTTCCATGACTGCTTCTATTAGAACTAAATCTCAAGAAAATCCACCAAAAGGAAAGTGGGATAAATACTCTATCTTTGCTATTTTACAATACTATGAATAGCTTAGAAACTCCAGTAAAATAGATTTGGAAGTAGAAAAAAAAAAGAAAAAATCCTAAAATAGAAATGGTTTGGGAAAGGGAATGAAGAAAATCGAGAAAACTGGACGATAGATTTTGACACAATTTTGTGCTCAGCTTTATGAGTGGTTAGAGTGGTTAGAGGGCAGTACTGTAGGCTATTTCTGCTGCCTGCCTGCAATTTGGCAGTTCAAATCTCACCAGGCTCAAGACTGACTCAGCCTTCCATCCTTCTGAGGTGGGTAAAATGAGGACTCAAATTGTTGGGGGCAATATGCTGACTCTGTAAACTGCTTAGAGAGGCCTGTAAAGCACTGTAAAGTGGTATATAAGTCTAAGTGCTATTGCTATTGTATGTAATACTGTAGTTCATACTAAATATATGGTTTATTTACTGCAGAATTTATTAAAGCATAGAATTTTCGGAACATCCCTGCCTGCAATATTGCCATCTATGTGCATTGTTCTTTGTCTGTGATTCCTTAACTCGCATTTGGCAATGTGTGTTTTTTACTCCGTTGCAAATACTGTTTTCTTCAAGTTTAATGGGCATAAGTAATAAGCATGTTTCAATGAAGCCATTCATTGAAATCCAATTTCAGTCTGGTTTCAGTCTCCTTATAGCTGCTCCATTTTCCAGCTTTTGACATAGCTGTTCATGAAATATTGTTGGAGCAGTTCAATTTAGTAGATTGGTAATTAGAATACTGTTAAGAGTGATTCCATTTCTACTGGCCAAACCATCTCAAAAGTATGGCAATGGAGGATTTCTATTCAGTTCTACAACATTGTTCAATTCTACAACATTGAGTTATGGACATTAAGAGCTAAGGTGGTGCAGTGGTTAGAGTGCAGTACTACAGGCTACTTCAGCTGACTGCTAGTTCAGCAGTTCAAATCTCACCAGGGTCAAGGTTGACTCAGCCGTCCATCTTTCTGAGGTGGGTAAAATGAGGACCCAGATTGTTGGGGGCAATATGCTGACTCTGTAAGCTGCTTAGAAAAGGCTGTAAAGCACTATGAAGCTGTATATAAGTCTAAGCACTATTGCTATTAATGGGACTTTATTCTTTTTCACTGCTGCTCAACAAATAGTCTCTGTGGGTAATCATCCAAAGAATTGAAGTTCTGTGTCATACTTGGGACACTCAACATCTCCTTTCCATCTGAATTAGAAGATTTTGTGCCATGTACTGTGACCATTTGCCTTAGGACTGTAGCAGACTGGAAAAGGTTAAGAAATTAACTGGATCCAGTTAGATGTCCCCAAATATAAGTATAAATATCTTAGTGAGCGCATGTGTGCTTATGAGTTTGTGAGTCTATTTACTTTTCCATTTTAATGTAACTAAATTAAAGATGGTCCCACCAAGCATTTGTAGTATTAAAGTGAGTGATTACATCTTATCATTATGTTTGAAAATTGGCTTATTTGCCCAGGAAAATGGTTTTAAAAACCTTAACTAATGTGGCGAGAAGCACTGGAGGTTCAAGGAAGTGGCAGGAAGAAACTTTACCGATTTTTTTTTTGATAAATGGCTTATTTTGAAACTGGCGACCCCCGCCATGATACCTACTCTCTGATAATGTGGATAACACATCCTCAAAATTCCTGATGGCCTATTGGAGAGTCCTGAAATTAGAGGCATAGGACTTTAGCTGAAAGTTTTTATGTTCAAAAATTTAGAACAAGGTCATTAGCACCACAGATGTGAAATATGTCTATTCAAACATAAATTCTATTAAGTTCAGTAAGACTTCGTAGTATCAGTGGATAAAGAGAGGATATGAGATTATGAACTCCATGGCCTTAATAAGTCACTCTTCTTCAGCTTCTTCCTATGCAAAGTCGTAAGAATCATTATGTGCCTTACAAAGTAATGTAAAAGTTATTGTGATCAAGTATTCAAAGCATTACATTAGTATTTCTTATACAACTGACCCTGCTCAGATTTTATGGACTATAATGAACAGCTGTTTATTCAGAACAAAACCTGCTAACCATTCTTCTTTGATGACATTGATGGGGGGCTTTTGATCTTATGACCTGCTGTGCAACCACATAGGCTTACTGGATTTGACAATAGGGTACCAGTATTAATGCAAGGTTACAGCTGCTGTTACACTGGCATTGGGATTAGCTCCTGGACTAATTCTAAGGTGGCATTCTCTGTGCACTAAGTAATCTAGTCCCTACAGTGGATCAAGAGAATGGATGGAATCCATGGCAATCTTTGAACCCATTAGAATCGCAAAAGGTGATGATGAAGGTTCTAGATCAAGCAATGTTCATGTCATACATTACTCATCATTCAAAGCAAATAACAGAATAACAGACTTGAAAGGGACCTTGGAGGTCTTCTAGTCCAACCCCCCTGCCTAGGCAGGAAACCCTACACCACTTCAGACAAATGGTTATCCAACATCTTCTTAAAAACGTCCAGTGTTGGACGTTTCTCCTCAGTTCTAGGTTGCTTCTCTCCTTGATTCGTTTCCACCCATTGCTTCTTGTCCTGCCCTCAGGTGCTTTGGAGAATAGCTTGACTCATCCTTCAACAAAGACTGTACAGCAAGTACGGGTACTCCTCGACTTACAACCACAACCGAGTACAAAATTTCTGTGGCTAAATGAAACATTTATAATTTTTTGCCCCATTTTACGACCTTTCGTAAAGTGAATTGCTGCAGTTGTTAAGTTAGTCACATGGTTGTTAAGTGAATCCGACTTCCCCATTGACTTTGCTTGTCAGAAGGTTGCAATAAGGTGATCATGTGACCCCGGGACATAGCAACTGTCAAAAATACGTAAGAGTCATTTGCCAAGCATTTGAACTTTGATCGTGTGACTGTGGAGATGCGGCAATGGTCGTGAGTATGAAAAATGATGATAAGTCACTGTTTCAGTGCTGTGGTAACTTTGAACAGTCACTAAACGAACTGTTGTAACTCAAAAACTACCTGTATATTTGTCTACCCATACATTTTCGGTGGTGGGCGAACCAGTTGTTACAACTGGCAACAGCCCACCACTGGCTAACATTGTTAGAAAAGAAGCATTACCTGCTTTCAGTATTGCAACTATGACTAGGAATATTAGAAGTTGCACAGTATATTTCAGAGCCATTTCTAATGTGCCTACTCTTTGGTTGAACCAGTATCAGGGCTATAGGCTAGCCTGGGTAGTAGCAATGGAAGTGACCTTGGGAGTCATAGGCTGCTGAAGGGAGAGCCACAGACTGGGCAACCAGTATTTAAAAGATATCTCAGCCCACAGAAACAGGAATGGTGTGGAAAACATTTCAGAAGGGACCTTCCCAGGTTTTCTGGAGAATAAAAGGAAAGAGGGGCGAGATTTTTTCCCCCCCATCTTGCAAAATTTTGTCAGTATAATTTAACAATATAAATAGAGTTAGTACTTCTGCTTGTGCTTTTTTGCCTGGACTACCATCAGTGGTTAACAAAATAGCCTGGAAAAAGGAAGTAGCAAAACATTTTTGGACATGTCCCTAAAATCAGTCAGGTTGGAGACTTAATCTTCTATGGCAACCTTCATGCCACAGAAAATGGGTTCCTTAACTATTTCTTCAGTGTCGGAAGATGTTATTTCAAATACTTTCATTATCATTTCCATAAAGCTTTTATTTATCTACTCACATTTGTAGACAAATGTGAGTAGATAAATAGGTACCATTTTGGTGGGAAGGTAGCAGTGTTCCATGTGCCTCAGCGTATAGTCCTTCTGGTTACATGACTACAGAAATGTCTTTGCACAACACAGGCTCTCTTAGCTAAGAAACGGAGAGGAGAACCACTCTCTAGAGTCAGACATAACCGGAGAAGGGAAACCTTTACCTTTATGGCAAATATGATGCAATGAGACATCTATTATATTTATATCTACCGTACTTAATGTGAACATTGGGGCAATATCAAAACAATATTACCAGGAAGGTATGTAAACAAAGGTTGGCAGTAGGTAACTGTTGTTGGGTCTGATACACTTACAGGACAGGTATTATTTATAATGACCAAATCACATTCTTTCCAAAGGACAGAAGATCAGTAGCAAAAGAATCTTTCAAAGCATTACCCCAACTCTAAAGTTGTAGCCAAGTTCACAGATGCTGGCAGGCACCTAAGAACAGCCTAGAGCAAAACAACCAATTGTTAAATAAAGCAGTCATGCTTGGGTGTGACCATGTGTTCAGCTGTTGAATGGAGTACATGGTTTTATATTTTGCTGGGCATTGTCCAGATTTCTATTTAAAACAGGAGAACTCTAAATAGGAACATCGAGAAATACCATCAACAAATACTACAGTTTCTCTTCTGGGCCATTATTTCTTGCAGTCAGATCCAACTATCATTTAATTGGATCCTGATGTTAAAACCTGAATTCCACTTTGGAAGCTTGAAACTGAAACATACTGAATAATTTGTTCTGCTGAACCATTCATCCCAAATGTCACAGGAAAAAATTAATCTCAGATGAAAAATGACCTACCTTCCGTGAAAGGAGAACGTTTCTAATGCAAAAAAAGGCCAATATTTTTTTGTTTGCAAAGAAAGAAAAGCTTAGTTCATACACAAATCGTTAATAACTTTATTTCTACCTTGTTCATGCCTTGCTAATGAAGGTGTGAACCAATTCTGTACAAATCTACTATTTATGTCACACACAGGTACTAGGACAAATTCCTCATTCACGTATGCAAAACAGCAGTTCATTATAAAGTATCAAAATCTGTTAGCAACCTCAGATTGTGCAAATCCAGATATCATTTCAGTTTATTGATCAGGTCACTTTTTTCATGATTAAATTTGACACACACACACAAACAAACAAATGATATACTGTATCTCTTCACACATAAGTTCTTACCCATTTGATAAGTCGCTTTGAATTACCACATCACTGTAAATTAATTGGATTAATTGGAATCATGAAATAGAAATAGAATAGAAATGAGAAATGGAGAATCATACATATGTATCTATAAGGTGTAATAATATATTTGCATATTATGTTTGCATACTGTGTGTGACCAGCCATAAACTAAATAAATAAATAAATATGTTTGGAATGCTAACTGAATCCTCACTTAAGGCTACAATTCAGCAAGCATTGTATATAAACCCACTAAACCTATTAAGTTTGAACTCAGGGATAAAACAATACCTGTCCAATGTTTTTTTTTTAATTTGAAATTGTATTCTAACACAAATGTGAATGAATTCTTATTAAAAAAAATTAAAAACTCTCTAGTTTGCACATCATATTTAACAGCTGTGCTGTAACGGTTGTACAGGGGTGTCAAATTCGATTATCCAAGAGCCTTGGATAGTACAGTGGTCTAAAGCACCCTGTTATTAACACAGCTGCCTGCAATTATTGCAGGTTCGAATCTCACCAAGGCTCAAGGTTGACTCAGCCTTCCATCCTTTCTAAGGTAGGTAAATTGAGGAGCCAGTTTGTGGGGGCAATAAGCTGACTTTGTATAAATATACAAAAAGTATGAAGGCTATTGCTTAGCGCATTGTAAGCCACCCTGAGTCTCCGGAGAAGGGTGGCATATAAATCATCAGGATTGTGTTTAACCTCGGAGGGCTGGGGTGGGTGTGGTCAGGTTGACATCACTCGTGTCAGGGGCGCCTGTGGTGGCCCAAGTGCTCTGCCAATGAAAACAGGCTCCTAAGCTCCGTTTTCAGCTACAACATCCTCCTGCAACCCTCTGCCAGCGAAAATGGAGCTCGGGAGGGTCACTGGCAGATGCATCATGGGCTGGACCTTTGCTGTTTTCAGGATGGCCCCACAGGCCAGATCTAAGCATCCCGCAGGCCAGAAATGGCCAATGGGCCTTGCATTTGGCACCCCTGTATTATAAGCATGGAAAGGAGACTCTCGCACTTAACTGTTAAAGACAAGAGTCATAATTCATAACCACAAACTACATAGAGATTCAAACAAATATCAATTTTGCTTTTCTGCCACAGTTTTAAAAACCTCAATTTTTTTCCACCCTGTTTACTTGCTTTGTTTTCAATGGTTCCAAAACAAATTCTCATCTAAATTTGATGCAGTAAATGAAATGAACTGCAGTTTTATAGTTTACCATCCCAGTACGAGAACAATCCCCATACTTTCTTTCTACTATTGATATAAATGTCTATGGAGATTCTCAGTCATCATTCCACATCCCATTGCACTAGTCAGGTGACCCTGAGGGTACAGATAAATCTCCAAGTTGTCTCAACAACTCTCAGAAAGAGTGCTAACAACCAGATGACTTCAAGGAATATAATCCTTCCATCGTCCACCATTCAGTCAGAACTGAAGAAGCTTCTTGGATGAGAAACGAAATATCTTCAAAGGAAAAACAAAATCCCGTTTCCTTTTGAAAAAAGCACCTTTGGGACATATTGATATAAATGTATAAGAACCTCAGAAAGAATTAAAGAGAACAATGAAAACCAGTTGAAGAGAAAACCCCTTCGTTAAAGAGAAATGTTTATATTGTAGCTTGTTTCCAAGCTAAATTGAAATTCCTGGCACTTCCATTTTAAGCCAAAATGGTTTGGATCTCAGACAACCCAGAGATTATTTCCTCTTATATGAATCTGATTTTGTTTTTTATGCATTAGAGATGCATGTAGATTCCCAAAGCCACATGCAGCTTCCAAAACATCGGTGCATCCCCTAGAGTCTCTTCAAAAGTCAGCTCCAAATATAACTTTATAAGAAAATTATTAAACACAAAGTTAAGTCATGGATGATGTAACTTACATTAAATCCAATTTTGTTTACATCTGGCATCCAGCCTACCTACAATATTTTTTGTTCTGGTCACGCCTATTTTTTTGAAGGTGGTCCCCAGCACACTTTCAAACGCCAAGTGCTGCACCTGGACAGAAAAACATCTGAAGGAGCCCAATAGCACGTTTTCTGAACTAATAAATTTTGTTAAGAGGCATCAGCTTTGGTGAACTGCAGCCACTTCATCAGAGACAAAGACTAGCTAGACTGATGGAAAATTACTCTCTCTCCCTCTGATAAAGTGCACTGCAGCTTTCCAAAGCTTACACCTTGTATAAAATGTCTTAGTCAGAAAAGATGCTACTGAGCTTCTTCAGATTTTTTTTTTTGCTACAATACACTATCTAGCCCTCTTCCCACAACCTACACAGAAAGAAACTTATGACTTCCTCTTTACATTATTCGGATACAGAAAAGATCTATTGTTAGCTGAAACACATGAGGCAGTGTTCTCCTTGTCGACACCCAAAATAGAGCTCTCACACTCAGCTGGAAATAAACCTGGGTCTCTTTTTAGTGGCGCTTAAAGAATATCTACATAAAGTCTCTATTATTTCAACAAGCTTGGGCCTAATTAGCTAACGGCATATCATCTCCCTAGACTTATTGGGCTACTATTGCTGCTGTTGCTGATTGATTGATTGATTGATTGATTGATTGATTGATTGATTAATTGATTGATTTACTTCCTCCCTTATTTATCTATCTATCTATCTATCTATCTATCTATCTATCTATCTATCTATCTATCT
>WNWU01000007.1:25227814-25284562 GCA_012654045.1 Ptyas mucosa
TCTATCTATCTATCTATCTATCTATCTATCTATCTATCTATCTATCTTGTAAGCCGCCCTCTCCCCGAAAGGACTCAGGGCGGCTCACAGCAATAAAATAGACAAATCAATATTAGATGTTAAAAACTATTAAAACTCCCCTAAAAAACCCCTTCAGTCCAATCCGGCCTGGTGAAATAACCATGTCTTAAGGACACGGCGGAAAGAGCGCAGGTCAGGAGCCACCCGGAGCTCCAGGGGGAGTTGATTCTATAAAGTGGGTGTGCCCACAGAGAAGGTTCGTTCCCTAGGAGTCGCCAGATGGCACTGCCTGACCGATGGCACTCCAAGGAGGCCCTCTCTGTGGGACCGCACCGGATGATGGGGAGCTGTCGCTGGCCGCAGATGGTCCATCAGGTACCCTGGGCCTAAGCCATGTAGGGCTTTATAGGTGATAACCAGCACCTTTATCATATTGTATTGTATTTCACTGCGTTAATATTTGCTTTTTTTTTATGGGTTGGATTTTATTTGAGGAGAAATAGGCGATGTTCATCCCCTGTGCAAGACAGATAACAATGTTATGTTCAAAAAGTGGGGGCACAGCCGACCTGTTCTCATTCTCCATCACAGGTAATTTAAACAGGACTTTAGTCAAGCACCAGCATTCTACAGGCAAGGAATTGATATTCTAACCCATACCTTCTCGAAAAGGGTTTTTCAAACAGTATGTGACGAATTAGCACAATCCTTTGCTTTCATTCCAACAAGGATATGCAGACATGCTTTAGTCTCCGAAAAAGAAAATTGTCAAATACTTAAAATTGATTCAACTTCATAATACCTCCAATAAATACAACAAATCAATGATTTAAAACTCTAAGCTTAAGGAAAGAGCTTTTCCAAAGCTGAATGCTATTTGAGTCTTACGTTACCCTAAAGCTCAGCGATAGACTAAAATTGAGATTTACATTGAACAGAAGTCATATTTCCTCACATTGCTGCATAGAGTGACATCAGTTTAGCCTTGATGATAGAAGTATTAAAGAGAAACAAAGGGGAATGAGACGTTTGAAATATCAATCCATTGCAAGAATGCAAAGGATGAAGTTTGAGTTACCAGCAGTCTCCAGCTGCAAACCAGCTGACCCATTTGATGCAATCTACTATCACTGTTGCTTAGCAAACTGTCTTCCTTACAAGAGGGATATGGGGGGCGGGAGTTCCTCTTCTGGAACAGCTGGAAATTAACAGCAATAGTGCTTCTGAGATCATCTCCACTGAGTTTCATGGAGAAAAATACATCTGCCATGAGCTCAACACCTGTCCCCCAACACACACACGTTACTGCTATATATTTCTTCCTTTATAGGCAACCTTCTGAGTCCTTTTGGCCCTTAGATATTATAAGTCTTCCTAGCCAAAGCAAGGTGTGCTACAATAAGTCCAATTTCCAATTATGGAAATTGTCTCTGCCACCTTGCTACAGCATTCAAATGTAAGCCAAAGAGTGTAGGGAATTTTCATGGTGGGTGAATTGAGAAATGGACTTCTCTGATTCGATGTACATAGTATAACCAATTCAACAATTCAACTTATAATAAGATTTTGTGGCTATTTTAAAACTGAGGGATGGGTTGGCCATGTTCTGTGTTGCATGCTTTAGGGATAGCAGTAGAACAAAGAGAACTTGATCTCTAAGCTGATGTCAGTCAAAAAAAAGGCAACACAGCTTCAACCGTGACAGAAATTGGCTAGATTTTCTGTTTCATCAAACAAATACAGTGGGGGGTTTTTTCCCTTTAAGCCCAAATCATCTCCAACAACAACACCCATTTTCACATACTGTGTGACATTTACCATGCTCCATTTCCAATAAAGATCTTTCATGTCCTAAACCGAGATTATATGTCCTATAATCAAATGATGATACTTTTGCATTTTCCCTGTCAGTGAGTTTCAAACCTTATTCCTCAACAGTTATCTGCACAGTTCTCATTTATATTAGGTAAATGAAAACTTGGATAATAAAATAGTTTTCAATCCTACTTGAAGATTCCAAGTAAAAATACACCCTGGTAAGCCAGCTTCCTATTTCTCCTAGTTTCTTTGTGCTGAATGAATGTAACAGACATAATTTATATTAGAACTCCTTAGACAATAAAAGACTTTGCAATAAAGCAAACTTTGAGGAAATTGGATATTGCTGCTGTTAACCTCTGAGATAGAGAAAAAGAGAATTTTCCTTCAAAAAAAAAACCCCAGCTAAATGTTGATTTCACTAAGTAAATTCAACTTTGTTATTTAGAATAGAACCGTGCAAAGCTTTGATGTGTGTTTTGATTTAACAAAGCTTTATGTAATACATTCCTTTAAAACTGCTTCAGAAACAATGCAGCTGCTTCCAAAAGTGAAAGGAATCCTTTTCCAGCAATTGCAGTAGCAAGAAAAGAGTTCCATGAATTTGTTACATAGGAAAGAGGAATTCTACTAACTGTTGCAATCGGCTTCTGGAAGAACATTCTCACATGCACAGTGAATGCAGAGAAGCTTCTTCCAATTACTAAAACTGCCAGATGAAGATTTTGAGGCCATTTGAAGTGTCTGATTTATGAGAACCGTGTCCTCTTTTTGCTTTCACCAAGTGATCTGAGGTTGGTGAAAGATATTAAGAACAACTAAAAGGTCTTCTTCTAATAAGATCAAAATATGAAAGAACTGTCAGAGTGCTGGATGCTCAATGAATGTGGCAAAAAGCTGACAGATAACAAAGGAAAAGGAAACCTATTCAACTTCTGTTTGGTTCAGCCTTTTCTTACAAAGAGTTTGTGTTCCATCAGGCAATTGTGAAGGGCAGGGTGAAGTGTCGGGATTGAAAACCAAGTGTGGTGGAAACATGATTAAGGAATACTTATTTACTTTGAATTAGTTTAAATTTCCAGGGCCAGATGGAGTATATCTCAGTGTACTGAAAGAATACGTTGATGGTTTGTGTATTATGTTTGAAAATCCCTGGAAGTTTGTTTCTGAACCGCAAGGGCCTAAATAAGACAGACAAATCCCATCTGAATGTTAGGACAGAGTTCCTAACTATAAGAATAGTTCATCAGTAGAACAGGTTATTTAGAGAAATGCTGAGTTTCCTCTTACTGGGTATGCAAGGGGTTAAAAAGGCATGGTTATAACTCCGGCATTTTTTTTCCTTTGATACATCAGAGCAAAATGAGTTTTCAAAGAAACTAAAGCAATGAATAATATTTGGGCTTCCTTTACACAAGGGATAACAACAGTATTTTAAGATATTTCTTAAATTTGGGGCCCTTCTAGCTAATAACTTTTTAAAAAAAAGCTGAACACTTTGTTATCTCATCATTACGTAAAGATCTACTTTAATACTTTAATAAACCATATGTATGTATGTATGTATGTATGTATCAGGGGTTAAATGTTCCCGGTTCGGACTGGATCGCCCGATCTGGTAGCAATGGCGGTGGGTGGTTCGGACAACCGGTAGCAAAAATCCCTGCGCTCCCCCCCCCCATGCCCAGCTGAGCTGCAAGATCATCAGAGGCTGGGTTTTTTTTACTTTTAAAGGCATTTTTTCTACAATCTCTTTGGCTGAAAAAATGCTTTTAAAAGTTTTTTAAAAAGCCTCTGATGATTGTGCGGCTCAGCTGGAATTGTCAGACGCTTCTAAAAGCATTTTTTTCTGCAACCTCTTCAGCCAAAGAGGTTGTAGAAACAAAAATGCCTTTAAAAGCCTCTGGCGATCCCAGCTGAGTTGCCTGATTGTCAGAGGCTTCTAAAAATGCTTTTAAAAGTTAAAAAAAAAAAGAAAGTTGGCCACGCCCACCCAGTCACATTACCCCACCACCACCAAGCCACACCCACAGAACCGGTAGTAACAAATTTTAGATTTCACCCCTGGTATGTATGTATATCTTGAAACATTCCAGCCAATCTGAGGGTAAAATAAAACCCTCTTTTCTGTAATGACAATGATAAGTAGGAATATTACACAAACTAACAAAGAGGCAAACAGCATAGGCCAGAGGCAACACTATGGATAAAATAATGTGAATGCTATTCTCATTATTGAAAAGTCTTCACTGAGGGGGAAAAATGTCTAGAATTAAAACCCTATTCTATTCACTAGATCACTTTTTCATATTACCTGGGAATAACAATCATTATATTCAGTATAACTTGCAACATTAACAAATTATGGGTACAGTATATGATACACCCCAGATAGTTTTGGATTACAATCCCAATAATTTCAACCATCATGTCCAATGTCGGGGAATTTGTTCAAAACTAGAAGAGAACCAGTTTTCCTACCCAACTGAAGCAAAAAGGTAAAATTCTCATTGTTGTTTTGAATACGCCACACCCACTCCCATGTCTTTGCAGCTACAAAACAGCCAAATTATGGTGACCCTATATATAGAGAAGGATAATTGTTTCATTGTGCTTTCCCTTAACAAAGAAAACTATGTTATGATGACAACTCAGCTTTCTCCAACTTACAGTGGCCCTGTGGTTCACAGCTACCATAATTTTCACCTGGTTTTGAATTGGATTTGGATGTTAAGTTTGACTACTTAGTAAAATTTTCATATCAGAATTTGGTGAAGTGGGTGCTAGATGCCCGTCTTCAATCTGGTGATCTTTCAGTATGATGCATTATTTTACCACAATCCATTTCTTAATAAGCTCCATAGTGAAGTCCAAGTGAGCATTCTTATCAGATAAGAAACATTTCACTGAGAGCTATTTTATGTCTATTATCACATTAAGTCTTCCATAAATTCAAAGACAGCATGTAATAAATTTAATCAGAAAAAAAAATGTTTTCTAAAAGCATTTAAGCGTATTGTTTTGACAGATGGTGCCAGAACTGATTCATATAAAAGTAAAAGATTTGAAAGCCATATTCAGCCAGCAAAGAAAATTTACTATTTTGCTGCCAGAAGAAATGTAGTGCGATTTGCAAAGGAGTACTCCACTGGAGAAGTGAATGTACCCTTCTGCTTCCAGATGAAACAGATTTTCAGAAGGGGAAAAAGTTGTGTAATAAAGAGCCAACTTTTTGACATGGTATATTATAGGGAGTAAAAGAACTTGGCAGATCTCCCAGACGAAAAGCAATCTACTGCATGCCACTGAATTTGCCCTTAAAACAGTGCTTTTCTCAACTGTCAATGTTTTATCATTTTCAAAGTACAGTTACAGAGAGAGTTGTAGTTGTTGTCTACGATGTCCCCGCAATGTCAGTTTTTTCCAATTGCCGATACTTTGAATCCAGTCCTGCTCACCTTGGTCAGCAAAATTGTTTCATTAAAATCGTGAATTGAGAATTTACAATCCCTTCAAGCAAGTCCCACTGGCAACAGTGGAACTTAACTTCTGACACAAAGTGCAACATCAAATTAGAGTAGGGATCAAATAATATGCCAGTCTGCCCACTAAGCAACCATATTTAAGTTTGGCCCATTGCGTAGGTGGGCATGTATGAGTTGATTGCGTAGATGGGCATGTATGAGTTGATTCATGGTTTGATGTGCCATGTAAATCCAAACATTGATTTTAATTGGGTTAGTTTATCGAAGCATGGTTGGATGAACCATTGTAAAGGCATCATGAAAACACAATCATATGTACTATCTTTTTCAAAAGATTAGAATGTGTCTCTTTGCTATAATATATGCTTTAATAACGTTTCTTATTAGTTCTTATTAGCTAGTTGCCAGAAAGTTTTGCATTATTTAAATTGCAAACAATTTTATCACACCCATCTCTCAACATAGTTGAATTTGAATTGAAGGAACATGATAAGCGAGGGAGGGCCCAACAAAAAATGCAACTGAATTATCAGCAGAGGGTCATTTTATCTATGTCTGATAGACATATTTCTCTGAAATTAAATCACAATATAATAAAAAGAAATTGCTGCATTGTAAACATATCTAGGAATTATATGGAAGAAACATATCTATGGCCTTAATGTCACAATTAGAGCTCATTTATTTATACTGTAAGTTAAATAATTTTGTTTGAAAAAGTAAAACCCAACTATGATTTCTATAGACTAAGCTATCTAAATTTTAACATACAATTTGAACAGGGGTACCAGATCTGGGCTGCAAAGAGTCAAGTGATCACTAGATGGCAGCAAAGATATTTGGTTGAGTTTGTTTGTTTGTTTGTTTGTTTGTTTGACTTTTCTTTGCTGCCCTCTGGTGATAGTCTGGATTTTTTGCAGCACAGAGCTAATAGCCTTAGCTACTTCTCTAATTTCATGTTAACAAATCAGTTTCCACGTTCACATGATGTACAATACCCATGATTTGATACATATTTTTATAATGTTGACATACTTCTGCAATCTAGTAAGATTTTGAACAGGGTTCACTTAGGAAAACCATCAATATGAACATGCCAAATCATGTACACGTAGTGCCATTCACCCAAAGTTATTTCAATGAAGACCATTGAAATAAATTAATCTTCACGGTCATGAAAGCAGAAGTATCCAGATGTACTTGCAGGAAAGAGTATGACTGACAAGGCTCAGTCCCTAGTCTACATCACCCTGCACTTCATCTGGAGATGAGACTCTCCAAAGGTCCTGTTTAGATGTTTAGATTAGATGGATAGGATCATGCAAGACACAGTAGCCTTGATGTATCCGTATTTCAGAGCTTCTTAAAAAGTAATCACCACTTTCCTGGAGACTTGCTGGCAGCCTGACTCATAGTCTGCTGACCATCAACTATCCGTCTCCAGTCTACATTAGTTTAGCATGCTGTAAGAACTCATAGAGAGAATTTTAAAACTAGTATGTCCTTCCCATCAAATTCAAACCACTGTTACAATAGGAATTACATACTGTATATAGATTCCTACTTTTTTTATCATTGTGAGAAAAAGATACAACCATGAACTGAAGACAGGAATGGGATAGAAAATATCCCATGTTTTCTCTAGTATTTTTGTGTCTGAATTGTAAGTTCCAAGACTTGCTTGGAAGTTCATTATTGTTGTTGTTTTTTCTTCCAATCAATCATGTCCAGCTGAAGGTTTCTTTTTTGGGGGGGGGGGGCGGGGGCAAAGTTCTTTGGAAATGGTTTGCCATTGCATTCTTCCTAGGGCTGAAAGAAAGTGACTGGCCCAAGGATACCTAGCTGGCTTTATGGGCATGGTAGGACTAGAACACACAGTCTCCCAGTTTCTTGCCTGACACCTTAACCACTACACCAACCTGCCTCTCACAGTATAAATAATATTGGATGAAATGACTTGATGCAGCATAAGACTGCATTCAATATATGAATTATAAATTTACAGCATGAACATTCTTTTAGAAAATTATCTCTACAATAAGTACATCTATGTCCAGACTCATAACTAGGAGCAGTAAGGATTCCATCCATCTTTATTAAAATCAAAGCTCCAGCAATTGATTTTTCCACCATCATGGGCAAACATGCCTTTATTTTTATTTTATTTTATTTGGGGTTTTTTTTTGTTTTCTTTTGAAACTATTCTAGTGCAACACCAATATGGAGTTTGGGAGAAAGGAAGTGAGTGATTGTCCCATTTACCTTGTAAACGTACACAAAAAGGTTTACTAGAGTTTTACAATTATTCACTTTGTGAGACAAATATGGAGTCTTATATGATGTTTTGCCCAGTCCAGATGTATATTTTTTGTTAATTCTGACTCCACAAAACAAGACTTTTTGAAGAGGAAGGAAACAGAGATATTTTTTGTTTTTGTGCAGTACTTAATCCCTTCCTTATTTGAGTCCAAACCATTCCATCTTAATCTTCCAGCCCTTTTCCTACATCTTTCCTTTTCTATCCTACATTTGTTCACAATCTTGATTCATCTTCTATAAATTAGTGTGACTTTATTATTGCTGTTGTTTTTAGTCTGTAAAAACAGACTGTGGACAAGTCCTTGGACAGATGCCACACATTGCCCACAGTAGATTATTCACCTCAAAACTGCGAAGACTCTACTTGTATCTTAATGAGTAACATGATCCATCTGAAATGTTGTAGGCTTAATACCCACAAGGGTGGCAACAATGCTTACAATTTTTTTTTCAGTTTGCCCACACACAAACACAACCCCATTCACACACAGTCTTTGTCTCTTCCTCACACACAAACATATTGGCAGTTCCTTGTTTTAGAAAGCGCTACAAAATTAGAGAATATTAGAACAAAAACACACCAGTTTTCTGAAATCTGACTTCACATCCTCAGAAGGATCTACAGTTAAATGTCATCCTTTTGACTGGCATTTACAATTAATAGGAAGCATGACACTTCAGAATTTTGAATCTCAGCTCATATTCATCCCCAAGTCAACTTGGAAAGCATCCATATCAATCTGAAGAGATTTTGCCTTTTTTAAAGCTTGTCTTATCTGGGTCAAAACCAAACGTTGTGTTCACTGAAAGCTGTTAGATCTGAGGATTCACTGACAGAGGTTTTCTAGACACCAATATCAAGGTGAAGGCAATTCTACCGATGGAAATCCCACCGATAGCTTTGAACTACACCCAACATCAATCAATCAAACAACATGAAAATCAGGCGGAAAGAAAATTATTAAGTTTATTTAAGTTTATGGGAATGGAAAATTGAGCTCAAATGTAAACACTAATTTAGACAAGTCCATTTTAAGCTTGAAAAAAAAAGTTTCTATGGATTGACTACCCAATCCATTGTACAGTATCCTGGTCCCAGTTCAAGTTTTAAGATCTTAGAATAAGAGGGATCAGATGAACATTATAAAAGTTCTTCCTTAGTGAAGACAATGAACTATACATGCCAATGATCTGGCTTTAAAAATCTCTTCCCCCTCTTGTATTTTAATATTAGCTTTACTACTATTTAAGACTGCTTGTTTTATCTCAACAGAAGGTTGGGGGCAATAGCAGTTAACCAGAACCATAGAATCCAAAACCAACTGAAAGTGTTCTACTATCCTAGAGTCAGACAGGGTTGTTGTTTTTTTCTCTTTGGAAAAGTAGAAATCTACTGGCCTCTGATTTCTGTAGACATGGTGTATGTAATGCTCCTTTGGACATATGAAGGACAGCAGAAAAGAATACCAATAGTAAGTTCAAGAATTAAGAATAATGCTCACTTTTTCTGCATCTCATCTGATTTTGATTTAGATTTGGTGCATTATTATGTAAAACATCTGCTAATGTTGTTGTTTCACAAGGCAGTCACTGGCAAGGGTAGAACAATTTGACCAAGATGGTTACATTTCTGAAGGGCTCCCCAGCAAATATAGGGCCAATAACTGCTGATAAACACAAAGGCAAAAATCAAGATCACTTCTAAATCCAAAGAGAAATTGTACAAGTTTGGCTTGTTCTCCAAAGAGATCTTAGCATTACTCCTAGAGCCTAAGAGATCTGTTAAACTTCCATTGGAAATTCTTGGTTTGATGTGAAACTTTCTGGAAAGTCGAAGACTGTATGGTGCAAAAACTAAAGGTGGCATAGGGACAGCGGTTGCTTAAATGCAAGCATTTGGACCTGGTGTACAATTAACAATAAAGTCTGATTGTAGGAAGAATGAAAGAGTTCTGTCGTGCTGTTTGTCTTTTTTTTTTTTCACCCTGTGGAAATCTACTTTCTACGCTCCATTTCTGGATACTGACAGATACCAAAACAGTTTGACAACTGAACTATTTATAGTTCTGTCACTATCCTTCTAATGTCTCCTCTGCCCATTTATCCCAAGGTCGAAGCCTGGGCAGGTTCTTCAGGTTTGTTCAGCGTTCCTTTCATTGTGGCAGATGTGTTTTAAATTGAAGATTCATCTCTTCCAGGGACACAGACTTGTCTCGCGCTTCACTTCCTCCAGAGCAGGCTGGGGGCGGGGGAGGGGGGGCGGACACCAAATTCTTCCCAAAGATGGAAGCGGGGGAGGGAAGTAGACACTATGGATCCAAAAGTTGAGAAGAGCAGTTTTCCTCTCCCCTCTTTCATCTCTGCTGCTTGACTTTCCTTTTTGCAAAAAACCAACAACAGCAGTCAAGGGGACCCAATTTCCTCCCAAGTTTTAGATAGATAGATAGATAGATAGATAGATAGATAGATAGATAGATAGATAGATAGATATTGCTGTCACCTAGCCCCAGCTTGGGTGATATGCTGCCCACACTACTATAATGGTACTAAAAAAACCCACTATAAATCTCTGGTGTGGAAACTGCAGAGGGAAAAAAAACAAGATGTTAAAAAAATAATAAAACCCTGGAAATGATGAGTAGGCAGCCTGGGTGCCCTTCAGATCTTTAGAGGTGGGGGGGCTAACCTGTTCTGATGATTTCTGGCTGATTTAGCCAGGCTGTTAGGAATTGAAGTTCAAAAACAGCTGGACTTACAGCAGAACGTTTTATCTCTGGTAAGGACAGGTAAGTTGCCAAAGCAGGAACCTGACTAAATGGCACGGTTCCCACGTCATCCCCCAGCCCCTAGTTGAGAGCTGCTGTGATCCACAGCAAAAAAAAAAACCACAACGAAAACCCACCCTTCCCTTGTTTTCAGAAGCACCTTCGCTTCCCATAAACCCGACATTCAAGACAAGTTCAGGAGCTGAAATCGGAGCAGCCCTTGGCAGAAGGGAACATTGGGTCTCTGCTAATCCCTTCTTTCCCCCACCCACCTCGACCCCGCAAAACTTTCTTCCCCTTCTCTCATTTTTCCCCCCCTTTCCTTATTCGAATTCAACCGGCTGGCTCGAGAGAGAGCCCAAAGCCAAGCTTCGAATTCTTTCCTTCGGGGCAACCTTCCCCAACCGGGCGCCCTGCAGTTGGGGGGGGTCCACCATCCACACAACCAGGACTCGGGAGAAGGAGCGCTCCAAAGGCTCGGTCGTTGGGAAAGACGACGGCTGAGGAGAGAGAGAGAAAGAAGGAAAGAAAGAAAGAAAGAAAGAAAGAAAGAAAGAAAGAAAGAAAGGAGGCTGCCTGGAAGCGGATGGGATCGCCCGGGGGGGGGGGGGGGGGCGGGGGAGAAAAGCCTGGAATAATTAGACAAAGTTGCAAATAAGCAAAGTCCTTTTTGGCTGTGGACTCTTCTTCTTTTTTCCTCTCCCCCCCTTCCCCCCCCCCCCCAAGGCATGAAGGTGGGTAATTAAGATTTGGGGGAGAGCGCCGGTCAGGTCACCTCCTCTCTGAGATCAGCGCTTCTTTCAAGTGTCCTTCTGCGCGGCCAAAGATGACAACAGCAAATCAATAAGCGCTTGAAATGAAAGGGCGCTCCTGCCTGGCCCCCGAGGCGACAGATTTTCCCACCGCCAGCCAGCCCGACTTTTCCCTCCTCTCCGCCGCTGCCTTCCTCCCCAGCAACTTGTGGCATTCCGCCGCGCCGCTTCGCCCTGTCCCAGGAAGGGGGCTCCTTTCACAGCTTCTGCTCCGGACCCAGGTAAGCGCTCCTGGGAGCTGGGTTTTCTCACGCCGGCCGCGGAGCCGCCTGGGTCCTGCCGGGGCTCGATGGCCTGGGGTGGAGGGTGGAAGGAGAAGGAGCGGGGAAGCCGAGCGGCCGGGGCTTAGAGGGCGTCCTCGGATCTGGAAAGGCAAGCTCCGGCCACTGGCAAAGAAGGCTGCGTGCGACCCGGCTGGCGCAGAGACCAAGCGCGGAAAGGAGGGGGGGGGGTGTCTCCCTTTGTACTTCTTCTACCTCCCTCGCTTTGGTTTCTCAAGATGTCTCTGGGAACTGTGGGTGGGTGGGAGATGCCCCTTTTGTGTTTGCATGGATTGTTGCCTTCTGGCCGAATAAGTCCGGATTTGAACATTTCCACCTCGTGTGTGTGTGTGTGTCTGTGTGTGTCTGTGTGTGTCTGTGTGTGTGTATCTCTACCCGGGTATTTCCTCCTTCCCTCTTTTCTTTTCATTTCTTTATTAATTCCGAGCGTCGGGATGGGACGTTTTAATGAGGTCGTTCATTACCGAGTCAAGGCAGACATTTATATATTCTCTTAGCTCAAGTATTTAAGCGTTCCTGGTTTCGCAATGATAATAGGCTACCGGAACACAGGAGGTAGCAGGATGGGTTTTAATTTATATGCAAATTAATGGGTCCGTTCGAAGGGTTTCCCGCTCTCTGTCTCCCCCCCCCTTTCTATTTGTATGGAATCGAGATGCCGCCTAGACGAGTAATACGGAAATAAAATCATAAAAGAAATATAGGGGAGGAGGAGGGGGAGGGAGAGGAAATGCAGAAGTCATAAAGCAAAAGTGCAGCGCGTGTGTTGTAAACTTCTACCCCATTCGCAAAATAGTAGGAAGGAGGACGAAGACTCGAAAAACATAATTCAAAACTTGGGGGGGGGGGGATAAGTAGGAATTCATTCTTTCATACTGATTAATACTCACAGGTTTTCAAATGCGCCAGTAAAGGTGCAAAATCAAAGATATTTTTTTTCCTTACTGCTGAGATTTCTTCTCTTTCTCTTCCCAATTTTCATATTTAACTCAGTTCCTCGATGAAATTAGAGTCTGTAAATAGAATTCTTATCAGCCATCCTCTTCGTTTTTTTCTCATTATTAGAGTAAGGTGCTAGAATATGATTTTAGTGTAATTATGCTACCATATCAAACATTTTTAGTTTGCATTCCCATCCAAAAATGCTTTCTTTGAAATAACGTTTTCCCCTCCTCCTGGACCACTCACCTAACCGATGAGCAAACGTCTTTTTAAACTGAGTTAGATTTTAGACATTCCCATTGGGGAAAAAAATAGATGATAGAGCAGAATATTTACACTATCCGTAGTCAAACTAACAAAAAGATTTACATTCATTTTACTTAAGAGAAATTGATTTGAAAAAGATTTCATTCTTGGCTAAGAGGCAATTGCATTCTTTTCGTGTTTGTTTGGGAATCGGTAGCTTTGAACATAGCGCACCTTACCAAATTTCATAGGACCCGGTTCTGAATATGCTGTCTGGATTCTACCTTACGCTCAGCCCCATTGAAGTGAGTGGGAATTATTTGGCTACCAAGCGAGGTTATTACAGGATGTTGCATTTCCAGGATCAGCATTTTGGCTAAGGACAGTTTTTACCCTCAATTTTAAATAAGTATAATCTAATGGCAGTTAAAATCGTTTCTGGAATCTGGAATGGGAAATGCTTTGTGAACAGGTCCACCTGATTCCGGAAGTCAAGGGCTTGTATTTAGATTGTTATAACCCGATCGTCAGCTTTGAAGAAATAAACATGCTTTTTTTAAAAAAAAAGAATTGCTACCCGCAATATCAGTCGATTTGTAGACAATTAGTAGCCATTATAACTAGTAGCCAATTAAAATCGGCCTTTGGGAATCTTTCTGGAGCTCTTTTTTTTTTAAAGTGTCCGTTTATTTCCTAAATAAACTAGCCGTCCTTTAATGGAAAATCAAGTGCCCGAAATTAGCACTTGCAACTAACTCCACCTGCTTATTAAGCGAGACTTCAATCCTGCCTTTGCTCAATTCGAGATTCATGGAAATGAGCATTAACAAACTTCTTCGCGGCAAAAATGACTTCAGGCGAAGCTTTGCGGGAATCCGGAAAAAAGGGCCATTTTTTTTTCAAAAGTCCCTTCTTGAACGATGCTTTCGGAGTGTCCTACAAGGGAGTCTCAGATAATAACTGTATTTTTTTTTAAAAAAAAAGTCACTGGGAAAGTCATGCCCCGGTCGTGCAATCGTGTCGCCCCTGCACCCCTTCACAGTGGTAACCTTGAGATATAACCCAGTTGGTCTAACCTAGTTAAGACGCTACACACTTTGTTTACGACTAGTCAGAAGAGCGTCTGGTGCTCTCCGGGACCAAAAGGGGCGAATGTCCTCACCCCCTACCCAGGATTGTGTTTCATTTCCTGGGAGAAAGAAAAAGGGTGCTGGGATGGGGGAGGGAGGGAGGAGGGAGGGGGAGAAAGAGAGATGAGAGAAAAAAGAATTAAAATCCGTGTGTTAAAGCAGCTCCACAGTTTCCAGACAACCTTTCAAAACTCCTGTTTCGAGGCAGTCTGTCTAATATATTCCCCAGCGATTCTGGGCATTAATTAGTTGTTTAATAGGAGTATGACTAAAAATGTAAAAGAAGGATTAGGAGCGTGAAACGTATGTCCAGCTCCTTCCACGCACTCGAGGAGGGAATGAAAATCACTCTGTATCTTATGTTTCTCTACCAGCCATTTGCATTTCCCACCAGCTGCTCACTTCAGCTGCACCCATTCCTAGCCAACGGTAGAGAAGTACCCGGCCCTAGTCGTGCTCCGGTCTGAAGCCCCGGCATTGAAGGGGGCAAGGGAGGCAGCAGCCCGGGGACCAACAAGGGTGGAGGGAAAGAAAGCAAATGGAGACCGGCTGGCAGTCTGACTAGGTAGCGCAGACGGAGAACCAGCCAGCCAGCATTGGCTGGGGCTGGAGGGGGGGGGATTGGGGCTGGGATGGGGGGGGGGGCGGAGAGGCAGGTCTGTGACAGATCCTAATTTGAAGTGCCTGGAAGAGGCAAGTGGTGGGGAAGGAACAGGCGCGCATCTTCCAAGACTCGTGTTGGGAGGAGGAGCAGGAGAAGGAACAGCCCCCCCACCTCCCCTTCCTTTCTCCCGGTCCTCAGACGGATTCAAAGCAAAGGCACTCACAACACGGAGGGTCTGTTTACCTTAGTTATTTTACCCCACTACTGTCCGTACATTAATTAGGTGTATGAAGCATCAGGGTATTCCGGGAGGCGAAGGGCCGCCTGGAAGTCGCTGGGAGCCAAACAAAAGGCTGCATTCTCTCCCGCTCTTTCCTCCCCCCCCCCGTTTCACGACCCACCCATCCAACCACTCCCCCCCCTTCCACTTCACGGAGCGACCGAAAGAGAGATTTTAGGATTAACCCCCATGGATTTATTTCTCCTTCGCATTCCTTATTGCGATACAATAACTCGGGGGGCCCTGGCTCTTCTCCCCTCCCCCCCCCAAGGACGCGAATGCGGGTTGGTCTGCTGCTCCATTTTCACACGTGCGGTTGGGGGGGGGGGAGTGGTGTGTGAAACTATCTGCAGTGAAACGATCCGATTCGAACTCTCGACGCAAGGTGCCTGTGGTGGCCCTTATGTGGGGCACGTTTGATGCTGCTAGAATTTGCATTTCAATATTTTACCTTTTCAAAGAAAATCGGTAGGACAAGCGATAAGGAGGGCGATCATTTCACGTGGCCTGCAAGTGGTATAACACTGCATTTGATGTTTTTTATAAGCACTAAAGTATCGATGGGATAAGAATTTTCCCCCACTAAAGCAATTTTTGTGTTTTATAAATTAATCCACGTGTTTATTCATTTTTTTAAAAAAATTCCAAGCAAATGGGCCTAGGTTTATAGCCCTGTTGTAGAAAAGGATTCCCTTCCAACAAAAGAAACGAAAATGCTTAGAAAATTTAATGGCAGGTATATTAGAATCCATTTAAGCCATCTGTTTTTTAAGCTGATAGGCTGAGAACCAGGCACTTCAAAATGGCGCCTATTTCCCAGTTTCCAACTACTATAGTAAGCGAGTTGAAATAAGGGTGTCAAATTAAAGCAACTATTATTATTATTATTATTATTATTATTATTATTATTATTATTATTATTATTTGAGGGGGAAGACTTAGCTCTTTCAATTATCGTAGAATCGTTTTCCTTTTTTAAAAAAAATGCAAAACACGCAGCAAATTCAAACTTAAATGGTGATCTGCAAACGGTTACCGTATTGAGGTTTAAAAAAATAAGATTTTTATTTTGAAGAGCGTGGAACAAACGCGAAGAACGCGGCCACAAATTTCTTGGGGGGCGTTTTAGGCGCAAGGGTCTGCAACCCAACTTTTGCAATAATTAGCGTGGGGGGCATTTGTCTTTGCAATTGCTGTGATAGATCTTACTAGTATTTTTTTTTTAGTTAACAGTTGGACAATGTTCCCGATTTCCCTTAATGTACACGGAAATCCCCGTGCGCTGTTTCTTCTTGATAGGGTCGAAGTAACCGAGCAGGCCGGATCTCTCCACGTTTCTTCTCTCAGCCAGAGCTTTGCACCCGAGGAAGCGCGCCTGGCCCGGGATAGCTCACCCCCCGCCCCCCACGACCGCCTCTCCGGAAACCGCGCCAACTGCACGGCAGCCATGCCGTTCGGAAACCGTATTTCTTCCTACGCCTCGTGCCTCGTCATTTTCATAAATGAATGATCGGTGACCCCGGGTGAACCTGCTGGGGGCAGAGACAGGCGAGGAAATTCTACCCTGCCAGCCGCTTCTGGGTCTTGTAGGTCGCGAACCTCGCGGCGGAAAAGGCCCTTTTCGCGCCCCCGCGGCCCTCGCCGCCACCCACCCACCCACCTTTTCCCAGCTGCAGCCCGTTTTCCTGCCGAGTTCATCAAGCTGGCTTGAATGTTGGGAAAGCCCGGTGAGCTGAACGGCTCAGTCCAGGCCCCTTTTGCACCGGCTCCAAGGCTCGACTCCGCTCTTGCATTGCGCCCTCTCCCTGCAGGCCCCCCTTCGGGCCTCGATCCTCCTTTACCTCCTCTACGCTCCCCTCTTTTGTTTCTTGCACCCGCCGGCTTCAGCAGTCTCCGTTTGCTGGCTCCCTAGCTGCGACTTCAGAAAAGGAAAGAGAAAAAAGCAAAGCTGGCTTGGTTTAGGAAAGGGAGGAGGGCAAGCAGGCCTCTGGGCTGGGGAAGAGTTCGCCTTCTCCCGGCCTCGCTCTTTCGCTTTCTCCTCCGCTTCCCCGGGACGGAGGACACCCCTCTCGGCTTCCGACTTTTCCTGTCCTCTGCGCCTGTTTTGCTACTTTGCTTCTTTCACCGCTGCCTTTTCTCTCGCCTTCGCTCCGCCGCATCTTTTTTCTTTCTTTTGGTTTGTGGTGGTTTTTTGTTTTGGTCGTTGTGGTCTCTCTCTCTCTCTCTCTCTCTCTCTCACACACACACACACACACACACACACACTCACTCACTGCCAGTCTCTCCCTTGGAAACTTTTAACTGTTCTTAGTGAAACTTTCAATCATAAAGAGCCTGTCCCTCCCTCCCTCTCAGTTCACTTCCAGGCTCCCTTCCTTGCTCTTCTTCTGTCTGTCACGGACGTTTTTGATTTTTCCTTCTCCTGTCAGCCGCTCGTTTCTGCCGGGCTTTTGTTAAACTGGCGTCCTCCACGTATCTTGGACTCTACCTCCCGTCACTCCCTGACCAATAGGCGTTGTAGTCCATTACTTCTACTGCGCCTCCAGCTTGATAATAGAGGTGGCTCTAACCTTCCCCCCCCCCCTCTCTCTCTCCTTCATTCAGGGTCCATCCGTCTGAGTCCCGTTGTTTTTTTTTTCCTGCCCCCACAATCCCCTTTCTTGGGCACCGTCCTTTCCCAGAAGCAGCTGGGCCGCCCCTGCCTTCTCCTCCTCCTCCTCCTCCCCCGTTATTCACCCCTACCTTTCCCCCTTCCCTCCCTCCCTCCCTCCGCTCGGCTTGGCCGCCGACTTCAGTTTGGTGGAATCTCTGCTGACGTCACGCGACTCCCCCAGCCAAGCAGAGCGAGCCGAGCCGAGCGGAGTTGAGCGGAACAGGAGCCGCAGGAGAGCCCGAGCCAGGCAGGGGGAACCGGGTCGCCCGCCGGGAAGCTGCCCCGTTGCTGCTGCTGCTGCTGCTGCCGCCGTCGTCGCCGCCTCCGCCACCAACCCAGCCGGGCCCGGCTATTCCGTCCCCTTCCCTTCCTTCCACGGGCTGCTCGACGCCCCCGTTTCTTCACCCGGGGATCCTGCTGGGCTGCCGCCCTTCTCTGACTCGGGTGGGCCTCGGGAGTTGCTGCTCGGGGCGCTGGCGGCGGTGCGACCCTTTCCCAGACTTCTCCTCCCCCGCCGGGGGATTTGCTCAGCGCTTCGGGATCCAGGACCATCCCCGCCGGGCAAGGCAGGAACCATCAACTGGAGCCGGTAAGCCCGAGCCCGGAGGTGGGCCGCGCAATGCCCCTGGGCCAGCGGTGTGAGTGGAGGCCAGTCTGCAGATGGAGTCCAATTCGGGCGGCTGGTCCCGGCCGGTTTTTGTTTGGGGGGGGGATGCCCCCGTCTGGCTCCGAGACTTCGGCTTCCTGTGCTTGATTGGGTCAGGGGCTTCCAGTGGGGTCTCGTTCATTTCAAGGTTCTCCCGTTGCCCGATTTAAGACGAGCGCCCTTTCCTTCTGGTTTCCCGTCTTTTCTTTTTCTACTCCGTTTTTCCCTTATGGCTGATAAACATGTCTTGGCATCCTGGTCTTGCAATCTCCTTGGGATTCGGGAAGGGGAGGGAGGGAGGAAGGACGGAAGGAAGGAAGGAAGGAAGGAAAAGAAAAAGAAAAAGAGAGAGACCAGGTCCTTTTACGGAGCTATCTCAAATGCAGTTCTTTGCAAAATATGATTGGCCCTCCGTGTCCTTTAATGTTTTTCATCCAGTCTTGGGCGAAAAAAATCGAGGAGGCCAAGTTGCCAAGGAGTTGCCACAATGAGGCCGAGTCTTGCTCTATAACTGAAGTGCAACTTTCCTAAACACATAATTGCAATTATTACTCCTAGGGTGGTTTACTATGGCAAACCATGTGGTGCACCGGGATTCTGAGACTTGGATGACTTAATTTTCGCGAGATCCTCAACGTTCTTTTTTGCTTCCTGTCGTCTCATTTAAAAGGCAACATTTTCTGAAGTTTGTGGCAGGTTTGGGGGGTGTTTTGTTTTGTCTTGTCTTGTCTTGCCTTCTGACTGCATCATATCCCTATTATTAAATCTGGTTCCTCTTCCAAAGGCAGTATAAAGAGTAATTTGTGTTTCTTTTATTTTTAAGGAACAGGGGGAAAGAGACCTAAATTAAACAAGAAACCAGGCAGGAAATAAGAGTTCAGGGGGGGAAAGGGAGGTCCCTCTAATTAATTTAGTTGGCTTTACAAAAGTTCCTTTACATTCCACGGGGTGAATCCACCTTTAAAGAGAAATGCAACATTCTTCTCTTAATTTTCAAATATTCCAAATAATGAAAACAAATCCTGCCTCCTATAATTTCTGGCTATGTCTTTTGATGCCCATCTTGACCTATTTTTGCACTTTTTGAAGAATGCCCATTTGTATCGCTAAGAATCAGGTTATAGGTCTATCTAAAATGCCATGAAAATGCAATTGTGAGTCACTTGCTATTGATGAGGGAAGGCGGGGGACACCAAATACCAAATTCTAATCTGCAATGCGATGGTACTTCATTTTTTGCATTTCAGTAAAAGGTGCACTTTATTTTATTTTAGCTATTTTTGGTTAGAGTGTGCATGCGTTGCTCATAAAAGCAATTTAAGTTTGTGAATTTAAAACAATAAAATGAAAATGAGAGGCAAGTATGTGATGAAGAAAACGGGGTCCCGAAAATAATGATTCTAGTTGTAATATTGATTGGTGGACTCCAAATTATTTGGTAGAGGGTCCCATTTATTCTATTTATGTGATTATTTGAATGTACTGTATAAGCAGTCTAGCATCTGGAGCTAATATTAATAAAGCCTAACAGTCATTCCCAAGAGCCTTCCCCTGCCCCCTCCACCAATAGATAAATTTGCAGGTTGGGTGTTTAAAAATCAATATTTTTTTCTCGGCAAAAATCACGGTTCCTTTCTTCTTTCTCACTGTAGTACTAACCTTACTTGGCCAAGTAAGTTTTAACGTGGTGCTGCCTTTCGTATAAATCTGAGTAGACTTCAGCTGAAAATTTATTTCTCAACTATCAGGAATCCTTGCAAACAAATAAATATTTATATTCCAAAATAAGTAAGAGCAAGATTTTAAAACAATAGATAAATAGAAGTCCTGATATTGCTTTTTTTTTAGAATAATATTTTCTAGTGGTTCAGTTTTTGGAAGTGAAGGACTTAAAGCAAAAGTTATCTGTCTCTGTGTGTTCAATTAATTAGCCTGTAAGGCAAGTGATGAGCCTGAGAGTTTGAATTTATCCTGGGAAACCTGCTTGACAAAACCCACTTTAAGGACCCTCCAAGAGACATTAAAAGGGACTCTCAACTGCCTTTCTCTAACAGTTTCACTACAGATCTCAAATTAGGCCTTCTTGTGGGAAAAATGTCTTGTCTGCTTCTTCTGTTGTAGCTCAGAAGGTAAACTGTTCGGGGCATCTTACATGTCAGTCTTGACTGCTGAAAAATAAAGAACTTACAGTCTTTTCCATAGTTCCCCTGGCCACATACATTAAACCAAAGCAATATCTCAATTGCATCTATTGCTGGCACACAGTTCTACTCCAAGAGACTTAGGAATAGCTGATGGCTTGGAAAGAAATCAGATGGCTCTGATCTGAGATCTCAAGGCCAGGCCTGGGTGGGAAGAAGTCAGCAATCTTACTAGCTTCTAGGAATTTTCTCCCTGGAGCAAGAAAACTGCATCTTCATCTGAAAAACAGTTTTCCTTGTGAGACGCATGTTTTGCAAGTCAGCTTAAATAGGGTGGAGAGCTATCACCCTCATCATCATCACCATTAAATCAAGGGGATTATTGTTCATCTTCCTGGCTGTTTCTGATTAGCCAGTTAGGCAGAGCTGTCCTGTCCCCCAAGGATTTCTGAGAAGGCTCAGAAGGATAAATTGGTTAAGAGTGAGTGGGCCCGTTAACACACTGAAATGGTGGAAGGGAATATTGGGGAATGGGGATGTTAAATTATCCAACTGAAGAGGAGATGCAAATTTTCTATCAGAATTACCATAAGTAAACATTTGAAGCCTGGACTAATAACCTCCCATCTGTGTTACTTCATATCGAGTTAGTTGAGAGCTCTGGTAATGATTTTTGTAATATCTCCCAAACAGACATCTTAATCAGGCACTAATCTGGTTCCTTTTTTTTTCTTTCTTAACACCTCTTTTTTTAGTGTTAAGTTATGGTGTCTTGTCTGTTCTGTTCTGTTCTGCTCTGTTAAATTTTAAAAGTACTCTTCAGAACAATTAAAAGTTGGAGTGAAGGGAGCACCTAAAGTGTTAGGAAGGCAGCCTCTCTCCTTTCCAGCCAAAGGAGGAAGGCAGAGAAGGGAAATGGCCCATTGCCTTTCTTGCCCCTGTTTCCTCTCCATCCCAAAAGGGCCTCCCCTCAAAGCTGCACTGGAGAGGCTGCGTCCCCTACGTGGAAAGGGGGCTCAGACACTTCATTTGGGCTTCCATTCTCTACCAATAAACCACAGACCCCTGATAGTGGAAATTCAGACCCAGATCTTCCTCTTTTTCGTGGTCAATCCACACTAGTGATTTATAGCAACACCATCCACCAATCAGTGCCATTGCGGTAGGAAGGCTGTCTCCATCGCTGTTATAGTGGCATGGCGATGGTTCAGTGAAGTAGACACTGCAAATCTTTGGAAATGGAAAAGGGGTCTCTACAGCAAGACACACCTGCTCATGTCTCTTGAAAAGAACATCCCTTCCCACGTGGTGGAGGTGACACCCATCAAACCTTCCTGCTCCGTTATGTAAATTGCAGCATTGTTAAAGCTGAATATCTTGATTTGCTCTCCTGGCTCAAAGATGTCAGCTATTGATTTATTCCAGTGGATTTAGACAAGACTAACATTTCATAGGATCAGGCTGGGTGAGCCCTTGTTAACTCATGAGCAGCCCAGCTTTGGTTTTATTTGGGAGTCTGTTGCACTGAACCACCTGAGCTTTGCTTTCAGGTAAATGCCCAGGCTTAAGACCATAATATTGTGAAGGAGACTGCAGCCCACCTCACCCACCCCCAAATCCACAGGGTTGATTTCCTCAGTGAAACCAATCTCAGACTTGTTGATGATTTGAATCAATCAGTCAATAAAATCCCGCAAGTTTAGAGAAGCCCATTTTTAGGAAGACAGATTGTAAAAGCTGGGGTTCCCCCCCCCCCATCAAAAATGAATGGATGGGGAAATGTGCCATTTAAAACTTAAGAAGAAAAAATTCGTTTTGGATAGTTAAATTGAAGCACACACACACAGGAGTGATTAGAACTTTCACACTAATGCATTTTTATTTTATTATTATTCAAGAGGTGTCTTCTTCCCTTTGTTCAGGATTGGATTTTCTTTTCTCTCTCTCTCTCTCTTTTCTTTCTTTCTTCTTTGCCATGCTGTATGCAGCATCCCTATTTTTAAAAACCTCTCTGAGAAAATCCACTTTTCCCTCTAATTATATAACCCCTGCAGATCTATGTGCATTGAAACGATTCTGTCAGGAGAGAAATATCCCGGAGCCACTGGGCATTTGTCAGATTCCAGGCGTGAAATGTTGCACATGAATTCAAATTAGGTTTGCATCAGTGGACTTGGTTTGTGTGTGTGTGTGTGTGTGTGTGTGTGTGTGTGTGTGTGTGAATTTATTTCAAAATGAAGTTAATGCAGAGTCAAAATTCAGATTCAATGAATGAGAAAGCTAGATGGCTTTCTCAAACTTTCTTCTACAGTCCAAAGCTTAAATCACTGGTCAAGTTGATTACCTGAATTTAATCTTTTATTTCTTTGGTTGGAACATCAGAATTTAAAGCATGTGAAGTACATCTGCTTCACTCCCTGGCTTGAGCTGCACAGGTGAAAGAGACCTGCAAGTGTACACACACACACACACACACACACACACACACACACACACACACGGGGGTGGGGGGGGAGGAGGAATAGACCTCACAGGGATGACCTCAAATCAGGGTGTGAGCAGAGTCTGGTCAAAAAAGTTGATGCATATGAAGAATAAGTAAATTTTGGAGTATATGATTATGATCACCATCTTGACTTTTTGACAACACCCGGCATCCAGACACCTCTGGAGTTCAGCATTCTTGAAAGCAAATTTAGCAAACCCAATCTGCTCTTGGCTTTTTTATACCAGCTTTCCCAATCTGATCCCTTAAATGCCCTTTCCCCCAATTTCCAGGCTTCACCATGCTAGCTGGCATCTACCTGAGCTTAAATCAAAGTATTTGGCTGAAAAATAATGGGAAATTGGGATCAACCTTTAGGTATAACTTTATTGTAACTTTATTGTGATTTTATGTATTTATTCATTATAACTTACGGTTTTACTTTACTCTGGATATTACCCAGAGTCATTTTGGGGCGAGATGGGCGCCAAATTTAATAAATAAATAGGCGTCTAGAGGGACCATTTTTTTCCTTCCCCATCCATTACTGAAGGGTAGCTTGCTTTGTTTTTCTTTAAAGCCTTCCTATTTGTTTGTTTGTTTTTTTTCCCTCGTTTGACTTCGTGAAGCTGACGTTTATTTCGCCTGTCATCTCAATGCCAATCCGTCTGATGTTTTGCAGATAACGGGTTATGGAGTCCAACTGCCGTAAACTTGTATCGGCTTGCGTCCAGTTAGGTAAGAAAAAAACGTTTCGCCCCGAATTGCTTTTTTTCTTCTTCATTTTAATCGGAACGACCTGCAGAGATTAAGGTCGAAGTGTCCTTGCACGCCGTTTACTTGTTGACTTGTTTTCCAAAAACAAGAAAGAAATCTTAAGGTCGTGCTGGGGGGGGGGGGGGTATACATATATGTACCGGGCGCCTTCACGGGGTGCACAATCAGGGGTAAACCTCGGGGCTCAGAAACCCACCTAAAATCCTCCAACACACACACACCCCTTCGCCCCAATTGATCGGGCGAGAATTAAGGCATCCTCCGTCACTCAAGCGCTGTCCCGGACGCTTGTTCCTCTCGGGAGTGGGGAGTTACAGCCAAAAGCTTCGTGGCTCACGAACTGAAAAAAGAGCCGCGAGCCTTCTAAGCGCCCTTTGCAGTTCGACGGCCCGGTTCGCCTCATCGCAAAACTCAGAAACCCAACAGTGGAGGACAAGCAGCTCCTTCGGGAGGGTGGAGAAAGAGGGACAACGGAGGTCCGGGGAGAACTGGAAGGCTATGGGCTCCTCCAAGAGGACCAGCGCCTCCACCTTCGCCTTTCCCAGTGCCGTCGGGGGTATCCTCCCAAACCCCATCATTCCCAGCCAGCCAGTGAGTGGCTAAAACACTAAGAGCTTGTCGATCAGAAAGGCCGGCAGGCAGTTCGGTGGGTTGGAATCCCTAGTACAGGTCTCCTGCGTGAGCACGGGGTTGGGCTAGATGACCTCCAAGGACCCTTCCAACTCTGTTACTGTTAAACTGAGGACTACACACACACACACACACACTTTCTTCCCTCTGCGGAACAAACAGCCCTCCTTCTCTTTCCCTCCTAGGGGTGCAACCTTCGACCGTCGAATGTCTCTTCTCCAAAGACTCCGATATTAAAAAGGGGGACTTCGGCGAGGCTCCGGAAGGCAGGAAAGAGGCTTCCAGCAGCAAACACTTCGGCAGGGCCCACCCCAGCGCCAACGGTGAGTCGAGGCGGCCCGCCTCTGCCTGCTCAGACGGGGCAGGGGGGGTGGGGGCAGAGATCGGAGACCCCCCCCCACCCGACCCCAGGGCTCTAAGGACGGCGGTGGGGCGAGCTCACGGCTCCCACGACCGAGGCAGGCTCTTCGCTGAGCCCGCAAAAAAAAAAATTAAAAAAAAAAACCCGGGGGGGGGCGCCGCCGGGGGGGGGGAGAGGGGGGCACGGTGGGAGAGCCAAAGTAAGGGGAGGGGTCTCCCCTCTTTCCCAAAGCTTTCCGAGCAGCTGTCGGTTCGTCTGCGGCAAAAACCCGGGCGAGGGTTTTTGCGCGCTCTCCCAGCCTTCCTCGCGGCGCAGGGCGGCGAGGTGAAGGCGGTGCAAGGTCGCCCTCTGCTGTTGGCGATGGGTGCGGAGCGGAGAGCGGCTCGGTGAAAATGTGCTTTTGGCCAAGGGAATTTGATCGCGGGTTTTTTTCCCCCTACCTAATATTTGTATTGAGCACACATATTTGCCAGAAAATGCTATACCGGCGTGCCACCCTTGGCGGTTTTATTTTAAACCCTCCCCCCGCCCCCAAAAAAGACCTCGGTTGATTCGCCTGTATCCCCATTGAATTCGAAGCGTTCGTCGTCTAAGTTGCAACCCCATCGCTTACAGGCGCTAGCAGTAATGGTAGGTGTAGAAAGTTAGGACCAAAGATTTTATTTATTTTATTTATTTATTTATTAGTCCAATTTATATGCTGCCCTTCTCCGTAAACTCAGGGCTGCTTACAATGCATTATAGCAATAGCCTACATACTTTTTTTTTGTATATTCATTTATTTATTTCATGTATTTATATGCCGCCCTTCTCCAGAAGGATTCAGGGCGGGCGAACACAAGTTAAAAACATGTACAACAAAATCCCATTTTAAAATCAAATTAACTAATAAATGATAAATAATAAAACCCAGAATCAGAGTCAGCCTATTTGCTTGAACAGCCAAGTCTTCAAATATAAGTATATATAAGGTATAAGTATATACCTGCTTATTAGGGCTTTCGGGGCCCCTAAGCGGTGTTGTTCTATACACAGTTGGCTTATTGCCCCCACAATCCAGGTCCTCAATTTACCTACCTCGAAAGGATGGAAGGCTGAGTCAACCTTGAGCCTGGTGAGATTCGAACTTGCACTAATTGCAGGCAGCTGGCAGCTAAGTGCTAGCACTTAACAGCACTTTAGTCCGCTGCACCACCGAGGCTCTTTGAAGCTCTTCGAAGCCTCGGTCATTGCTTTTAGCGGCAATGATAGGTCTTTGCTTTTTGCCATCCTCGGGAAAAGACAAGTGGCATTTTCCTTGTTTCTTTCAGTTAAGTACCGATGTTTATTTAAAATATATATGTCCCAGTATATTTTTTAAAAAATCTCCGTAATAAGGCGAGATTTTTAGCAGCCTGAATTGCTTCCCAATCCAAAATGGGAAAATAGGGAAAAGGGGGGGAAAAACCCAGCCCTTTTGCTTTTTAAAGCAATAACCTGGAAATAAAAGTAAACGAGACTTTTTTTTTTTTTGCAGTGGTATACAATCCTAATAAGATGGCTCTGGCTGTTCTTGTTTTTAGAAGGCAGTTGGGTTTAATTAGCAGAAATGCCATTTCGTTAATACCCCCAAGATAATAACAACTTTCTTCGGAGCGCTGTTTATGCAGATGGGCACGGTTGTTTATGAGAAATCGCATGGATTGTTAAATCCAATTGCTTCCTAATTGGAAAAGTTCCACTGAGTTCCAGTGGCACAGCCTCCTTTCAGAAGAAAGTACCCGGGTAGAAGTGCTACTCAAGTCGTTTCAAAAGCATGGCTATACACAATGCATAGAAAAGGGATTTAGGCATCTATCCTCCATCATGCATGGTTGGTCCACCGGCTTCCTTGGGGTGATTTTAGCACAAATGAATCTCTTTGGCACATGCCCACAGCAGGGGGGTGGGGGTGGGAAAACATTGTCGACGGGCATGTTCGTGCTGCGGTTGGTAAAAGTGGGGTTGGGGAAGCCACCTTCAATAAGACCCCCTTCACCTAAATTACAGCTTCTATGATTCCCAGCCAGGGGGACCCATCCTTTGCCGGGAGTTGGAGTGCAGTTGACACTGCCGATTGGAGATGATCAGAGTGGTGATCTAACCCTTTTGCACGGAGTGTCTGGCACTCGCCTGGTGATCTGGTCGAAAGAATGTTTGCCATAGAGATTTGCTGACAAGGAAGTGTATATACAAAAGTGCACTAGTTCGGTGCAATTCCGCTGAATGGATTGCGCACCACCGGGGCGAGGTCTCAGCTATTCAAGGGATGAGTAAAATTCGACTGGGCGTGAACCTCATATTTCCAACGCGCACGGTGGCGGCATTTGCTGCCACAGAGTTGCACCCGCGCAAGAATTCAACGCCACCCTTGAGGGGAAAAAGCCTTTGTAAGACAATAAAAGCGAATTGGCTGGCGGCCTGAGTCTGCCAACGAGCTCACCAAAGAGATCTCCAGCCTAAAGTGTTTTGACTCAAACAAGGGGACATACCGTAAAAGATCCCTCCCGTGCAAAGAACGGCTCTGAGAATGATGAGTTGGGAAATCACATTGAAAGGTACGTTATCGAGATTTTTTTAAAAAACAAACAAACAGAAAAACACCTTTTCCAGGAAGAGTCAAGTGTTGAAGGAAGCCAGTTCAGGGATCAAGGTTGTATGCTTCAATCAGATCCAAGTGCCAGAGCTGGGATCCTCACAGAAAAAGGCAAAATTTGATTCAGGAGGGAGAGGGGACCCACAATAGAAAGCTACTTCCATATTCTGTGGATGCCCCAAATCAAATTAGGTTGAAACTTCCATAAGCCTAGCAGAGCGGCTCATCCAACAGACGATATTGGCTGCATCCAGCCGTGATTAGATGACTTTTTTAGCTAAAGAAAAATTGAGGGTTTTTTTTCCCCATCACGGCCTCCCCTGGAAAACAAATTGTAATTTTTGTAACTACTCATTCTGCCTCACGAATTTTGCATCCTATTCATTTCCTGCCCTATGCAATATGCCACAAGGTCTTTTTTTTTACCCTCTTGAATGAGAAAAGAAATGGCCAAAGGTTGTTGCTTTTTTTTTAAACTAAGGATGGAATTTTTTAAAAAACCTGTTTTTGTGCTAAGCTGAGGACCAGATGGAACAATATTGGGAAGAGACTCCAGGGCTAAGTAGATATTCTAAGTGAGAATGATGGAGTTGTCAATAGGACTCACCTGCTTTTCAAACCTTCAGCTTGTTAAAATTCTACACAACGGAATGAGAAAATTAAGAGAATTGTAATCCCACCTATGGAAGGATCGGGGCCTTGGGTGGGAACAGGCAATATTTTGTATTTTAGAAAGTGAAGACAAAGCCATGGGGAACTTAAAAGACATAAACCGATCAGATGCATCTGTCCAAATGCCATAGATGTCAAGAAGAAAGGCTTCAGGAAATGTTTAACGCAAGTGAATTTGAAATGGCTCAAAAGTGTGCCTTGTATCCTGTATCCTTCCCCACTTCCTTACTTTCCTTCATACAGTATAAATGGGACTTACTACCTATGTAGACCAATTTTATTCCTCAGTAGAGTGCATAGGATTATTGCTTTCGGCAGCTATCCTATGTTTAGCAAAAAGAGCCTCAAAAGGAGGTCTAAAAAAGATTTCTGATAAATTCATTCAATGAAATGAGTGACCACTGTGCCCAATAAAATCATCTTAAGGAGCCAGTTAGTTTCAGAGAGAGTTGTGTGTCCTTTTCATTCCAAAACCTATTTGGCAAAGTGAGAAAGAAAGGATGCTTCCATTGATGGATTTGACGCAGTCTTCTTGTCTGCTTGCATTCCTGGAATCATCACCAAAATGAAGGATTCATTTTGTTGAAGAAGATATTTTGCAATGGAACTCATACATCTCCCTCCAGCTTGTTTGTTTTAAATGCAGTGAGAAAGTTTTGGCAAAACTTAGAACAATTTGCAAATGTCACCAAAATGCCCAGGTTTTGACTTCACTAACCAAATATTCAACAACCTTCCTATTCCAAGATGTTCCAGACTTGCTGGAACCACACATCTACTCATAACCTCTAGGGTTTTTTTGGCCAATGGTTGAGGATGATGGTCGCTGTAGATGAGAGAATATGTTGTTCAATACATTCTCAACAACCTCACTGGGTGGGCAATGGGCAGTTTGTAAAACTAGAGATTCTTCTTCCATGCAATAGTTCAATGCACATTTAAGTTGGAATAAATCTTAAATTCAGTGGGGTTTACTTGTGAATAAATATATGTATGATCTTGCTATCAAAATAACTGAAATGTAAATGTTGCTGACTAGTTTAATTCAATTATTTGGAATATGTTGAGGAGTATCGAGCACGTAGCTCTATGATCAATCCAATGAAATCTGAGAACTCTAACCTTAAGATGTATTTCATCCAAAGGTCTTTGAAAGACTTTTTGACTTTCTGCAATCCTTAAAACAAATTCTCCAAGCAGATGCAATTCCAGGCAAGGCTTTACTTAAGCAGGAGGGGCTGAATTCACTGGAATGGGGTTTTGTTGTTTGTTTTAAAAATACAGACAGGGGGAAACGGGTCCAGTTGGGCCAGTGTTTGTGACAAACCTGTTTTTCTAAGTCTGGGTGGGATGTTTCCTAAACAGGCTTCCTAGAAAGTAAACTGCCCTGAACGTAGGCAAAAAAAAAATAATATATGGTGCTATTCTGGGCAGTGCTTAAATTTAAGCTGACAAGCATTTAATTGAAATCTTAATGTCCAGGTAAGCCAGGCAAATGTGAACATCACTTATTTAAGAAATCTGATTCAAAGAAGTACTGAGAAAGGTTTATAAGTTAAGTTGCCTATTTATCCTTCTTTCTTTCTTTTTAATGGAGACATGTTGCTAGGGGGATTACTCCTTCATAGATTTTAAATATGTTAATTGACCCCAAACAATTCCTCAATTCAGTACCACCTAGCTTAAATTTGGCATTGCTTTTATTGTTGTTTTAATGCACACCTTCGAAGAGGCATTTTGTTTGTAAAAGACAATACTTTTTAAAAAAGATAATACTAATGACTGCCACACAGGTCTAAAATCTGTCTGTCTGTCTGTCTGTCTGTCTGTCTGTCTGTCTGTCTATCTATCTATCTATCTATCTGCATCCAGCCATTCTTCCATTCACACTAATACATTCTTCTTCTTGTAGTATTGTTATTATAGACTATATAAAGATTCAATTGCTTTGAAATTAAAACTATGTATTTGTGTATGTATTGAATTATTGATTTATATCCCAATATATACAAAAGTCTCTCCTCAAACTTTCCCACAACAGCCCTGATTAGGTAGGTTAGACTGAAAGAATAATTGGCTCAAAATCACCTAATGAGCTTCCAGGGTTGGGGGTAAATTTTCTTCTGAGTCTCCTCAATCTTGGCCTTTACCTTCACCACCATGTCAACAATATAGAGTGATTCCAGCTGATTCCAATCAATTTGGAATGTCAGTCCAAATTGATGTTGGTCATTTGGGCGTAAAAATACATATGCACCAATGTGTAATAATCCAAATGAGTCCTAAACCAAATAAAATGGCTATTTGAACCAATTTAATTTCAAAATCAACCTTAATCGGATCGGATCAATTCATAAATGTGTAACATTTATGTTTTGCTTTCCAACTATAGTTGATACATGTTAGCATAAGGATATCAGAAAAGCTAATTGAATGAAGCCAAGACTATTTTTTTTTGTCTGTCTTTGTTTCCCATGTCAATGGAATGCCTTAGTGTAGGGCACCTGAGCAACTGATACTCAGTGGGAATTGAATATTTTTATGCATTGATCCTAACTCATTAAGTCATTAATCGTGTTATTGTACTCCCCTTCCAAGGTGTCATTAATCTTATTAATCATTAATAGTCTTATTTTATTCACCTTCCAAGGTGCCTGTGTGCACTACATCTTTTAGGACTTTCATTTCATTTTAATACAAGCACTAAAACGTGTAATTTATTGAGCAACATTTGCTAGGGCAGATAATGTATTTTTCATTTATCAATTCATTAAAAAAAAATTCCATAAGACAATCCACAAGATTTAAGAGTTGTTAGAGAAGGAGTTGAACACCTTCTGATTAGATCTCCCTACTGAACTGGGACCTAATGTTCTTTATTGTGGAAGTCAGCTATCTGAGTGGAGTGAATAATTGTTTCCAGAGAAATGCTGAATTACCGTAGGCATTAAGCGAGCTTTGGGATGCTAAAACTCCCATTGAATTCAACTTGCTTATTTTGGATGGACGTACAACCAATACAGGACATACAGGTTATCTGTGGGACTGTCTCACTACACTGGGATTGGCCCATCCCATTCATGCTGCCAGAGAGGCATGGTGTGGGTCCCGTCAGTCCAGGAAGAGACCCTTCTCTGCTGTTGCTCCTGCCCTCTGAAACACCTTGCCCCTCCCATATGAGGTTGGCCCCAATCCTTCTATCCTTTCCTAAACCTGAAGATCTGACTCTGCCAGTTGGCCTGTGGCCCCAATGGGGGAAACAGTTCAATGGAGGTGGTTCAATGGAGGTAACAACAGATCCCACCGTCCCCATTCTTCCCCTGCCCTCCCCATGTATCCTTGGTTTTTAATTCTTGCTTTTTATTTATTTATGTTATATAGTTACCTTATGGTAGGATGGGCACCCAATAAATTTTGTAAATGATTACATACTTATGTGTATATATAAGGATGTTAAGGGGCTTCATTCTATATAGTCGTAAAGTTTCCAAACAGTTTTATTTTTCAAAGGGCTGTACATCAAGTTTCCCATAGGCAGAATGTTAGTTTATCTCAATTCACTGCAGAAAGGGCACTCCCACGTCCCAATTGCTTCAGCTCACAATTGTCAAGTGATGCTCTGGATAATTTATCAGGGTTCTCCTGCAACTGACCTATGGGTGTGCTTCAGATTTAAGAGACAAATTAAAAAATATTCCTTGGATGGATTACGGTTTATAACACGATATAATACACATCTCTTCTGAATTCAGTTTTGAATCAGAATTCTGACTCACTAAATTCCAAATAAGTGAGTCTAGAATTGCAAACTTAAGCATACTTCCTGCCCTAGATTTATCATATACTAACTGGATCCCCGTGCTTTGCTACAAAACTATGTGATCAGGCTTGATAAATCAACATTTACAGCTTGAATCCTCCCCTATCCTGTCCCCTTCTCTCCCTCAGGCTGGCCCCATAGATCCTCTCCTCTCCCCTTCTCTCCCTCAGGCTGGCCACACAGAAGCTTCTCCTCTCCCCTTCCCTCCCTCAGGCTGGCCCCATAAAAGCCTCTCCCCTTCTCCCTCAGGCTGGCCCCACAGAAGCATCTCCTCTCCCCTTCTCTCCCTCATGCTTGCCCCACAGAAACGTCTCCTATCCTATCCCTTTCTCTCCCTCAGGCTTTCTAGCCTCTTCTCTCCCTCAGGCTTGCCCCACAGAAGCCTATGCTATCCCATTCTTTCCAGAGTTATTTTCAAGTTGGGAGGGGGAGTAGAACGTCTAACTAATTAGCATCAGAGCGTGTTAATAATGATATAGGAAATACTAATGCTCTGATGGTCATTTCGAAAAAACCTTTCTCAGTGAGCACCTAGAAGCCAAGAGGAACATACGTGGCAAATTCCAAGTTTGTAGGCTTTACGGTTCTGGAGATTTCGTGATTAATGCATGAGTGGTTTTTGCTTTTATATATATAGATTTATGTTAGTGCATGCAGCCTTTTAATAGGGAAGCAACTCTGTGGGGACTTTCTTCTGAGTTAAAGGTGTTTAGAATAATTTCAGCAACCAGAATGTCATCTAGGCCATCCTGGCTACATTTGAACCACAGACCTATTTCTAGACCATGTTTCAAACCTGAAACCACATCAAGTAATATGGAAAATAATGAAAGTTTTCTTACATGTGTGGAATCTCTTTTCCAGAATAACCTTTATGATGAGGAGCCTTAGGCCTCAGAATTCTAAATCATCTTCAGTTTTGTTGGTGCCCTGATGGTTTTTATAGTTTGTAGGGGAAGTTGCAAGGTCTGTGAAGATTTTTCTTGGGAAACAGGAATATTTCTTAAGTATGTCTACCATGCTGAAAAACTAATGAAATGATGTAGTTTACTTCTGAGTAAACTACTTAGGCACAGGAATTAATCCCTTTAGAATTAATTTAATTAATAGGATCCCTTAGGATCTTTAAAAGAAGAGACTACTTTTGAGTAAGCTGCAGACGATCCGATTACTCAACTGATTTTGCAGGGAAGAGTATATTATTGTGATATTTACAGTATATATTCCATTTTTCAAGATACGTTTCAAGGTTCCAAAGTACGTTACAATTTAGGATGCTAAATAAATTGCCCCAGAAAAGTAGCTTATGAATAAAAGAATCAGAAGAACATTTGCAACCCAACATTCTTAGGACCCAGGTTGCTTTGTTTTTCCACAAATTAATTATAGTTGTAAATAAACTGGCTTAGAAATTTCTATCTTGAATTCTTTATCCAAGAATTAGTAGATCGCTTTTTACGAGTTAACACTATTTATAGGATGTTTTCAGGAGACTGGGAGACTGGGAGGAATGGAAACTGCCAAGCACTGTGCACATAAATTAAAGTTAATACACTTGAATCTGCGTATACATTTGTAGACTGCCTGGTTTAAGGTTTTTCTAAATTTAATAGCATTGCAGTTTCCTGGGCCATCTGTAGGGTTCAAGTCTTTAACTTAGTATGGTCATGTCACTGTGGTGTGTTGGTTTTTTTAAATAAAATGGTAGAATAACTTTTAACTTCTCCTGCCATAGCTGGCTCCCTTTTTAAAGCATTTTCAGCTATCTTAGTTTGTCTGGTTCTGGTTCAGAGGCATTTTTAGCTCCAGCGTTTTGTTTTAAGAATGCATTGGCTACTGTAGCACTTTGGGGGGGGGGGTTGCTAGTGGGGGCCTCTGCCAATCCGAGTAAACATTCCATCTACAGTATTCCTCAAAAAGCCAGAAACCGTGTTCCTAATGGAGAAGGAATGCGATCTTGTTTGGTTTTTAAGGAATGGCTAGCTGCCCTCCGCTCCTTGCATGAAGAGAACTCCAACCAAAGCATGAAGCGGGATTTGAAATGATCAAATGAATTGATACTTTTCCTTCGGGGCATTAGATCAGCTAAACTAAGTTAAACATAGTTTTCTTTCAGTATTTGGAATTTTCTACACTCCCGCTGCTCTCTTGGCTCCAAAGGATCATAAACATGGAGGAAACAAAATGTCCTAATGATGACAATGACAATAACACTGATGATAAGAAAGGGAGGGAAGCTGTGGGGCACATGCAATCCTGAAAGCTTTAATAACCCCTGTCTCCAAGATGTCTAAACTCTCTCATTTCTTCCATCTGTCTCTCCTAGATGTGGAGAATGGGCCAAAATGCCCTCCACTGCTTTGATCAGCTTCTGCAAACTTCTCTAACAGGCTGTCCTTAAATCTTTAATTGCATTTCCCATCGTTTCTTCTGGCTTAGCCAACCAGCATCCTGGGACCAAACTTTGGTCCACAGAACCTCTGGGAGGCTGGAAATCCATTGCACCATCAGTTCCTAAAGTGCTGTAATTTGGACAAATCAGAATGTGGAAAGGTGCAACATATAGAAAGATAAAAGTGCATTGGGCAATTGTAATTAGCTTCCCTCAATCCTGGTGTCTGGATTACAATTCCTGTAATTATCAAACAATGCACCTCTTATATTGAAGAACAATTGAAAAGACACCAGGGTAGCTTACTCATTGAAATATGAAATAGTGAAACCAGAGTGCTGTGTTTGACACTCCGCCCCCCCAAGAACAAAATTTAAACCCCACCTCCATTATTTAGCTGGTAAATTGGTCTGGGGACATGACATTAACACCTTTTTATATACTTTTCTCCAATGCATTCTTGGTCAACCAGCTAAAACTCAAACGACCACAAGCAGTCCATTTATTGTGCACTATATTGCTGTTGGAGTTTTCAACTACAATAACAAAAAATATTGTGGTGGAGTTTTCATTCCCTTTTTTAGAACCATTGTTTCTTGGCTTTCTCAGTACCACCTTCTTTTACAAAGAGCTCTCAGAGCAGAGCTGCGGAAGCATTGGGAGGAATGCGGTAAATGATGGGCAGGAAGAACTTGCAAAAAAGCTGCGAAGCCCAAAGTCCTATTATCCAAAGCGAGACACTTCCTTTAAAGCAGGGGTTTCTTGTGGACTCTGGGAGTTGAAGTCCACGAGACTTTAAAGTTGCCAAGGTTGGAGACCCCTGCTTTAAAGAACAAGTAGATTTGCCTGACTTATCTGTCCCAACCCATGGAGCCAAACCAACCATTCCGCGTTGAATCCAGTCGCAGTCTTTCTGCAAAACGGCAGCGACAAGCATACAAATATACAGAGGGCCAGTGGCGCAATGGATAACGCGTCTGACTACGGATCAGAAGATTGTAGGTTCGACTCCTGCCTGGCTCGGAAAGTTTATTTTTGTGCCTGACTTAGGACAGCTCAGTGTCTAAGACGACACTGTCGATCAGAAAGGTCGGCAGGCAGTTCAGAGGTTCGAATCCCTAGTACAGGTCTCCTGCGTGAGCAGGGGGTTGGACTAGATGACTTCCAAGGTCCCTTCCAACTCTTTAAGTAAGAGTAAGTAAGTAAGTAAGTTAAATATAAATAAGAGCCTTGGTGGTGCAGCAGACTAAAGTGCTGTTAAGTAGCACCAGCTGCCTGCAATTACTGCAAGTTCGAATCTCACCAGGCTCAAAGTTGACTCAGCCTTCCATCCTTCCAAGGTCTGGATTGTGGGGGCAATAAGCTGACTTTGTATAAAAAAGAACACCGCTTGGGGGGGCCGAAAGCCCTACTAAGCAGGTATATACAAAAGTATGAAGGCTATTGCTTAACACATTGTAAGCCGCCCTGAGTCTCCAGAGAAGGGCGGCATATAAATTGAACCAATAAATATATAGACCATGCATAAGGTAAAGGTAAAGGTTCCCCTCGCACATATGTGCTAGTCGTTCCCGACTCTAGGGGGCGGTGCTCATCTCCGTTTCAAAGCCGAAGAGCCAGCGCTGTCCGAAGACGTCTCTGTGGTCATGTGGCCGGCATGACTAAACACCAAAACGCTGTTACCTTCCCACCAAAGGTGGTCCCTATTTTTCTACTTGCCTTTTTTTATGTGCTTTCGAACTGCTAGGTTGGCAGAAGCTGGGTCAAGTAACAGGAGCTCACCCCGTTATGCGGCACTAGGGATTCGAACCGCTGAACTGCCAACCTTTCGATCGACAAGCTCAGCGTCTTAGCTACTGAGCCACCGCTCCCATCCTACCAGCTGCGCCTTCGTCATTCTCGGTTCCTAATTTATGCAACTTGGTTCGATTGGCCGCCGGGAGTGGGGCGCTGCGCAACGAAAGTTTCGGTCGTGAGCAGGAATGGGGCGATCTGAGGTCTCCTTAATCCTACCTTTAAAAATTAAAATTAAAAAAAAATTCTCCGTCGCCTTCCTAATATTGATTGAATGGGTGTAAATTGATGGCTCTTCATCAAGGCGAATCGCGGGTAATCCGAGAGAAGCGAAAGATAAGGAGCCACCGTTTTCTTTTTCCGCGCTCTTTTTCTCTTTTTGTTTTTAAAGGCCACGGGTGAGTCTTGCCGGGGAAAAAAGCATTGAAAACCCCCTAAATCGAAGGAAGAGCGAGCGTCGCCCAAAGGCTTGCGCGTCTAAGGCAGCGCTTCTCATCCCTAGACCACTTGAAGATGGGTGGACTTCAGCTTCCAAGGATTTCCCAGCCAGCTGAAGTCCACGCATCTTAAAAGTTGCTAAGGTTGGGAACAAGGGATCTAGGGCAGGGGTCTCTAACAGTTTTGCTGGCTGAGGAATTCTGGGAGTTGAAGTCCCCAAGTCTTAAAAGTGGCCAAGGTTCGAGACCCCTGAGCTAGGGAACAGTGAGGGAATGAATAGGAAAAGTGTGAGATCTCACCATCGAATTAAAAAAAAAAAGAATTGAGGGAGGGGAGAGACGTCCACTCCTTTTTCTTTTTTGCTTGTTAGCTATTATTTCTCTATCGATCTTTCTTCTTTCTTCTGTTCCTTCCCTTCCTCCCTATTTTCTGTTTGTTTGTTCTTTCTTTCTGGGTTGTTTTATTATTATTATTATTTTCTCTTTCCCATCAGCTAACCTGGTTTGGCTTCTTCCTTCCTTCCTTCCTTCCTTCCTTCCTTCCTTCCTTCCTTCCTTCCTCTTTCTTTCTTTCCTTCCTTTCTTTCTTTCTTTCTTCCTTCCTTCCTTCCTTCCTCCCTCCCTCCCTCCCTTTCTTTCTTTCTTTCTTCCTTCCCTACCTTTTCATTGGCATTTTATTTGAAATCTTTCTTTACCTTCTTCCTTGCCCGCCCACCCAAGGTAGATGGATAGGTGTTGTTTGTTTGCTTTGCAGTTTGTCCGTAGAGCTTTTAGGAGAAAATTGGTTCTTCTGGTGCTGAAGTGGTGACTGTGAAAACAGGAAAAAAAAGACCCCTGTTTATTTCACATTGATTAGTTGCCCCGGGAAGTGATTTAAGGAACACCCACGAGGGTGCTTGAAAAACCTTTTGCACCATAAGCTAAAACAACAGAGTTCTGTGCTAATTGAGGAGTAATCATTTTATTGTAGCGCAAGCTGGAAATAGACTGTATTTCCTAACTCTAGGAGGGGGGAAAAAATCTGATAAAAATAATGAATGGTTTCTCTTGAATAATAATAACATGGTTAGTCCTGAAGGACTCATCAAGTTCTTTATTGTTTTGACCAACATACTAAACAAGGGTTATCTGTAAGGCTTCCATTGTGTGATCCTAATTAATCAGAGATCTAGTTCCTGGAAAAATAAGCTTTATTCAGGAATTGCGGCTTCGAAAAACAGGACGAAATGAAATTCAACTGAAGTTCCAGTTGTAGAAATGAACAAAGAAGAATAGCATGGTGTTCATAACTTCTGATTCTGCTATGCTACGTGCCTTATTTTATTTACTTGTTTTATTTAACAAGCAGAATATCTTAATCACAATTTCTTATGTGAGAACAAATCTGAACGAGATTGTACTTTGTCCTAATGCAACATTTTGGTCATTGCAACATACTGGCCCTTGATTTTGCTTAGCATTTGCTTTGGATGAAAAAAGCCCATTAGGAAACCTCATGTGGTTTGGACCAATTTTCATTTCCCTGATCTGTAACTAGGATGGGCCCTGAAGTATCCTCAAGTCCACAGGGCATCTCCTGCCCTCATACACACCTACCATGGAAATCACCCCTGTCTAATTTTGGCTCTGAACATCATGGGGGATGGACCTATGAAAAACTTTTATGAATTAGAAAATTGAGAAACCTGTAATGGTAGTAAGGAACATGCTTGTGGGTCTGTTATCATATGAGCAAGGAATATAGTCCTTTATTTCACTTCATTTTTGATGTGTGTGTGTGTCATTCTTCAAAACATAGTCTGGAGAATATTTTACAGTTATTTTCTATAAGTCTGAAACCTAACACTATGTACCTGTTAGAGCCACATCGTAGAGTTGCATATGTGACTTTGGGCTAATCAAAACTAAACTAAAAGGTTCTTCAGAAGATACCATAATTTAGGGCATTATGAATACAAATCCAATCTATTTGAAGGAAGGATGTGATAGAAACAAAAAGAATGATAAGAAGAGTGTATTGTATTTTAAATAGCACAATGCTGAGATTTACTGGCGAGAACTAACCGCCACTGAATTACCCTTTAAAATTATCAGTAAAATCAGTGATGATGGATTTCCAAACTCTGAAGATTCAACATTTTATTCCTAATTAAAAGGCAGTTGTTTGAGGAATTTATAAGGACTTTTTGAACTGTTCTGTGTCACATAATTCGGTCCACTTAAGATACTAGAATGTAATTTGAATCCATCTCATCATTTCAAACTCCTTATAGCTTATATTTAACTAGTTTGAAAATACTAGATGTCCCTTTGCATACCCGTTACTACCGTACCTGAGTAGTAGCAAGAGCTCTCTACAAAATTATCACTTCATTCTGAGAGCCACAAGAAGATATTAATTTTTTTTGTTATCTCTCTGTAGGTTTGTGTTCTCCCAACTTTAGAATATTAACTATTTCTTATCCATTATCATTGTCAGTGAATTATACCGTTGATGATCCAACTTTCTCAAACTATCTAAACAACGTAGAAATAGCGCTAAAGTAAATAATCTTGTTTCCCTGGAATGATATGAGCACTAAAGTGCAGCACAAAAGAGGGTGTCTATTAATTATCAGTCAATTGTCTGTTTGTTTAATTTTAATATGACAGACTTGCATTTCTGATGTAAGGTTTGGAACCGCCGTGGGGAAAGGTAGCTTCCCTGCCAGCTTTCCAGCTGCTGTTAGCATAACTGGATTGCCTTGTTCTCTCAGTGAAGTGGTTGGGGCAGGCACCTTGGAACCATGGGACCAATTAGGGTGGTGTTAGGGAAGACAAGAAATCATACCATGTCTTAATTATTGCCTAGGTTTGGTAGATCCCTCATGAAATGCTTTAAGGCAGAGGTCTTCAAACTTGGCAGCTTTAAGACTTGTGGACTTCAATTCCCAGAATTCTCCAGCCAGCTATGCTGGCTGGAGAATTCTGGGAGTTGAAGTCCACAAGTCTTAAAGCTGCCAAGTTTGAAGACCTCTGCTTTAAGGGGACAGTATTTGGATGGCACGAGAGGAAACCTGGGTGAGATACCATCACCACCAACGGAGATGGTTTTTGCTTTGTAACTTTATGTAAAAATGTATCCCCCGCAGATCAATGCAAGGAACAGCACAGGATTACAGCTTTCGGATAAAATACATATGCAGATAAAAGAAAACAATATTATGCAAACCTCTTTGAGAAAAACAAAGTCTTGCCCAAGATCAAGAGTCCTTGAGAAGAACTGCGTGCTTCCATGCAGTTCACACCTCTGGCATTTGAGCAAGAGACTTTCCCATTGGCTCCAGCCGGTGACTGTAAGAAGTGAGTTGAAACTGGCATTGCCCCGTTTCTCATTTTGCAGCCCCAATGTCAGAGATACAAAGCAAGACTTATTTCTTTATTTTTTAATGAAAAATGGCAATGAAAAGCTACCGAGATGAGGGACAAGAAAGTTATGCCACGTGCCACATGCCACACCTTGGGCAGGAGCTACCAGGTTAAAGGATTTAGCCCTTTCACTTTTCAAAGATGAGCTTTCGTCAATCTAGTTATAAAAGTCCACTAAACCACATCCGGCTGTGGATCTGGATAAAATACAGTGAGGGCGGGAACAGCAAATCTTATGAAACCCATCTTGCCCATGTATAACACTTCTTTCTCAAGGGCAGAGCAGATTCTTAACATACCAAAAGTTCTAACTTACCCCTGATCTGGAGTTGAAAACCCACTGCCTTTAATGTAGAAAATACTCTGCTGCTGGCTTGGTTTGACATAAGGCTACTTCCTACGAAGTTTGAAGGTTGCACCAGGCACTGGACAAACTCAATTCAGGCAACAAGCTAAAGCATAATAGTTGTACAGTGCAATTGGTCTCCCCATGACACCATTTTAAGAAAGAATATAAAACCTTAACGCATTAGCCTTTCCTGCAGTGTCTGTTTTAGTCTGCTGTGTGTCTCTGAACACTGACGCCATGTTTTTTACGCTGTGATTGGTGGTTGTTGTTTTTTAACGTGGCTATTTCTTGTTTTATGATGCTGGTGTATTTTATTTGGATTTGATGGTTATTTGATGGAAGCCGCCTTGGAGCATTACTGCGAGTATATTAAGATGATAAAGGCCAGTTTGGTTTAATAGTTAAGACACCAGATTAGAAACCGGGAAACTATGAATACGAATTAGCCATGAAAGTCAGCTGGGTGTCTTTGGGCCAGTCGTTCTCTCTCAGACCAACCCACCTCACATGGTGGTTGTTGTGGGAAAGTAGGAGGAGGAAGGGATATAAGACATGATCACTGCATTGAGTTATTTGTAAAGATAATAAAGGTGGGATAGAAATAAATAAATAACCCCAAATAAACTATTCAATGGCCGATTCAAAAACATGCTTACAGCAATGAACTAATTCCCATGACACATTAAACCATCAATTTGATTTGATTGCTCATTTGTTCCCTATGTCTATCATTAAGTGTTGTACCTTATGATCCTTGACGAATGTATCTTTTCTTTTATCTACACTGAGAGCATATACACCAAGACAAATTCCTTGTGTGTCCAATCACACTTGGCCAATAAAGAATTCTATTCTATTCTATTCAATCACTTATACTAGTCTAGCCTTCTGAAAACTTAGAATGTCGGATTAGTTAACTTTTTTTGAGCAAATATGATATGGGAAGCCAACCATGTCTTCCTGAATCAATCTCTTTTTGTGTGTTTGTTTTTCACATTTTCAAGCTGCCCATTTCCTTCCCTGATTTTTGTCCAGAAGCAGATCCTGTTTATCATTAATATTATCAATACTTTCATCATCATCGTTGATTTAAATTTGTTAGGTTGGATGCTACTTTCTGCCATCTGCTGGTCTTTGACTCAACATTTGGGGGGGGGTGTAAGCTTTCAAAGTCTGGATGGGATAGCCATTAAGAAAATATGAATGCCCATTTTTCCATGGCTGGTGCTTTGGAATAAGATAGCTCAAGTTAATGGTAAAGTGTGGGTCCTTTTCTACAGAAACGATCCAGGTTCAACCCTAGTAATCCACCTCAAAATAGGAGAGAGTTTGTGAATGGCTTCTGTTTGAGAGTTGCTACCAGTTAAGAGTAATTAGATTTCATGATCTGAAAGATTAGATTAGATGATTAAATCCAGATTCTCAAGGAGGTTTTCAATCAAGTAGGAAACCATAGGATTTCAGGCTGTCATGCCCTCACTTCAACTGGATAGAGAAATGCCTGCAGGAGCCTTTCCTAACCTGGTGCCCTCCAAAACGTGTTGAAATGTCAATGAGATTATAAAGGTTGAAATCCAACCCACCCATGGGCACCAGGATGGGGTCTGCTGCGGCACAATTTCTATGCGTGGTAACAATTCTCTTTCCCAATTCAAACCACCATGTACAGTTTACCGGGCCATATTCTGTAATATATGTAAAGCCGTTAATTCAACTTTAACCGGGTTTAAACACTTTCCTTGTCCTTGATTTGCTATGGCTAGCCTTCTTAAAATCCACGGGATCTGCATTTTTCTCAGGAGTAGCCACAGCGTTACGCTTGTGCTTCGTTTCAAAACTGGCGTTTCCACGTCTCCACTTCAGCTTCTGAACGCAAAATCGGCAAAGCAGCCTTCTTATATTCCCTTCACTGGAAGTCTCACTGACAGCAGCGGCGCCGGCTTCTGTGTAGATAGATATATTTATAGGATTGCGGAGGGCGAGCGCTGGTTTCTTAACCAGCGAAGGTGCCAAGCGCGCTGTACCTTCTTCTGGGTAGCTTTACTGTAATCGCCCCTCGTGAATACCAAGTCCGTTGGATTGGTTTCCCCCTCCCTCTTAACTTAATTGAAGACGGGGTGTATCTTTAGGCTTTAAATACAAGCGTTAGGATGCTCTTGGGTTGAGAAGGCATCCTTTCGAGCGGAAAGAGGCATTTTCAATCTGATGAGAGAAAGGGTGGCGATATTCCTTCACCCAACCTCAAAGGGCTGGATCTGCGCTAGCCCTTCTCCAGCTCATTCGTGTCTTCTTACTTACTTCCCTTTTCCCAAGTTTGGAGGAGAAATTCCCGGTTCCTCTTTGGGGGGGGGGAGGCGAGTTGCGGCATTTTTCTGCCTCCTGTTCTCTACTGTGCTACGACGGAGTTGTTTCTGCCGCGGCCGCGCCGTCCCTTGCTTTAATAAGGCTTGGAGGGATTTACGCGGCGTGTGTAGCCCCCTCGTAGCCCTGGGAGGTTAAGGAGAATCGGGCTATGGTTAGTAAACAAATTGTGGAGAAAAGCTTCGGATTCTTATTGATTTACTTATAGGTCATCTGCCGGCGGTGCTTAGGGAGAAACTATTTACTTTATACATATACTTTATGATCTTGGGGGAATTAGAGGCAATCCAATAAGAAAAGAGCTAGAATCATTGAAAGCCCCTATTTAAAAGACTTAAGCAAATTAGAGTCTTATCAGCTTAAAACCCACTACAAATGTAAGAGAATTGTCTGCATCCAAACGCTGAGGGGTCCCGAGGAGAGGCAGGTCGCTGCCAAATCGCAGGGATAAAGCTCCGCCGTTTAATGAGCGGATAATGAGCAGCATGTAAATTAACGAGACTTGCTTTTTTTCCCCTTAGCTATACTGCTAAAAATTATACCTGGGGTATAGCGGGGAAGGCGATAAAAGGGGCGAGTACCCTCCCTCCATAAAGGGGGTGGGGGGGAAAAGGGGGCTGGGGGTGAAAGCGACCGGCTCAGGTATTCTCCCTATGGAAACATCCAGGGGATCAGCGACGGCTTGTTGGAAGTGAGCGCATCCCGAAAACCGGGCTCCAATCCTGCGAGTCTGAGCTCTTTGGCTGAGTCAATCCTCCTGCTACCGCTGCTGCGACCTCCACGGGTTTAATAACTGGGAATCCAGAGTGAAAAGGGTCCCCCCCCCGAGGGATTATTAAGGAACGAATGCAAAGCACCTTTTAAAGTAACCGACGGTACCATAATGGACGGCGTGGGGGAGGATTGCGAGACAGAGAAATACAGTCTTGCTTTGGGGGTATTCACACTGCCCCGCACTCTCAAAGGAGAGACTGAGCACTCGCAAAGGAGAGACTGAAGGACAGATCAGGTTTTCCAGCCCGGCTAGAAGCAAAGTCTACCCGAGATTCTCTTTGCCTTTCCCTAAAGTTTGTAATATAACACCACCCTTTAAAAAAAAAACTCGAAAAACAAAGTCTAGCCTATTTCACCTGCAGAGAGCGGTGGCAGGAGAATTGCGCATTTCTGTTCTATTTAGTTTTGTTCGCTGAAATGCGGGGCTGCTCTTGCGTAGGCAGGCTGGCTCAAACGCGTGGGTTTTGGTCAAGAGATTTAAGCCCCGATTTTGTCGCAACGTTGCCACAAGTTGCAAGCCTCTATTTGCGGGTGGGAAACGTAATTCCAGCAGAGTAAAAACACGCAGCGTTAAATCCCAACGACGCCTCGATAAAAGATATATTTTAAGCCCTGTCTCTGCGGGCGAGTCTCGTTGACCAGGACACTCACCTGGCTTGTTTTAAGTGCCAAGCGAGAACCAAATTAAAGTTTTCGACACATCCGGTTTATTTCTAGGGGTTTTTTTTTCATTCTTCTTACTCTAATTTGGTTTTCATTATTGTAAAATAAAATATAGCCAAAGGATGTTAGGGGACTTTTTTTAAAAAAAAAATTGCAAAAGTGCAGCGGCATATTAAAATAGGTAGACAATACTTCAGTTTTGGTTTTAGGTGGGGGGGAAGGGGCTCAAACCGCCAGTTACGTCTATTTGTTCTGGTATCGGATGGATACTAGCTTCAAATCTTTGCAGTCTTATCAACAAAAGAATGAGATGTGTTTAGGATTAGCACAAGAATCTTTTAGAATCCGATCGGTAGATGATTATAAAAAGTGCATTAAGATCAGTGCAAATCATTTGTAATAGTTGTCGGGGGGGGGAGGGATTTTAAACAATAGTATTGCAACAGTAAATCGGGGACATTTATTACAGTATGTATCCCGTGTAATAATAATTGACAGCCGTGAATTACAGAGGGTCCTAAGGGGATAGAAGTTTCCCTACGCTTTCCCACGACCATCTCTTTCTCGCTCACTTTGGCTTGTCCTTAAAAAAAATGTAGTTTCTCTTCTGCGTCACTGAATCAAAGGTCCGAGGTCACCGCAAAAAAAAAAAAAAAACCATCCCAACTCTCGAGGCTGCATTTCACCTCCGGGATACCTGCTTTCTTTTAATCTAAGGAGGGGGAAAAAATCCTTTGTGCGGTGCTAGGGGAGCGATTGTGAAGCTCGTAGCCTTCTAGGTCGGGGTTATTGACTGGCTCCAAGAGTTCTTGCAGGCACCTCCGAAATAAATAAATGCAGGAGAAAGCTTTAAAACAACCCCCCCCCCTTACTCCCACTCTTCCCCACCCCCCCACCCCACCCCAGGATGAAAGCTTAGGTAATAAGAAGATTGCCTGGTCGACGGATTCCCTCCCCCCCGTCCCTAGATTTTTCCAATTTTCCCTTTGCTGACTTGCAACGCATAGCTTGAAAACTTGACTGGAGGAGAGAACGGGGTTTGGGGAGCGGGGGGGGGGGGGAGAGAGAGAGAGAGAGAGAAGAACAGCGAAGCTTTCCATTGAGCCTTGCCCCGCGTGTCTGATAGGCTGTTCTTATTATAGCCTGCGCCGGGGCGTTGCGCTTTCCGATTGGCCGCCCTCCGCGTCAGTCTTGGTCTCGGCAGCGAGTCTGGACCTCTGGGGGGAAGGCTGGAAGGAGGAGAGAGAAAGGGGCCGGCTGATATCACTGGCCCGGGAAGGCGGCCTCGGGGTTTAAGATGTTAGGCAAACAGGGAAGCCAGTGAGGAGCCCGGCTCTCCGAGCGCCCAAGAAAAGGGAGGGAAGTCAGCGGCCACCGCCGGGCCAGAACGCTCGCTCCGGGATTGCTTGCTTGCTTGCTTGCTTTTGCAACCGACCGACCGACCGATTGCTTTGGATCTACTACGATCTACCTGCGCCCGCCCGCCCTCCCTTCTCTCGGTGATTATTCATGGTCTTCTGCGCCGTCCGCCTTGGGAGTCTTGGGCTCAGGTTAGCCAGGCTCTCCCAGCGGGGGCGCTTGGCTTTGCAGTGGCCGATGCGGCGGGGGATTCGGCGCAGCGGGGGCGGCCGGGGAGCTCCCTCGCCTTGAGATCCGGACGGGATTGATTGATTGATCGATATTGATTGATTGACTGCCTACCTGCTGCTTGAAAGGCCGGGCAGGAGCGAAATCTGGCCAGGGGGTTTAAGCAGCCGCTGCTCCTGGGTCACCGACTGCGGCAGCCTCTGTCCCTGGCAGCGGCTCAGGTTCCCTCGCCGGGGTTCTTCTCCGCCAGCGCGCAGCCCCCGGACGCCCGGGTTGGCTGGCTGGCTGGCTGGAGGCTCTCCATGAACTGCCTGAAAGAACCTCTCAACCTGGAGCGTTTGGGAGCCGGGAATAAGCTTTGCTCCACCTCCCCTTCCTCTTCCTCTTCCTCCTCCGCCTCCTCGTCTTGCCATCATCACCACCACCATCATCACCATCACCAGCAGCTGCAACAGCCGGCTCTGGTTATGGCTTCAGCCCTGACCCCCGGCCAGCCGCGATCGGCCCTGGATTCTGCCAAGCATCGGCTGGAGGTTCACACCATCTCCGACACCTCCAGCCCCGAGGCCGCAGGTAAGGAGTTTCTTGCCCCAATCCAACCACAAACCTTACCCCGGCTTCTCGCTTTAAAGACACTCTTCTCCCACCCCCCCACCCCCATTGATGTACAGTGGCAACGGGCGTGCGTGTTTTTTGGGGGGAGAAGGGAGGATAATAATGGCCAATGGACCTGATCCGTTATTTCCATAGCTACAAATTAGAAAGGTAGAGAGAACCTCAAAGGAACACCAGCCAAAAAAAAAAAGGCAATTCTCCACTCTTTTTTAAGGGGGGGGGGGGAAGGCGAATCAGATCGTGTCAGGTATTTGCCGTTTTGGTCTAGAATGGGGACAGTTTTTATATTCCACCTTCCATGCCAACCTTGGTATTCGCAAGGGGGAGAAGCTGGCCCCGGCAGCAAAACCAACAGGAGCTCAAAACCGCTAAAGTGAAAACAGACAGAGCAACAATTCCCGGGAGTATCACCTGATTTAAGCAGAGTTCATCTCTCTCTGAAAGAGTCGCTATTTGAACTCTTTCCTTACTGGAGACTAAGAGCGGGGTGGGGGTGGGGAACTCTTGAAATAACGAGGTGAGATTAGTGAAATGAATTACCGATAGCAAGCAATTGGCTGTAAGCCTCCGTGCAAGTTTTTGAGACTTTCCAGTAAAAGCTGCATTGGGAAATTCTGCTAAACCAGGCAGAAAATGCTGCTGAAAGACCACTCTTGTCTGTGCTTACTCAAGAGTAAGTCCTGTTGAGATCAACTGGACGTGTTTTATGTGTTTTATGTGCATAGAGTTCAGCTGCAATTGCAGCTCGTGTGTGTAAGAGCTCAGAACTATCTGTCAGAACATGCAGTGTACAGTATTTTAGCCCAGGGAGAAGGAAAGAACTGAAGCGGACTTATTTGCAAGTAAACACCGTCAACTTTATAGTTCGGGGTTCAACCACCAAGTCTTGGGTTAAGACTACATACATTTTTATTTATTTATTTATTTGGGGCTAAATCCACGGGTACAGCTGATGTTCTGCTGAGTCGAAAACTGCAGGTTTTCACTGGATATTATGGATTAGCATGACTACGTCAAATTATACTAAGGTCAAGCCGTTGTAACTCAGAAAAGCTTCTAATTTATTATATCAAGGACAATTTTGAGACCTAAAGAGAACAGGGTGTCTATCTTTATATGATTCATAGATATTTGCTGCAGTTCCTATTGTACGTAAAACTTGCTGCTGCGTTTAAAAGAACTGCTTCTTGAAAGGATTCTCAGTCTGATTGCAGTTTTATATATATATATATATATATATATATATATATATATATATATCGATATATCTTCTTGGTAGTTTGTATCAATCGAGATCAACTCTCCCATTTGCGACCTACTATGTGATATAATTTCTGGATGTCCCCAAAGTGGGCAGGTCTTTAAAAATGTCAGAATATGCAAGATAATACTCGGTCTTCTCAAAATCTGTCCGTCCTTTTAAAAACTTTGTGTGTGTGTGTGCGTGTTTGGGTGCCTTAAACCCGGGGCAATGGAGCTTATTGCTCTGCTGGCTGGGGAATTCTGGGAACTGAACTCCACCAGTCTTAAAGTTGCCAAGGTTGTGGAGACCCTTGTTCTATATTATAGGAGATTTGTCAGTTCAGACTTGTACTGTCCCTTCAAGTCTACAACCACAGGCGGTTATATATTTAATTGCAATAAAACCGTATGCTTAAGGGAGAAGGAGTGAGGTGAGCAATCCCTTGTGAATAATCACAGCAAGCCTGCTTGGACCTGGCAGTCTAAACGTGATTAATTTACACAATCCGCGTTCCAAGTCTAAGCAGGTAGGTAGTTTAGTGGTGGGAATCCCCCTTTTCTTTTCCTTCCTTTCCCACTTGCAGCCGATGCTTTTGGTAAACTCTTTTCCAAAAGCCTGGGAGAATCCACAGCACAAGGAAGCCACGCTTCACCCGTGGGCCAGTCCTCCTGCGGACGCACGCCAGCCAAAGATGATGGGGCGCTTTTCCATTCTCAGATGGGTTGGTTGTTTCCCTGGGAAAGGAAGCGCCTTGGTTTTATAAGCAGCCCTTCGGAATTCTGCTTCTTCTCCCCCATACCTGATTGCGGATAGGTACACGTACGCCTGCTTTCTTTTTTTTTTTAAGTGGTTCTTAAGTCATTTTAAGTCATACCGCCCCGACTGTGGCTCCTCCACGCCGACTCCCTTTGATTTTCAGCGGCGGGGGCTGCAATGAAGCGGGCTCGGGTCGCAGGCAGCCCTTTCCCGGGGGTTGGCCCCGGCTGAGCTTCCAGGGGCTGCCCTGCGAACCGAGGGAACGGGGCGACTCTTTTTTTCCTTCTGCTTTGCCCCCGCCGCGCCTTCCCTTGCCTTTTCCTCCTCCCCCTGACCCGACGCTGCTTTGCTTTCCGCAGAGAAAGAGAAAAGTCAGCCGAGCAAGAATGAGGACGCGGGCGCCGAAGATCCGTCCAAGAAGAAGCGGCAGCGGCGGCAGCGCACTCACTTCACCAGCCAGCAGCTCCAAGAACTGGAGGCCACTTTCCAACGCAACCGCTACCCGGACATGTCGACGCGGGAGGAGATCGCCGTCTGGACCAACCTCACCGAGGCCAGAGTCAGGGTAAGAGAGCGGCGAGGCGCGGTGGGGACCTCGCTGGGCGGGACTTCGCGGAGAGAGGAGGCGGCGGCGGTGGCGGCCGCCGCTGCTGCTGCTGCTGCTTTCGATTTCGCCTCCAGCGAGGCGGGCTTTGGCCCGGTGCAGCTCCTCGGTTCTATCTGTCAGGCAACTGACGGATTGCCTTCCCCTCCGAAGATGATGGATGGGTGGCCCCGACTGTGCGGCGTGTTCTGAACTGGATGCGAAGGAGCAAACGGAACCTGCGCCAAGAAAGCGGCTCAGGGCAGGCTCCGACGTGCGCCCGGCCCAAAATGCGCCAAACGCCAGGCCTCGGCCGCCTTCCCGGGCCCCGCGACGCTCCCTTCTCCGCATTCTTTGTCCCCTCCTTTCCCTCCGCTTTCACAACTCTGGTGGCTTATTCTCCCCGTCCCTCTTCTCGCCTTAGATTTATGGCTCCGTCTAAAAGCCCCTAAAATCCGACAGGATCAGGCAGCTCAGTCGGAGGGGGAAGAGGAGGAGGAGGAGTGGGGGGGGGGGAAGCTTCCCCTATGCGCCGGAGAGGAAAGGGGAGGGCCGTTTTTTCTATCGAGATATTGTAGTTCGGAGCTACTCGTGGTAGGAAAATCAGATGGAATCCGGTGCGGCTCGAGTTTTCCCTGGGTAAACCGAGTTTAGGTTTTAAAGCAGAAATTCGTAGATTGGGATGGGGGGGTCTCTTAATTCCATGGGATTAGTGACTCTCAAACTCCGTAAGGGGTTTTGAATAATTACTACTGCTTGGAGTCAGGAAAGTTGGTAAGTGAACCCTTGGATTGGATTCCAAGGTTTATTTGAAGTGGACGTAAGTTCAGTTTACTTCATTTCACTGGTTTCCGTGGAAGCCAGTGAAATGAAGGGAAGGGGCAGAGATGCCCGGAGAAGCAGAGGTCAGCTTGCTTCAGTGTTGTCGCTGCTGTTGTTTCCTACATGCACGCACATACGCGTTCACGGACGCACATACACTCATGGAAAGGAAGAGGGATGGGGAGAAGGAGCTATTTTAAAAAAAAAGGAGCAGTGGTAAAACACACAGTTGTTTTCTTGGATGAAAGTGAAGGAGACTCTCCAAAACAATTGCTGTGAAAAGGGAGGACTTTTGAATGCAGCGGTACTACTTACTTTAACCGCGTTTCTTTCCAAAGTTTTGCCACTGAGGAGTAGAGTGGAAAGAGATAACTTCGTTTTGGGACGAAGTTATCCATATTTACGAAAATAAAAGGCTGCATTTGCAATGTAAAAAAAGGACGATATGGAAAGGATTGGTGTTCATTTAATCTAGGAAAGACAAATGAACCCCAAAATCCATTCCATACCGCCCTTTTGATTAATTCCTTTGAATGAATTAAACGCTCAGAGAATATACACATCCCAAAGTTGTTTTGAATTAAAAATCGGAAGGGTTGCGACTCAAGCTTTAGTGCGAATAAACAACAAGAGACTGGGGAGGGGGAAAAAAATATGGCACAGTATAAGGAGGAAGCTGATCCCTTTCGGCTTCCTCGAACAATTCACCCGGAATTCCTGTGGTTCGAACCATTTAAACGGAAAAGCTTGCAATTAAGCTGGTCTCGAATTGAGTCGTCCTCTTGGAAAACTGTCCTCTCGGAAACAATGCGGTACAGTAATGTATCGAAGCAACCTTCCGGGATCCTTTAACCACCTTTCGGTTCGTCCCTAAAGAGTAAAATTGTTACTCTTGAGATTTTGCTATTGCTGCCCTTGAGATTCTAGGCAAGTTTCCTCCGTGTGTTTGTGTTCTAACAGGAGATGCGATCGATCAGATTTCCAACTGTACTACGGGTATTAGGGTGGCTCCAGTTAGCAGTAAACCACATCGAGACTGATTTACTCTATAACAACTTGTCGGATTGTCCCAAAAGCCTAAAAACACAAAAACCTCGGACAAAGGAAGGAAGCGGCCTTTATTCACAACTGAACAATATAACCTTCAGCTGGGCACCATGCCGCCGTCCGATCCCCTGCTCCAAAAGCGCATGGCTCTGCTCTCGGGGGCCCTGAAAAGACGCCCTGGCCTCCGTTGCAGATGGCGGAAACACGATCCGCCCTGCAGGTTGTCTGCGGTGGCGGCCTCTGCGTTTCGGGTGCGCGGAGCGGTACAAACCGCGGCCTAGGCTTCGGTTGGTGTGGCGCCGGAGGGGAGCGCGGCGGATCCGGCTGGAGCGAACTTTCGCGTGGGGAGGGTGGGGGGGTTCGACCCAAGAGCAGATTGGCCATTCCAATCCACATCAGAAAGTCGCAGGGGGGCGGCTGGGCCGAGCAGGCAGCTGGGAATGTGGATTGGAGAAAGACGCGCGCGCCTGTCGCCTTTGTCTTGGCGGTGGAGGCGCCCGTCCTTCTCGCGTCGAGAAAGAGCAAAGTTTGCCAAAAAAGCGCAGGAGAAGCAGCCGCCCCGGACCTGGATTAGCTCTACTAATGATTAGCACATGAAAAGAAAGACGCTCCTGTCACCAGCCGTTAAGGTAAAAGATTTATTAGAAGGTTTCCTAGCCGATTTATATATTTATGTTGACTTCTTTTCTTTCTTTTTTCTTTTTTTTGTTTCTCCCGGGCTGCTGGAGAGAAAAATCATTGACCGGATTTAAATTTCAAGTTACTCCTGGATTATTAATATCATCGCCAGGATCGTATCTTCCTCTCCTGTGTAGAAAAATAGGTGTTAAAGCGGATTAACTTCTTTGCCTTAGACTTCTAGACTTTGGGGGAAGGAAGGGGGAGGTAGAAGTTTGGAGTGGAAAAAGATTGAGCTATATTCCTTTTGTTCCAGATAACCATTCGGGTCAAACTGAATGAACTGCAAAGGAAAAAGAGAGAGAGAGAGAGAGAGAGAGAGAGAGAGAGAGAGAGAGAGAGAGAGAGAGAGAGAGAGAGAGATGGCAGAAACGCGGGATGCACAGGACGTTTTCTTGGCTAGGTCTCAGAGTTTGTTAGGAACGATCTTCGCCTTCGGACCTCCACATAACCTTTTGTCGGGGCTAGGGAACAAAGTCCTCCCCGTCTCCAAAGTCAGCTGCGGAAAAGCATTTTTGTCCCTTTTAAGGAGAAGGGGATTGACCGCTCTCTGGAGAAGCCTATTTGTTTAAAATTCAGCCCAGGCGAGCTGTTTGTGTGCTTATTATCCGAATGTAAATGCCAGGGTAGACTGGTTTGTTTATGTAGCCATACATATGTTAATAAGGCCAGAGGAACAAAACTGTTCACTCCGCGGACCAGCTTGTGCGAAAGGTGTAGCGTTCTAGGCTAAACAGGTTTTCCGTTGCTGACCTCAGCGAAATCTCGAGGAAATGGCGTTCCGTGGCGGTGGGAGGTCTCTCCCAACAGAACCTCGCTCTGTTTCACTGGGACTTGGGCCTTTTAACTCTGGAGCCCAGCCTAGACATTTCCGTGCAGGTTACTTAAAGGCTTTCTTGGAAGGGAGGCTTGTTGAGCGCGAGATCTCGTGTGGTCGTGAGGATGCAGAGATTTTCAGCGGTTACTCCACTCTCGAAAAACACCAGGGCCAAAGAGAGGCTAGATAAATAACGGTACATTTCAGGTTCGGGCAACTCTTAAAGTCGTTTTTTTCCCCCTCTCTCTCTCTCTTCTCCTCCCCCCCCACCTCCGCTCCTCCCCTGTAAAGGAGCCTTGAAAAGGTTTTATTTGTCGTCTCGGAAGGCGGCTCCACGCGCGTTTATGGTTCAGGCTCAGCTGAAGGACTTGCATTCTTTTTAAGAGGGCCTTAAAAAAATTAAAATAAAAGATTTTTTTTGGTAAAACAAATATTAAAAAAAACCTTGGATGAGGAAAGTCCGAGGGAGGCTGGAGCTGGAGCTGGAGGGCGGCACCGAAGAAGGGGTGGGAGGGGGAGGGGGGAAGTGGGGTTCTGGTTTGTGGTAGTCGCTTGCCCCTTCCCTTCCCTCAGGGAGCCCGGGAAGCCCCGTAGTGCGGGGGTCGCGGTGGGCTGAGACCAGGGGGGGAGAGAAGAGCATGCTAGGGTCCTTTGGTTTCCCCGCAGTGACCAGCTTCTCTCCTTTGCTCTGTTTCCCTCCCCTCCCTCCCTCTCTCTCTCTCTCTCTCTCTCTCTCTCCCCCCCCCTCCCCCTCTCCCCCCCCCCCTCTCTCTCTCTCTGTTCCCTCTCCTTAAGGTTTGGTTCAAGAACCGGCGGGCCAAGTGGCGGAAACGGGAACGGAACCAGCAGGCGGAACTCTGTAAGAACGGCTTTGGGCCGCAGTTCAACGGGCTGATGCAGCCTTACGACGACATGTACCCGGGCTACTCGTACAACAACTGGGCCGCCAAGGGCCTGACCTCGGCGTCGCTCTCCACCAAGAGCTTCCCCTTCTTCAACTCCATGAACGTCAACCCGCTGTCCTCGCAGAGCATGTTCTCGCCCCCCAACTCCATCTCGTCCATGAGCATGTCCTCCAGCATGGTGCCCTCGGCGGTGACCGGCGTGCCGGGCTCCGGCCTCAACAGCCTCAATAACTTGAACAACCTGAGCAACCCTTCGCTCAATTCGGCCGTGCCCACGCCCGCCTGCCCCTATGCCCCGCCAACCCCTCCCTACGTTTACCGGGACACGTGTAACTCTAGCTTGGCCAGCCTGAGACTCAAAGCCAAGCAGCACTCCAGCTTCGGCTACGCCAGCGTCCAGACCCCGGCTTCCAATCTGAGCGCCTGCCAATACGCCGTAGACAGGCCGGTGTGAGAAAAAGAGAGGGGGTGAAGCCAGCCTCTTCGGCCGGGCTTCGGGGTGGCTGCTCTCGTTGCTGCGTGGGAAGGGGGGGGAGGAGGGCGGGGAAGGAGGGCAGGCAATCGTGCGGGACAGTCGGAAGGGACGAAGGAGGCTCCTTCGCCTCGGCATCTTAAGAACACGAATCTTCAATCCAAAGCAAACGGGGCGCTGGGACGGGTGGGGAGAGAGCGAGAGGAGGAGCAATTTTAGGCCGCCGAATTTAATCTGCCCGGGCGGAGGGAGAAAGAGAGAAGGGAAACCCTTGAAATTTCGGCGTCCTTTGCTTTTTTTTTTTAAAGGGTGTTCTTCGGCTCCTTAAAATAAGTGGAAAGAGTTGTGGTTTTTAAAAAAAAGAAAAAAAATGGGAAAGAAAAGTTCCCAACCGAGACAAGGACATATATTATAAATATATATAAAACACGGACAAACGTTTGACTGGATATGGTATGACATTTTAATGTTCCTATAAGCTTGTTATTTTTTATGTTTAGCATTGTTAACATTAAAAGAAAAAAAAACGACGGGAAAGGATGTATATATATATTGAAATGTCAAAATTAATTTTATAAAAGCAGTTGTTAGTAATATCTCCACAGTGTTTTTAAAAGTTAGGCTTTAAAATAAAGCATGTTACACAAGAGAGTAGGGATTTGTTTTTCTTTTCTTTCTTTTTTTCCTTTTTTTTTCCGCTTGCGAGCAAGGGAATGTATATACTGTACTAAATGCAACACTGTATGTTTCTAACATGTTATTAATATTATTATTATTAAAAAGGAAGTCCCATTGTGTGAATATCAGTTTTAGAATAGTACCTCTGGTGAATGCAATGGTGACTTTTGAAACTGCAATGTAAAACATACCCCGTGTATAACATTTCGTATAATTAATGTTTTTCCTTTTCAGACAACATTGGAAAAAAAATGTGTTTCATGGGAGTAAAATATACAGCATACAGTTTGGTCTGGATTTTTTGGGGGGGTAAATTTTGAATGGATTTCCCAGGGAGGATTTCCCAAGGAAAAATAATACTTCGCTCTTATCCAACCTGCTGCTTAAAAAGGAAGAAGGAATCTTATTTCGGTCTTTTTAAAAAATCAAAAAAGTCCCTGAAACCTTTATTAAGCCTGAGAACTTCGAAAATGCCTGATTTTTCCCCCCTCTAACACTGTCTCTGGCATAGCGGCATGAAGAGGTGTAAATAAAGTGCCAGTCTTGCAAAAAATAAAAAATAAAAATAAATGGAGAGTGTTTTCCAGGACCGGGAGAATGAAGGCCTGTCCTTTACCTTCATGGATCGAATCGACCAATATCCGAATGGATTTGATCCAGAAGAGGTTCGATTCTCTTGACTTTCCGCGAAGAAATGGAAAGAAGCCTTAAAACAGAGGTTGCTCTGGAGTGTAAGCCTCACGGAATTTAAATTCTCGTGGCAGAGTTTGCCCTTCTGCCAGCCATTTTAAACCTTGTGAGGTTTACAAGTTCTGAACCTTGGCCGGAGTGTGCCTAGTACAAATAACTGACCAATAAAATGATCAAATGGCCTAACGTTTCTCCTTTACTGGGGGTGGTTTTTTTCCCTCTTTTTTTTTTGTCTCTTTCTCCCTCCGCCCCCTTTAAACAAGAGTCCTCCGTTAATTAAAGGGGAACAGACCTTTGCCCCAAATCGATGCCAGCCCCACCCCAATGACCCGCGATTCCCTTGTGGACCGGCAGTGGGGGAGGGGGGGAAATAAACAGGCTAGGCTGGGGCGGCTGAGTTTTTTTTTCCCCTTTCGGGGGGGGGGGGGGGGGGGGGGGCGGTGTGGCAATTGGTTTGCAACGTTTGGCTTCCGGCGAGGTGGATCTACTAAGATCTGGAGAGCTACTGGTTCTTAAAACCATTCCGGATTATGCTTTTGAATATGTCTGCGGCAGGATGGCGCAAATCAGGACGAATTACCCCGCCAGAACTCTGAGCCGGGAAGTTCCGACAAGAGGGACAGACAAGAGCTAAAAGGATTTAAAACCAAACTAACAAAAACACGAAATGACGGAAGGAAGGAAGGAAGGAAGGAAGGAAGGAAGGAAGGAAGAAAAAGAGAAAGAAAGAAAGAAAGAAAGAAAGAAAGAAAGAAAGAAAGAAAGAAAGAAAGAAAGAAAGAAAGAGAAAGAAAGATCCAACGCGCATACAGCGGACGTGGTCAAAAGGATTGGAAAACCCAGATCCGAAACCCTTCCGGCCTCTCCCCAGATGCCCAGATTTGGGTGTGTTGTGTAGGTTTTGCTAATGTTGTAACTTTATCGATAATCCCAGCAAACAGACTTGCTTTTGTTCTGCCCCAATCGCGGCTGAATAGCAGGGAGAGAGAAAAGATCCCAGCTAAAGTCCATCGCTGGTGGTGGCCAGGCTCTACAGAGCGATTTCTCTTTTCTTCTTCTTTTTTTTTTCTCTTTCTTTTCTTCTTTTCCACAGCGGACTAAACCCTGCCTGGACACGAAAGCATCTTGTTTTTGGGACAGCGAAGGAACGGCAGGGGAACTGAAGGGAGGAAGATTGCAAAGGGACAGCCGGAAGTGTCCAGCAACTGAAGTCACCTCTGCCCAAGCAAACTTGCAAATCTAGCAACCAGGAAACTTAACTCAACCGTCCATTTTTGGCTTGTCCTGTTATTACGCACCCCTTCCGCCCACAAACCAGCAGGTTCTGGAGAACCGGTAGCGGAAATTTTGAGTAGTTCAGAGAACTGGAAAATACCACCTCCGGCTGGCCCCAGAGTGGGATGGGAATGGAGATTTTGCAATATCCTTCCCCCAGGAGTGGGGAGGGAATGGAGATTTTGCAGTATCCTTCCCCTGCCACGCCCGCCAAGCCACGCCCACAGAACCGATAGTAAAAATATTTGGATGTCACCACTGCCACAAACCCCTGGCCACTTAATAGGATTCACTGAAGGCTGGTTTTCTAGTTCATAATCTGCAAAGAGAGGCCCTCAAACACGCGTGGGCTCAGTGTCCAGAGACCAAGAAAAATGGGACTGTCAACCCCAAAAACTCAAAAGCTGAAGCTTCTGAATTCAAAACCCGCGGGATACTCTGGAGTCACTTCAAGATTATAATCTTCCGGTTTCGAGGACACGTTAAAAAGCCGAAATGGGTCGTCGTTTGGGTTTAATCTGTGGGGGGGGGAGGGGAATCAGTGCTAAAAGACAGGTGACCTATTCGACCGAATTAAAAAGTAGATCCGGTGGAACATGCGCGCCTGTCAAATTTCAAAAGTTTGAATATTGAATATTAATATTAATACTCAATATTGAATATTAACTATTCAATATTTAAAATATTGAATATTTTTTAAAAAATCACAGCTGAAGATCAATCTTGCCTGAATTTCATCTAGATGCAATTTGGACACAACATTGGCGCCCTCCAGATGCGTGGGACAGCAAGTCTCCCAGTTCCCAGCTGAGACTGAGTGTCCAACACATTGAGCAGAGGCCTTCAACCTTGGCAACTTTAAGACTTGTGGACTTCAACTCCCAGAGTTCCTCAGCCAGC
>WNWU01000007.1:25289562-25303100 GCA_012654045.1 Ptyas mucosa
CGAGCTGTTGGGGCAGGAAGGCGGGAAGGCAGAAGAATGCAGAGAGATGGGGTGGGGTGGGGCGAAGGAGTAAAAGCCGGGACTGTAAAGAAGAAATCCACATTGCTTTTCAAAGTTGCACGTCTTAAGCACCAGGCCATCAATTAAGCGCCTGGAGTTGCTGCTGCTCCCTTGAGGAGTCTATTAAAAACACCAGCGAGATCCCCACGGTTGAGCCCAGGCGTGTGAACAAACAGGGCTGTCTGGCTCGGAATCCACATCCCAATCCACAAAAAAAAAAAAAAAATAAAGGCGGCAGAGTCCCTCTCTCCTTTCCCCTCCCACCCTTTTGAGTCCGGAGACCAACTCTCCCGCCGCCCTCGCCTCCTCTTTGCCTAGCCTTCGGAGGCCCTGGCAGGCAGGCAGGGGCAGCTGGGCGCGTCCCAGTGCGCGTGCAAGGCCTGGAAATGTTCCAGCTTGGAAGCAGAGCCGCGCCTTGGACTCTTTTAATTCCCCGACTTTGTCTCCCTCCAGCCATGGAGCCATTCCGAAGGTGCAGCAGCTCGTCTGAATGTGGCTAGACTCTGAATTCAACGATGGGGTGGGTATTGGGGAAAAGTTTGGGCATCTGTAGATCGAGAATAGAATTAGCATTTCTAGACAGAAAGAGCGAAATGGATTAGCAAAAAGAGGAAAGGGAAGGAAGGAAGGAAGGAAGAAAGGAGGGAGGGAGGGAGGGATTGTACCTTTGACGGGATTCAGTGATTTTTAATTGACCAACGGAATTCATAAAGTCTGCAATTCCTTAACTTTTTGGAGCTAAGTCTTGCTTAGTAGGACTTCTTTCTGAAGAAGTTCGTTTAAGTTCGCCTGGCACTGCAAACAGTCAAAACCCAAACTCAGTCTAATATTCCCCGCTCCCTAAAAATTGACTATTAAGGTTACATTTTGGGCTTATACAAATTCCTTTTGCGCCCAAATAGTTCTCTGCTAAATACTCAACCTTGGCTGAGTTGAAGAACAATTAACCATTAAAACAAAAACACGGCAGAGTGGGGTAGGGAAGAATGCCAGGAATTTATTTTAGTAGTGGCAGGATCACATGAGGAATTTCCTACAAAAGCAGGATTGGTGGGAAGAGACAATATTTTCATTTATTTCTTAAGCAGGTTAATTATGACAAATACCACCTTGGAACATAGTGTGCCCTTATGAATTTAAAACTGCACGCATGTATTTTAGGTCAGGGTTTTGATGCATCTACATTTTGATGAGCACAACGTGTGAATGCCTATAAAGATTGTCCTAAATAAATGTCCATCTAGATCCAAGCACACAAAACAGAACCACCAAGCACAGTTTTTAATTCAGATTCAATAGATAGGCATCCAGACAAGATTCCACGTGAGGTACACTGATATACAGATGCTACTCTCATCCCGCTCCCCAATGAGTCAGACTTGCAAAGGAGCAAACATAAGACAGGATCACGGGTCCATCTGTAACGCTTCACTCGTTTGCCATTGTGTGACCTTCACCATAATCCTCCACTTCATTCTTGGATTGAATCCGTTCTGCTATTAGAAAATCCAGCTGTGAGATCACCAGATTACCCTAAAATGTTAGTGCAAGTCGTACACGCCCTTGGGTAGCATCTACTCTGCTACAACTGTCTTCCCAGCAAATGAACAAGTTGAACTGGTAGCTGGATGAACAGAGCAAGTAATAATAATGTTATCATGATCATGAATCACCTTCAATCAATATTTACATAGAGTTTGGAAACTTCCATAAACAGCTGTTCTCAAATCAAACTAAGCACTCAATAGCCGATAATTCTTTTTCTAAGCTCAGTATATGTACGTGATAATAATCTGGTTACTTTCCATGGAAGTTTTCAAGTAAGGAGTCAAGTAAGAAAGCCAAGATACCCGAGATATGTATTTGGAATATCAAAAGGTAAATGTAGAGTCTTCTTCCAGAGGGATAGTTTCACAGATCAGAAAGTGTCATTTTCTTGACAATGATATAAAAGACATTGATCACTGTTTTTCCCCTCTCAGTCTAACCCAGGGGTCTGCAACCTTAAACACTCAAAGAGCCATTTGGACCCGTTTCCCACAGAAAAGAAAACACCAGGAGCCACAAAAACCTTCCCCGTTCCTGACTATTTCTTGAGCGGCCACAAAACTAGCATATGTAGTTGAATTAAATGTTCTGTTTTCTTCTGAAACTTTTCTTTCCTTGGGTTTATCCATGGTTGGCCTACCACGGGTTGAAAAGCTCAATAAATCGCATGCTGGCGGGTGTCACACATTGGCAGTTGTGGCGCATATTTTGAGTGACGGAGCCACAGCAGAGGGGGTGAAAGAGCCACATGCGGCTCCAGAGCTGCAGGTTGCTGACCCTTGGTCTAACCTATGGTCAGTATTTCATCCTGCTCTTCCATTAAGGAACTAGGGACATGTGTCTTGAGGTACCATTGTTAACATTAGCCCACCCCCACCCCCACCCCCACCCCTTAAAGAGAAAATCCTACTTAAAATCAAAGCTACTATAACTATCCAGCAAAAATCTGGATGACTGTTCAATACTGTAATATAGGTACCCAGAACTTCTTTATCTGGTGACCTCTAGTGGTAGTCTGGTATTTTATGACCATAACATTCTTTGGAAAGTGTTTTTAAAGGCTGCAAGCTTTCTTCCTAGTCAGTGGACACTTAGCTGTGCAATCCTTCCTTTGATCCAGGGGTGAAATCCAGCAAGTTCTGACAGGTTCTGGAGAACTGGTAGTGGAAATTTTGAGCAGTTTGGAGAACCTGCAAATACCACCTCTGGTTGGCCCCGGAGTGGGGAGGGAATGGAGATTTTGCAGTATCCTTCCCCTGACACGCCCACCAAGCCATGCCCACAAGCCACACCCACAGAACCGGTAGTAAAAAAAAATTGGATTTCACCACTACCTTGATCTGCTTACTAGAATGTCATTCCTACTGAGTTCTATTGTTTTCACTATCCGGGAAATATACATAAGGCTGTATCTCTCAACTGTAATTCCGACAAGCCTCTTCTGACTAAATCCCATCAACAGTAACAGTAACAGAGTTGGAAGGGACTTTGGAGGTCATCTAGTCCAGGGGTCTGCAACTTTAAACACTCAAAGAGCCGTTTCCCACAGAAAAGAAAACACCAGGAGCCACAAAACCCTTCCCGTGCCTGACTATTTCTTGAGCGGCCACAAAACTAGCATATGTAGTTGAATTAAATGTTGGGTTTTCTTCTGAAACATTCCTTTTCTTGGATTTATCCATGGTTGGCCTACCAGGGGTTGAAAAGCTCAATAAATCGCATGCCAGTAGGTGTCGCACATTGGCGGTTGTGACGCATATTTTGAGGGACAGGGAGCCGCAGCGGAGGGGTGAAAGAGCCACATGCGGCTCCAGAGCCTCAGGTTGCTGACCCCTGATTTAGTCCAACCCCCTGCTCACGCAGGAGACCTGTACTAGGGGTTCGAACCGCCAAGCTTTCTGTTCGACAAGCTCATTGTCTTAGCCACTGTGCCACCTAGTCAGACTAGGTGGCATTAGATTACATCAGGTTTTCTTACAATATAAGATAAGGTTAATAAGGTCCACTTTTAGTCACTGGGATAAAGGTCAGAGAATGTGCTGTGACTTCACTGTGAATAAAATTCAGAACATGCTGTGGCTTCACTGTGAATAAAACAAGAGGTTAGTATATGCTCCATCACTCTACCTACTAAACGAGTAGGCACATTGAAGCACATTGGTTCACCTGTGTTGCTGCTGCAACCACATTTTAGCCCAGAGTGTGTGTGTGTGTGTGTATTTAAAAAACTGGTTTCCTTGACTTGTTCATATTTAATGTCCTTGGAACTCAGAAAAGTGTCCTAATTGAGAGATGACTAAACTGGCTAAAAGGAAGATACAAATTAATCCTTCTCATCATCTTCTTTTATTTTCCTTTGGCAATTGACTTACCCAATTTGCTAATTTGAAATAAAGAGAACTTTGCCAGGCTCAGCCTAAATGAAACTGCCCTCTGGTTCCATACTGTGGCTTTGGTGTTGGACCAATAGAAAGCCTGGAAATTTCCAGGCTTCTCAAGCTATGAAGAAACATTAAGAAGTTGGAGCCGTTGCAGGCGAGAGCCAGGATGGGATGCAAAACTTCAAGTTATCTGGCCAAACCCAAGTTCTTTAGTTCTTTCAGAAACTGTTAGACAATTTATTAGACACCGCTCTAGCCAATCAGACAGGAAAACTACGATATTATTATGGCCAAGAAGTTAATAGGGCATTCTCATCCCAGTCACTTTGTAGGTCAATCTACTTTTTTTTTTCTGAGTTCAAGATTTATTTCCTGACTTGAATTTCAGCAGTTGATTTCGGAGCAGATTTGAATGAAATATTATCTTTCAAACTCATAACTTCTTTGCCCAGGCTGATCTTTGGCTGTGATGGAAGAAGCATCTGGGAGTTATGCAGTTGTAGAATATGGTATCATACAGATCCACACTGAACAGTTGAGTTTCATGAGATTCCCCTTTGAGTAGACACAATAAGGATCCCAGAATACAGCACCCTTTCACAAGATGGTCCTACAGTTTTGTGCTCACAGGGATCCCAAAGTCGCTGTTTGGAATAAATGAGAGCCATTAGACCATGTAACTATGGCTGCTACCTCCAGAGCACTGTTAAGCTGGCATGGGTCTTTGCCCACCATTTGAACCCAGTCTGCTGGTCTTTAGGGGAATTAAGTGAAGGACTTTCCAAAGCCCTGCCAAAAATTGGCAGGGACTCAATCTGAGCTTTTCTTTTTTTTTTTTTTGCATGAAAGGCGTGAACTTTCCGACAGAGCTACAGGGATATAGATTATAACTAATGAATGACAATCTTATTCCTACCCTTACAAAAGAGCCTTCCTCCTCCTCCTAACTTCCAAGTTCAGTTCTTTGGGACAGATCCGTCCCCTCTGGTCTTCTTCCTAGTTTTCCCTTGAGCAAAGCTTACAGCATCGACTTGCTGCAGCTGGGAAGCCACCTTGTATGGAGTGTAGGCCTAGGGAGCCTTGTGTTTACCTTAAACATTACAAAAGAACTAGGAATCCATTTCCCCAAATTTCCAGGCTTGTAATTATCCAACTAGCTGAGTGTCCTGGGACTGCTTGTCCAAACAGATCAGGTGGTCAGTAAGTTCGAGGAAGCTGTTCAAAGATTTGTTGTTAAAATCCTGGGTACTTCATCTGGGTAAAATTCCCAGCTTTTTTTCTGTCTTTTTTTCTGTCTTTTTTTCTGTCCCCTCTTTGTCTTTCTCTTTCTTCCCCTCCCTCTATTTGTCTTTCTCTGTCCCCCTCTCTCTCCCTCCCTCTCTCTTTCTCTGTCTCCCCCTTTCCCTTTCTCTCTCCCTCCTCTCTCTCCCTCTCCCTTTCTCTCTCTCTCTCCTTCTCTATTTCTCTCTCCCCCTCTTTCCCTTTGTCTCTCTCCCTCCTCTCTCTCCCTCTCCCTCCCCCTCTCTCCCCCTCTCTCTCCCCTCCCTCTTTCCCTTCCCTTTCTCTCTCCCTCTCCCTCCCTCCCTCTCCCTCTCTCTTTCTCTCTCTCCCCCCTTTCCCTTTCTCTTTCCCTCTCTCTCCCTCTTTCTCTCTCCCTCCTCTCTTCCTCCCTTTCCCTCCCTCTCTCTCTCTCTCCCATCTCCCTCTCCCCTCCCTCTTTCCCTTCCCTTTCTCTTTCCCTTTCTCTCTCCCTCCCTCTCTCTCCCCCCACTCTCCCTGTCCCTGCCCTCTTTCCCTTTCCCTTTCCCTTCTCCCTCTCCCCCTCCCTCCCTCCCTCTTTCTTTCTCTCTTTTTCTCTCTCTAACACACACACACAGAGGGAGGGAGGGAGAGGGAGAGAATACATATGCATGCATAGACACAGGCATTCATTCTTCTTCATCTAACACTTAGTTCCTGCAGGGTGGCAACCTTCCAGGCCTAAAGCATTCCTGGTCCTGTGGTGAGTCTGAAAGCATAAGACAATTAATCTCTTTCAGATTTGGGAAGTGAGGTTTGAATTCTGCAGATTCTTACAAAGACGTGCCATCCAAAGTCCTCTACATATTTTGTCTGCACATATTCCCTTGTGTTCTGAGCAGAGTTTGTAGAAAGAAGGAGAAATGGAAGAGCAGGTGGTTTATTCAATGTGAAACTAGGTTTTCTAGCTGGCTCTGTTTGGAAAGAAGTGGGGCAAGGCAGGGCAGGGCAGGGCGGGGCAGTGTCTTACATCCTTTGCCTATCTGCACCCCACACATTTCTTCTTGGTGAACTAAAACAGTTTCCTCAATTAACCCTAATTTTTAGGTTGGCAAAACTCTAGACTAACCAGGCAGGGCTGTATTTGCACAACCCTGAGGCTAGACTATGCTTAGCTACTTGATTACTCTGAGGCATAGTGGATTGTGCCAAGGCAGGCAGTCTCTATCAACTAGCTCGTTTTGACTCTCAGCAGACAGGCCTTTTTCTATGGTTGTCTGATTTTATCCCTTCCTCTCCATGATTTTTCAATAGCGGTGCCGAAAGCTTTGGGAGGAGAGGGAGGGGGAAAGTGAGCTTACCATCCAAATTTGCAAACTCAGTATACTGGAATGGGGGGCGGGAGTTGGGTTTATGGTTCAAGCCACAGTCCTTTTATAACGAGGAAGCAAAACTTCAGAGCAAATCATGTTTAGTTGGTTGTTTAGCTGTGACTCTATGCTGGTTTTTATTTTAATTGGAAGTCAGTAAAAATCAGCATTACTTGACACCTACAAGGTTAGGATGCTACATGATACTAGAGGAGAAATCCCGACTTTTTTTCTTTTTTTAAAATTTGATTTATATGCCACCCTTCTCCGGAGACTCAGGACGGCTTACAATGCGTTAAGCCAGAGGTTCCCAATCTTTTTTGGTTCGCGGCTCCCATAGCAATCCGACTTGCAACTGCGCATGCGCACTAGACGTTTCAGAAATGGCGCATCAGCGTTAGACCCAGCGGGCGGAATATTTCGCGGCGCCCTTATGACGATAGCGCGGCTCCCCAGGGAGCCGCGGCTCACACTTTGGGAACCACTGCGTTAAGCAATAGCCTTCATACTTTTGTATATTTATACAAAGTCAGAACAAAGTTATTGCCCCCACAATCTGGGTCCTCATTTTACCCACCTTAGAAAGGATGGAAGGCTGAGTCAACCTTGAGCCTGGTGAGATTTGAACTTGCAGTAATTGCAGGCAGCTGATGTTAATAACAGTGCTTTAGTCTGCTGCGCCACCAGGCTCTTGGTCCCAACTAAGCTTCATGGTCCAATAGAAACTTGAACTGATGGGGTTATCTAAGATGGGCAAAGTATAAACCACAACAATGGTTTATGCAAAGCAAACTGGGTGTGGTTCAAGGTTATGAAAACAAGCCATTCCTTTGCGTCTGGTAGGAATTCCACCCTGAGTCCGAAAGGAGAAGGGCGGTATAATTAAATAAATAAATAAATTGGAGACCTATAACTGGAACCGAAAGGCTGCTTCCAGAACCCAATAAGATTATGCTGTTCCTTTTTGAATCTGGATTTGTCAACTCTCTTTATACACATTCTTGTGGTTTTATTGCATTTTCTGTTCTTAATAAAAATCAGAACCGGTCAGTCAATTTATTGCTGGGGGATGTTTTTCAATTTCTGAATCTAACTAAGAATTTTGAGATTTCTTAATGGTCTCCCATCCAAGCACTAGCTATGTCCAGCACTGCTTAACTGTTGGAGGTCAGCTAAGATTGTCTGGATGCAACCTTCTAGCTCAGGGGTTCCGTAACTTTTCTATACCCCACTTTTCTATATCTAGGGTTCTATACCCCTAGAATGCTTCTGATCTATTCTTGCACCCCTTACGAAAGTAAATAATCATATGCTTATAACTATGCATATACACTATAATTTTGGAACTTCTAAACCCAAGTTTTCTCACCCCCTGGAATATTGTCTCGCACCCCCAGATGGCAACCCCTGTAGAATCTAGCTTAGCGGTCACCAGCTGGTGGTCCGTGGACCACTGGTGGTCCACGAGAAAATGTGGGTGGTCCACAGAAAAATTATTTGCTTTTTTAAAAATATTGCATTAAATCAGGGGTCCTCAAACTACGGTCCCTGGGCTGTATACGTGCAATGAATGTTTGTTTTGCTGCAGAGAACCTCCTCCCTCAGGTGGCTCAGGGTCTTTTTGTGTGGGTCGGAGTGGGGGGAGGAAATTCTGACTTGGGGTCTGCTTCAGCCTTCTGGTGCGTGGCTTTGGGCGAAGGCTGGAAGGAAGTGCTGCTGGTAGCGAAGAGCCAGAGGGCCTTGTTCCAATGGGACTGCCTCATGCCTGGAACTGGCTGACCATCTCAGCCCACTGAGCCACCAGGCGCCGGTACCTGGCCTTGCACTCCCGCAGGTCTTCCCTCTGCTTGGAAAGCCTATGCTCCTAGTCCTCAGTGAGGTGCTTCTGCTGAGCCTCCTTCTCGGTCAGATCCAATTTGAACTGAGTCAGCTGTTTTGCCAACTCTTTCTCATGGTGGCTGCTTAGCTCCAACAACTGCTTCCTGTTGGGGACCTAAGGACCCCAGGCGGGTAGGCGAAGAGTTGCTGGGAGGGGAGGGGTGAGTAAGAGACCGGCGAGATGCCCCTCAACATGAGTGACATCGAGTTGGCCATGCCCACCCAGTCACATGACCACCTAGCCATGCCCACCCAGGCAGTCATTAGGCAGATCATATTAGTGGTCCGTGGGATTTAAAATTATGAATTTAGTGGTCCCTGAGGACTGAAAGGTTGGTGACCCCTGATCTAGCTGGATGTTGCATCAGTAAGCAGAAATGGCTGCCCCCTGCAGGCCTTCTTGTGCACTTCACGTTCAATGAAAAAGAGGTCTGAGATTCAGAACTGAAGGAAAGCTTATGCCCGTTATTCTTTGCTGTGGCATATAGTATTACCTCAGAAGTGGAGAGCTGTGTCTGGGGAATAGTTTAATTCCAGAAAATCCATGACTTATGTGTCTTAATACCCCTAAGCCAAAGTCTAATGTTATTTACTAGGCATATTTTCTTAAATGGAACTGGATTCAGACTTATTTTACTCAAGCACTTTCCTGGAGAACTTACACACCCACCCCAAGCCAGAAGCAATAGAAATTTTTACGTGGCAGTGCAACACAGAAATTGTTTAGAAAGAAAGAAAAGTGTACAAATGCTTACTTTACAGTAACCTTTTGTAATGTGGGGCTTGCATCCTGAAGGGGATTTGTCCATTCCTACATCATATTTTCTTAGAAATGGACCCCAGATAATTCAATAGGATCTCTCTGAATGCATTTATTTATTTATATGTTAGGTTTATGTCTCACTTCCACTCTTTTCCTATAACAACTATCAAACGAGGTCAGTGGTGAAATCCAAATTTTTTTACTACCGGTTCTGTGGGCGTAGTGTGGCTTGGTGGGCGTGGCTTGGTAGGCATGGCAGGGGAAGGATACTGCAAAATCTCCATTCCCACCCCACTCCAGGGGAAGGATACTGTAAAATCCCCATTCCCTCCCCACTCCTGGGGAAAGGATATTGTAAAATCTCCATTCGCATCCCACTCTGGGGCCAGCCAGAGGTGGCATTTGCCGGTTCTCCGAACTACTCAAAATTTCCGCTACCGGTTCTCCAGAACCTGTCAGAACCTGCTGGATTTCACCCCTGCACGAGGTGGGCTTAGCTGGGAAAGAGTGACTGGACCTAAGACTTACAGTAAGTCATCCAAATTGAACTTCCCAAGGTGAGTTGGACATTCTGGGTCCTAGTGCCGGTTTTTCCTGGTCTTGGTTCAACACCTTAAGCAACTGCACCCTAGGATCCCGTGGTGCTAAGAACGAGGCTTAATTCAGATAGACTACAGGTTCTAACATGATGTCAATCCCTATTATTGAAATAAAAGAAGAGAAGAGCCAGGGAAACTTTTCTTTCCTCCTTCCCTGGAAGCAAAATAGAAAGGCAACTGAAATGGGGACAACCAGTCTCTCCATCCCAGAAATTCCATTGTCCCTGTGGGGGATCTGGGATCTGAAGACCAGGATGCTGCATTTTAGGGACTTGGGCTGCGAATCCAGAATAGAAACACCAGCTGAAGCCGCTGTATTTTAAAGTTGAACAAAGGTGATAGACTGAATAAATGAATTCCTCAGGGTTGCGATTTTTTTTTTGTTTTTTGTTTTTTTTTGGGTACATTTGCTCAGGGAGAGAAAATCCAGTGGAATTTGTTTTCCCGCAGATGCAGACAGCATTGTAGTCCAAGAACCTGGAAAAAAGTTTCTCCACCCCAAGTTACAAAAATAATCATCCCTCCCCCCCCCCCCCCCCCCGAATTTCTTTTCGGCTGTGCAGTTACCCTGAAACATGAATTTACAAATCAGACTGCATTCACAGGACGTGCCAAGCCACACATCACGCGGTCACGTTGTGTTAATCTAATCCTTTGTAAATTAGTTAAATGGGCAAAATCCCCCCCCTTCTCCCCATATTGGGTTCGTTTAGTAAACCACGGTTAACTCGGAGCAAAGGCTTCATTGGAACGTAGCCACCTTTGTCTTAGAGCAGTGTTTCTCAACTTGGAAGCTTGAAGATGGGTGGACTTCAACTCCCTGGGGGATTCTGGGAGTTGAAGTCCACCCATCTTCAAGCTACCAAGGTTGAGAAACACTGTCTTAGAGCAGGGGTCTCCAACCTTGGCTACTTTAAGGTTGGAGGACTTCAACTCCCAGAATTTCCCAACCAGCAAAGCAAAGCTTCCCCAGCAAATCTGGCTGGGGAATTCTGGGAGTTGAAGTCCACCCATCTTCAAGCTACCAAGGTTGGGAAACACTGTCTTAGAGCAGGGCTCTCCAACCTTGGCCACTTTAAGGTTGGAGGACTTCAACTCCCAGAATTCCCCAGCCAGCAAAGCTTCCCCTCTCCAGCAAAGCTGGCTGGGGAATTCTGGGAGTTGAAGTCCGCCAAGCTTTAAGTAGCCAAGGTTGGAGATCCCTGTCTTAAGAGTATTACGCGAGCTATCGATTTAAATCGTGACATCATCGCGCGTGGTTTTTTTCCCCTCGCATCTTATGGAAAAGAGTCCGCGGCCGTTTGTTAACTCGGGTTTAGCGATGGCGTGTGAACCCAAACAAAGGCTGAGCGTCACAAGTCGAATTCGCGCCCTCTAATTGAACTCCTTTCTCCAACATAAATAAATAAATAAATAAATCCGCCCCACCATTGAAGGAGGCCGGAGGAAGAGGTGTGGCCGACGCCCTTCTCCTTCTATCTTCGGTTGAACATTAACCACTCGGGAGCCTCATGGCGGGTGTAAAATATGAGGAATAAAAAGGAATCATCTTTCCAATTCTTGTAAAAAAAAAAAAAGTCCCCATAAAATGGCTTTGTAAAGCCTGGCATGCACTTAAGCCCTTCGATTTGACTTCTTATGTTACCACTAAAATATTTACCCCGTAAAGAACAAGAACCTCACTGGGACTTTCGCGTGGCCGTGGGGCCTCTGAACAACGCGGAGAGTGGAAGGGGAGATCCAGGCTGCGCCTTCGTCGGGCATCTCAAGAGCCAGCAGTAGTCAACTACAACTCCCAGCCTGCACAGCCAGAGGAAGACGTCTTGGCTGAGGACGCTGGTGAGACTTGAAGTCACGCAAGAGGGAAAATCTGCCTCGCCGGGTGCTTTCTTTGCAATTCCTCCTTCCACCGGCTCCAAAACTGAAGCTATCCCTTGTTCTTCTGGGACAAACGTCCAGTCATTTCCTTCGGAATAGCTCTAATGTCGTATTTCTAGATGAGAACATCCTAAGATATCAAATGCATTAAAAATCAATGCCTCCTTGGAAAATGTTTATATACGGCAACATGTTCCCTGGTTGTCCCAAATGCAACTGGAGTTTCTTGTGTGTGTGTGTTTTTTTTCCCTTTTGAAGACGTTTCGCTTCTCATCCAAGAAGCTTCTTCAACTCTGGCAGGACAGTGGGGGAATGGAAGGATTTCTATTCCTTGCAGACAGCTGGTCATCTGCATCCTTTTAGAGGGTCGTTGAAGCACTTGGAGGCTTATCTGTGTCCTCAGGGTCACCCGAGTAAGTGCTCCTGGTTCCTGTAGTCTGCATTTTTTTTCCCTGTGGAAATCCATTCCTACTCCCACACCATTCAAAGGGTGTTCATCCCAAATTGTATAAGCTAAAAGTCGGTAGAGATTCTCAATCATCCAAGTCATGGTTGTCCCAAAGGTGTTTTTTCCCCGTTCCCTAGTTATAATCCGGGTTAAAGGGTTAATACACTAATACTGTAACTTTTACTGCTTTACTCTAATCCACGTCGTTTACTTTCAGCCAAGTAAACTGGTGGTCTACTGGTGGCTCAGTACACTAAGGCAGTGATTAACATCCACTTACATCTGCTGCCTGCAATTACTGCAAGTTCAAATCCCACCAGGCTCAAGGTTGACTCAGCCTTCCATCCTTTCTAAGGTGGGTAAAATGAGGACCCAGATTGTGGGGGCAATAAGCTGACTTTGTATAAATATACAAAAGTATGAAGGCTATTGCTTAACACATTGTAAACCGCCCTGAGTCTCCGGAGAAGGGCGGCATATAAATCAAATTTTTTTAAAAAAGTAACAGAATAAAGCGATTGCGGGAGACCCGTTCTGTTCCATTTATTTACCAATCATCCTGCGCGGGGATTCAGCAGATGGGTTTTCAATTTCTCCCACGCCATTCCCGACCTCTAGCACCAATTGAAATTTCCCCAAGGCGGGGATCCCGATGCCATCCTCTGCTACGGATCAGGAATGTATAAGAAGAGATTTGGAGCGGATTTCCACCTGCCGCTGGCGATTGGGACGAAGAAAGGACGGTTTACACAACTAGAACAGGGCTCTCCAACCTTGGCAACTAAGCTTGGAGGACTTTAACTCCCAGAATTCCCCAGCCAGCTTTGCTGGCTGGGGAATTCTGGGAGTTAAAGTCCTCCAGGCTTAAAGTTGCCAAGGTTGGACAGCCCTGAACTAGACAATGAATAAGTGGCAGATTTATTTTTATGAACGCGTCTCCGGACTGATTTACAAAATGATTCGCGAATGAATAGACTTGGAGCGCAACCCACGCGCTGCTTATCTGTGGGGAAACCCACGCTACTTTCATCGAACTGAAAACAATTGTAAACGTCCCTTCTCCTCCCCCCCCCAAACATTAGGAATGAGTCTAGGGCTCCCGCGAGAGAATTAAGAGCCTCAAAAAAGAGAAGGGCACTTCGGGTTTTTCCTCCCCTTAGAAACGCGACTTTTGGAATCCTCAGAGGCATTCACGGAGTTGAAGTGTCACCTGCCGGGGAACGGGGCTGTAACCCCCAAGGAGCTCACAGATTCAGCTCGTCTTTGCCACGGAATAAGCCCTAGAGACGAAGGAGCAACTGTAGCATTCATTTCCCCCGCTGCCCCCAAAACTCTTACACTCTCTCTCTCTCTCCCTCCCTCTCTCCCTCCCTC
>WNWU01000007.1:25305595-25340099 GCA_012654045.1 Ptyas mucosa
AAAGGAAAGGAAAGGAAAGGAAAGGAAAGGAAAGGAAAGGAAAGGAAAGGAAAGGAAAGGAAAGGAAAGGAAAGGAAAGGAAAGGAAAGGAAAGAATCTTACTGATCTGCAATAACTTGTTCAATTCTGAGTGGCAGTGACATAATATTTAACTTTTTTTTTTACTTTCAAGTGTCTTCACAGTGTCTACTCATTTTTACTGAAAATCTGAACAACAGTACATTAAAAACGCACATTTCCACACAGTGCTGAAATAGTAAGATTAACAGTAATGATGGTGCTAAAGTTAGTTATTTTCAGATTGCAAAGTTCACAACTGTCATCTCAAATATGACGGCTATATTTGACAAGCAGCTTTTCACCATCCATTCTGTAGCCCCATCTTCTGCTCATAGTAGTGAGGAAGGAAAATTGCCTATCTTCATCTGTATTTTCAGGTGCAGGAAGGTTTTTATTTTGAGTTCAGAAAGTAATATAGCGATCCCGTTGCGAACTGATACTAAAGGTAAGTAAAACCCAACCCTGCTACTGTCCCTGTCTTACTGTCCCCATTTATTTGTATTTACTTCCTTTGTTTATGTTCATACCTATACTTGTCATCTTGTACATGTTTGACAAACAAACAAATAAAATAAATATATGTATATATATGTGTGTGTGTGTGTGTATAGCATGTGTATATGTCTGTGCATGTCTGTGGATGGATATATGTATATATTCTTTTGAGAGCGGGCAACAGAATTTGATTTTTAATGTGTGCCAGTGTGTTCATAGTAAAAAATGACAAGAAAGGTTATCTTGTCTATCTTATCTTATATTACACACTAACTTTGTTTCTTCCCTCTTTCTTTCCAAACCAAATTCTTGAAGACCCTGATGCCTACTTATATTAGTAAAATCTTTGTGTCAATATTCTTAGCATTATGATCAGGGGCGGGTTTCAAAATCCATTGCTACTGGTTTGCTTGTGAGCGTTCACGTGCTCGTGCATGTGCGACCCTTCTGCACATGTGCAGAAGCATCCTGGTGGGTGGGCGGAGCCTCCCTCCACCGCCGCTACCAGTTTGTCTGATCCGGGACGAACTGGTAGCATCCCACCACTGATTATGACACTTACATTAAAATATATCACATCAATATACTTGTAATCTTGTGGATTTGAACCAACATATTTTTTTCCTGGTTGGCATTGTATCTGTGATTTTAAGGCCAATGCGAGGAACCTACTCCAGCCCAGGAGTCAGAGTGATTTGCATCCAGGTTTGGCAAAGAGAGTTATGTCGGAGGACGGGATTCAGGAAGGAAAAGCTAGACTTCGGAGCTGCCACATAAAGGGCACAGAGAACAAGATGTTCTGCTCTTTTGCCAAAGGCGAAAGCACTGTTCCAAAGCATTTTGATCAGAGAATGTTTAAAAAACCAGGGGTGTGGAATGTATACATGGGACCTGTACGCATACAATACCTAAAAAAACATAAGCAGAACTTCAGTGGCTCAGTGGCAGGGCAGTAATCTTACATGTGTGGCTGATAGAAGTCAGTGAAGGGTCTGTCTACAGCTGTATAATTGGTATCTGATTAAAAATAATGCAGCTTTTCCTCCAGATGTGAACGACAACAAATTTTCGAGCTACCTGCCGTAGGGGCCAAACTGGAAAGGCTGGTCTATATTACTCATTCATGCACGTTATATTATTCAGGAGTTTGAAAGCATTCAAAAGCCACTTCAAACCCATGACAGATGTTCAGCAATCATGGTTGAAATCTCCATGATTTTTCCAGCTGTAAAGCTATCATAATTTTATAGAATTCCACTTTCATTATAAACAGTCTCCCAAGATGCAATTTAAGTACACCAATTTGGAAGGCATTAAAAAAAATGGTGGTTGAAGATAAAGAAGCAAAATCCATATACCTAGGATATGGTTCATTCCCAAACCAATAAAAATGATATGTTGAGTCAGTTATTTAAATTTGCAGATGCGGGATTGGGGTATAGAAGCTGAATAAAAGCAGATGCGTGATTGCCATAACTGCATGCCTTTACACTTATACTTACACTTACACAAACAGGTAGTCCTCAACGTATTACCATTGCTAAGCAAAGTGGTTGTTAAGTGAGTTGTCTCATTTTACAATTTCTTTTGCCACAATTAAGCAAATCACTACAGTTGAATGAATAATGAGGTTGTTAAGCGAATCTTGCTTCCCCCATTGACTTTGTTTATCGGAAACCAGATGGGAAGGTCACAAATGGTGATCGGATGACCCCAGGATGCTGCAATCATCATTGTGCTGTATCGCTCACTCTCTCACACACACATAACTATGGTTTAGTGGGTTTATTAATATTCCCCAGCAATTCCCTTCATCAAAAACCCAGAACTGTCCCAGTTAAGTCCAGCTACAAGCAGACCAATGCTGGTCTACAAACCAATAGCAATGGAACTTAGATTTATATAATGTTTGGCCCAGTGGTGCAATTCAGCCGGTTCCATCCAGATTGCGCAAACTGGTAGCGGCGGCTATGGAAGGCTCTGCCCACCTGCCCTGACATCATTTTTTACCCTCTGCATATGCGCAAAACGTTCTGTGCATGCGCGCGCTCACATTTGCAAACCAGTAGCGAAGGTAAGTGAAAACCACTCCTGGTTTGGCCATGAGTCTACAAGGCACTTGAAAGATACCCAATCAAAATAAACCCACCAGGCAAAATTAAAAGCACAATACAAGAGGGTTCATGAGGCAAGAAAAGTCCAGAGAACACAAGGCATGACCCAAGTCAAGGCACGGTGCCAATCCAAAGCAAGGCATGAATCATAACGATCAGAAAACACACAGCTAGGAAATGAACACATTATTCCCAGCATCACCTCCATCTGTCTGCTGTACTAAATAGCCAGATTCTGGTGCAGCCCATCAAGAAGGGCAAGGCTTTCTCCTTGCGAGTAATCTTGCTGATCTTTGCTGCTCCTGCCTTTTCTCCGCCCCACGTGTTCTTGGATCAGGTGCAGAAGGCAGTTCCTCTTCCTCATCTCTGACTGGCTGCAGCTGTATGCTTTCCCCATCTGATGCTTCAGGGCTGTCCTGCTGCAGCTGTGCTTCAGCCAAATCACTCTCAGAGGGGTGCTTGGAACCATTGACCAACTACCCCCCCCCCATGTGCCAGGAACTGGTTCATCCTCCCCTAAGCTGACATTTGGAGAGGTATTGTCCTGACCTAGGCTTCCTGATACAGTAAAAGCACACAATGAGTCCCCAAAACCCGCTTTTTATTTCAATGGCTGTGAATTCTGCTCATTCAGAGCCTGTTCATTCTCAATCTGTTCATTCACAGATGAATCCCAAATAATTGTAAAGAGTCCGACAGAAGTCTGCCATGGTTCTTTGGGATGAGGCTGATAAACACCCACCTTTATCTCCCTTGACATGATGCCAAGACCTAATTGGCAATTAACTTTGCAAGGCCACACAGAACACAGAGTCAACACAGAGCTGCAGTCTTGAAACCAGCCAGCACAAACAACAGTTGCTTCCTGCAAAGGCCCACGTGCCTTTGCTCCTCCTTTATATCTTATGGGAGGGGCCAATCATCTCCAAGCCCTACTCCTGAGTTGTCCCTTTTGTTTTAACTGTTCTTGGCTCTGTGCATGCGTGCACTGGGAACAGGCTGCCCCTGTTCCTCTGCCTCGCTGATGTCCGACTCTGGAGGCTCTAGAGTCCGCACATAAGTCTCAGATGGCCCTGGGTCTGGCCTCATCTCTGCCTCCAATGCAGAGCCCTCGTCCGAGCCTTCCTCAGATTCCAGGATTGGCCCATGTTCCTCCCCAGCCTCCTCACTGTCCAACTCTGCTGCCAGCTCTGCACGCCGCCAGCGGACCACAATAGGTATCTGGGGAAGCGTCTGGAGGATTCATCACACTGATAAATATATGCTACTTGCCAAGTGCCCACATTTTGATCATGAGGCTGCTGCAATGGTTGTAAGTGTGAGGAATGGTACCATTACAACTTCGAACAGTTGCTAAACAAATGCTTGTAAAATGAGGATTATTTTTAATTAGAACGACCACTTTCTGGTTCTTCTCCTAGAGCTGTAACATTGTACTTTAAACAGGTTAAACTTTTAATCTGGTTAAACTCAGCACTAAAATGGAGTGGTGGCAGGGAATGAGAATAGCAGCTCTTATATGTCACCTTCTCTAGGTCATGAAGTGATGGATTCCAGTATTGTTTTGGAAGCAGAAACTACATTATTTAGATTTCAGATTTTGAACTGGACACTGAAAATGAGAACTTATTTCTAGAGGTTCAAAGCCTTGTGTGAGGGTCACTCATGATGAGTCACAAATACCACAAAGTGAAAGAAGGAAGGAGCAGACTGTTCCCACCATCTGGTCTGATTATTTAAAAGCTTCCAAGCATGGCTTAGATATGGACAATCACTGGTACTTCAATCTTGTAGTTTGTTTGTCAGCCAGGTTCACTTGTCTTCACTTCAACATTTGTCAACTTTTCAGTACTTTTTGCCAGGCTTTTCAGTTCATATCTTAGCCTGAAATCAGCACTGCCTTGGGGAAAGATCTTCCAGTCATTTTTTACGGTCCTGCTGGGTCTTGCTTTGGTGCAGCAACTCAGGATTTACTCAATCGCCTGACAATATTGCTCTCAGAAAGTGTTTATTTAAACCAAGAACTTCCCTTTTCTTTAAAATATGTTTTTTAAAATATATATATATATAAATAAACTAAACGCTGTACTAGTCCTTCTAAAATGTTTGCATTTCTATGCTTTAAGCCATCATAAAGTTTGGCAAGGATCATCTTATAAAAAGTACTATTACTTTATGTGCCACAGTTCTCTCACTAGAAATTAGTTACTATTAATGGGTGGTTTGCTGATATCAGTTCAAAACTCAAACTAAATTGGGCTGGGATGGCTCTGACTAATTCAGAAGCAAATTAGATTGTTTTCCAAGCTGCTGAATCAAGGTCCATGGGTACACAATCTTATCTCTTTAAGAGACACCATCTCTCTCTATCTGCCCCTCTTACAGGTGTCACTGGTTCACTACTGGAAATAAAAAGCACCTATTTTGTTTGACCTTTATTTGTGGGTGATTTCTTCTGACTTTTGTCCCGAACCTGATAGGAATGCATCTGTCCCTTTATATCCATCTAAATTTGTTAAGAGAAATTGTATTATTAAAGAAACTGACTGGAACTGGCCAATTGAATGAAATGAAATTTGTAGTTCCAATCTTTTAAAAACTAGCAGGACACATCCATGAACACCAATTTGCAGACAGAAGACTCGATGAAAACTCTTTCATTTCTCAACACATGGACAGGTTTAGCCATAGTTTCATCTAGGAAACCGTGGCCATCTTAAACTGAGTCAAAAAATGCTCAAATATTCCTAGTAGCCTAGCACTCTGACAAATTGGTATCAGTAGACACATAGACATAAACATCTACCTATTGTTCAAGAGACAATCAACAAGCCAAAAAAGGAACAAAAAGACCAAAACACCTCCTCACCAGCAATCAACACCCAGATGAGCATAGATTAACAACAAGATTAACATCAAACTAGCAACCAAAAAGTAAACAATACCCCAATCAAGGAACGGCCAAACAAGCTAACGGTAAACAGTCCAACTTCCAAGGCCACTTGCACCAACATTGACAGGGCAAGAATATAAATTGAGAGCAAACCCCATTCCTTACTAGCACTGATGTCGTTACCTTGTTTGGGTAAAGACATGTCTGCAACCAAGTTCAGAGAGCACAAAGGACTCTCTCAATTTTTTAAAGAATGTAACCTCATGATTTATGCCTTAGCCCTCTTCCAGATCTTATCAACCAGAACAGTCACTTTCATGTCTGTTTTGATTTTCATTGGAAAGCCCATAGAAATATAAGAAAGATTTTTTTAAAAAAATATTGGACTGTAATGGCATACTGTAGCTACCAACTTCAACTTTCTTCATGGGTGGCCCATTCTGAAATCCCACAAAGACCAAGGGTCTTAAGCTTCCCTAGCCTTCCTGGATAAAAAGAGTTTTTAATCCAAGATATTTTCCCCCAAATATATATCTATATCTCCATTGGCTTTTTACTGCTTGGATGTTTTTAGTCAAGTACTCTAAAGATCCATCTTTTGTTTGGCTTTATTCAGCCATACAGTTTGCATGTTCTTCATCATAATCCTTGAATCTTTAGTTGTTCTTTCTTGCCTGAAGGGAAAAACAAAAAAGCGGATTGTCATATATTAATTTTCCTCTTTTGACACCTTAGATTTATAGACTACCCTAACAAGAGCATCAACGTAAGAAAGTTGTGAACCTAAGAAACAGCCTTACTTTTAGTCAAGCGACTGATCTTTCTGGATCAGTATTGTTTGTAGCAACATTTTATGTTCCTAATTTATTTTAACTGCTCATTTTGTAATCAGGCCACATTATTATATAGAAAAGTCTTAGAGCTATTCTTAAATCAAGGTATTGCCAACAAATGCTGCTGTTGTTGAGGGAGGAATTTGCTCATGGCAAATCTTTTCTTTTTTTCTCTTTCTGCTGCTATTAGTGCTAGTGCTACCATTTCCTCTTCCAACTCCTCTATATTTCTACTCTATCCCAAAAAATGATACTTTCTTTTCATGTAATAGATTAATAGAGAAGGAACAACTCATTTTAACCAAAAAGTTAACATGGTCAATTTTCTTCTTTTCCCCAAAACTATCTGCTTTATTTCTTTCCCTGACAAATCCTTTCTCCTGTTCTTCGCAGTGTGATAGGTCAAACTTCACGGTTCTTATTTCTGAAATTAAAAAAAAATATTACATAAGAATTCCTTTGCTGTCTTCTACACGCATAAGACTTTAATATATTATCTTGTATAGAAAATGTGGGCATATAAAATTACCGTGTTTCCTGAAAATAAGATCCTGTCTTATATTTTTTTGAACACCAAAATAAGCGCTTGGCCTTATTATTTTGGGGCACGTGGAGCAAGATGGGGCTCCTCTTGCTGTCTTACCTGATTTCCAGCTCCACGTTTAAATATTTTTGGGGAGGGCTTATTTTCGGGTGTAGTTTATTTTAGCGCATGCACTCAAAAGCCCGATTGGGCTTATTATCAGGGGAGGTCTTATTTTCAGGGAAACAGGGTAGTTACATGTAGCTCCTTAATGCTTTTAACCCATGTAAATATTTTCAGATCCATTTGTGAGGAGAAGTCAGGTCTAAATGGAAAAATATCAACTTAACATTGGTTATTTCTGAAAATTTTGGGAAATATAGTGTACAGAATCACCCTATTTATGGGAAATTCGAGATTCAGACAATTTAGTTTTAGCTGTCTTTGATGTGATTAAATTACCTTAAGACTCAAACTTTACCAGAACAGGCCTGTTGTTCAGACTATTAGCCTTGAAAATGTTGCCTCAAAACAAGCAGTCATTTAAGATTTTGAACAGTAAAACCAACATATTACCTCAGCTGCGGCCTTGTCTCTTCACCCACAGTCCTAAATGAATGTTTACAGTAGTCATAAATGCCTTACATTTGAATAGGGGCTAGAAAGCAAATGTTGACATACTTTCAGTCTATTGTTGGCTAAAAAGGTCAGATATTTGGAATTTATTTTGTTTTCCAAGGTGGGCTATTTTTATTTAATCAACCTTTTCATACAAAGCTGCCCCGTAATGTTACTAAGATACAACTCTCTTAAAATCAAGTTTAAAATATAGTTTCAGTCAGAACTAGGTCCTTCAGACAAACTTATTGAGGAATGAAATCCAACAGTCAGCATAGCCAGAAAACCAAAAGTGTATAATAGTGTAAAATATTTCAGCTTCAAAATATTTTTTTTCAGGACTGGACATTTTCAGTCCTTTATGAATGCATGTCATTGCATTCATTTTTAAATACTGTGGTACCATGCTTTTTCTGTCATCACTGTTCTCTCTCTCTCCATTCCCAAATCTCTATTTCAATAATATTATTTTTAAATTGTAAATCCTGAGAGCTTTCCAATAAACTAAACTAATTCTAATATTTCAGAATGAATTGCTCCCTCTAGTGATGCCACACTAGAACTGATGTCTTCAGATGTAACTCTGCCATTGAATTGTGTGTTAATTTAAGAGTTCAGCATATACTAGAGACGTACCTCATTTTATCGTGCTTTGCTTTATTGCATTTTACAGATATTGCATTTTTTTGTCAAAAGCCTCCACTAGCAAAAAGATTGCAACTCACTGGAGGCTCAGCTGAGGCTTAGCATTTTTTAGCAATACTGTAAAGTCTTTTTAAATTAAAGACATTTTTAAGGACACAATGCTATGGCACATTTGATAGACTATATAGTGTAGTGCAAACATACTGTAACTTTTATATGCATTGGGAAACTAAAAGTTTCTGTGATTCCTTTAATAGGTAGTCTTTAACTTATGACCAATCACTTAGCGAGTATTTGAAATTACAACAGACCTAGGGGTGGTGTTCACTTACCTTTGCTACGGGTTCACAAATGGGAATGCATCAGGGGTGGGTTCTAATTTTTTTTACTACTGGTTCTATGGGTGTGGCTTATTTTGTGGGCGTGGCTTGATGATCATGTGACAGTGGGCATGGCTTGATGGTCACATGACTGGGTAGCCAACTCAATGTCACTCATGTCAATGGGTGCCTCGCCTGGCCCCTCCCCTCCCAGCCATTCCTTGTCACACCCAGTCTCAACGTATCTATAGTTCTGTAAAAATGTTGTTCACCTTTTTTCAACTTTATTATCTACATACTATAGATGTACTTTCATGGACCACTGAAAGGAGGAAATGGCTTTGCCCAAGAGTGTGATAGGCAACAGGCTTTTAAGGGGCTGCCAGAAAGAAGGGGGGGCAATGTATTTTCCAAAGCACTAGAAGGCAAAACAAGAAGCAATGGATGGAAACTGAACAAAGAGCGAAGCAACCTAAAACTAAGGAGAAACTTCCTGACAGCGTGAACCAATATAGGTGCAGAAATATTTCAGTCATAATTTCACATATAAAATAGCCATTCATGTAATACAACCTGCCTATTGTTCAAAACAGTCATTAGTATTATGGCTGATGTTTGACAGCAAGCCTAAAAGTCAAAGATTACAAGAGTGCTTCTTTCTCTGTATGTATACAAAACATCACATACCAAGAATAGCATACTAAGATGAACTTCAGCGCATGCGCGCATGCGCAGAGAGTAAAAAATGGGACATGATGACATCTGGGCGGGTGGGCAGAGCCACTACTGGTTCTCCCAAACCGGATAGAACTGGCTGAGTAGCACTACTGAACAGACCTTTCCAGAGCTACTTATGACCTGGGTTTGAAGTTACAACAGCTGCCCCCCTGTGGTCAAAAATAGAAATTTGGGCAGTCAGCAGTTGGTCTGCATTAATGCCTTTTTTCAGGGTGCTGGGATCACATGACCACAATTTATGACCCTTTTTTTTGCCAGAAATCAGTCTTTACTTCCAGAAATGTTCATTGCGGACATTGTGGATTAACTTAACAACTGCAGTGTTCTCTGAATGACTACAGTGGTTGCTTTATTATTGCTTCAAAAAAGGTAATAAAATCAGGCGCAATCATATGGCAACCCAGTTAATGACCGGTCTGACGTACAACCATAAATCTGGGTTCAATTCCAGTCGTCATTCAAGGTCTACATCAATTGCAATATTTGCTTTACTGCGGTGGCCTGATAAACTGAAGAAGACTTTAGTTTTCTTTTTCTTTCAAATATCATTGTCTTCTCCCACAAAGCATTTTTAAAATGGAGAGGATTTTTCAAAACAGGTGTTTGTGTCTTGTAAGAAGAACACATATTGATTATACCAGGAGTGTCAAACTCATGTTGTAACATTGTCGTCATGTGACATATCACGACCTTTTTCCCCTTCATCAAACTGGGGGTGGGGGTGGCCAGCACGTGACACATCCGGCCCGCGGGCCACGAGTTTGATACCCCTGGGTTATACCATGGTTTGTCTGTGTTAGGTCTGTGTGAAGTGACTTACAATTTTTCAGCATAAGGATTCTATGGAATGAAATGTAGTGACACTATTCACATTGCTTAAAGTAAGAACCTATCTGATTTGACTCAATATATTCAGTGGCCCTGAACACCCTTCAGACCAATGCTACAGGAGATAGTTTGTCTGAACCTTTTCTTCCAATGCTGGTTCAAATACTTCCAGGTTTGTATATGCAAGTATATGCCCTGAAATCATCCAACCTTGAAGTCCTTCAGCGCATGAAGCTATTAGAGAGAAGTCTGGAGTAAGCCTTGCTCTTCAGTGCTTACCAAAGAAGAAGATGAATGGTGTTTGCATGGACTGTTCGTCTTCTCCCTTGGCTAACGTTGCAGAAGATTTCCAACTTGCTTCCTCCTGATCACTCATTTCTCCTTACTACAGAGGGCATGCTGTTTGCCTCTTTGCCAATTCCAGAGAGACTGGAAAATCTTTGGTGCACATCTGGGATGCGTCATGCTAGATCATGTTGACACAAACATGAGCAATGGTACCTGATGGACCATCTGCGGCCAGCGACAGCTCCCCATCGCCCGGTGCGTTCCCACAGGGAGGGCCTCCTTGGAGTGCCGTCAGCCAGGCAATGTCGTCTGGCGACTCCTAGGGAATGGGCTTTCTACCTTATGGAATCAACTCCCCCTGGAGCTCTGGGTGGCCCCTGACCTGCGCTCTTTCCGCTGTGACCTTAAGACATAGTTATTTCACCAGGCCGGATTGGACTGAAGGGGTTTTTAAAGGGACTTTTAATGGTTTTTAACAGTTTAATGTTGATTTTGTCTGTTTTTTATTGCTGTGAGGTACCCTGAGTCCTTTCGGAGAGAGGGCGGCATATAAGCTTAATAGATAGATAGATAGATAGATAGATAGATAGATAGATAGATAGATAAATCTCCCTGCATCTGCTGAAGCCATGAAGCAGAGGTAGATGAGACAATTTGGTGGCTTTCATAGTCTCTTAGAACCTTGGAGTCAGGGGTGGGTTTCAAAACAGAAGTGTCCGGGCGGGTGGGCGGACCCTCCTGCCACTGCCACTACCAGTTCACCTGATAGCAATCAATAGTGAACCAGTAGCAACCCACCACTGCTTGGAGTGTATATTGCTTTGCAGATGGTGCATCATTTGAACTTTTGTCAAAGTGAAGATTACTTTTGAAGCTCCACAGTTCTAGTGGTTTTTACAATAGGCACCTCTGAGAGGATTATGATGTTCAGATGCTACTATTGTTTTACTTCTTTGTCATTTGAGTCACTTGTTAGCATTTAAAAGATGATGGCAGCCATGCTTGATGCATATATATATATAAAATGTATGATTTGGTTTTGCAAGAAAACTTTCATGGATTGATTTAATTATATTAAACAGTTTAATTGGCTGTTGGTTGAAGTAAAAAATACCATTACATGAATCAGAGAATCTTTAGGGCATTTTTCATTAAACGAGTACAGCTGTAGATTTTTTTTTCTTTTCTTTTTTAATTAAGAGACATACTAGCTCTGTTGCTTAAGGCTTTTTTTCCTATTTTCTTTTCTTTTTTTTTTGAAGTTACATCTGAAGCATTGGTAAGAATCATTTGATATCTTTACAGACAAATTACACAATTATCCAGCATTATGATATTTGTAAAACATTTGTCTTTCTTGCTGCTATACTTGTTGGAAGGAATTACTTTTAATATCTAGAAAGGGCCATTTTTTACCTCTTCATAGTTGCCTGTTTCTTGTATCAAGTATAATAATTGCATGAACAGTATAGTATAGACCATTTAGTGGAAAACTCTACATATTCCATTGCAGTTAACATTTGCAGCCTTCCAATTCCTCATTTCTTTCAAAGCCCACAAAGTGCATGCCAACATTTCAATCCTTAGCGATGGATGTTTCTATTCTAGATTACCATATTTAGTCTAAAAAATATTCAGGTGGGCACCAGATGGCAGCAAAGAGATACAGTAAACAATAAATATTTACTGACTGACAGGCTGACTTTGCAGCCCAAATATGGTACCCTACAGCGTATAAGGATGGTCACAGATTAGGCTTTAAAAAAAAGCCAAAATGGTTGCCACATTGTTGTGGTTCAAGCCCCACCTGTTTGTGTATGTGCTGCAAATGATAAACAGGTGGGACTTGAATAAGCCCACCACAGACAGCATCTTGCCTTTTCCGGTCATAGCTTGGGGAACCCCCCTGGAATGGCAGCCCGTGTCCCAAGGCTGCAGAAGCCCTACATACTTTGGGAGTAACCTCTAGAGCATGGACGTCAAACTTGATCATGTCACAGGCCAGATTGTGATGTATCATGATGTTTTTTGCCTTTGCGGAGCTGAGGTGGGTGTGGCCTGAGCGTGACATAGAGAAGTCGGCTTCACATACTGTAGCAACCGGTTTGCCCAGCACCGGAAATGTGAACATGTGCCGTCACAAAACACAACAATTCACTTGCACGCCATCCACACATGTCTGCGACATCAAACAACATGGCAATTTGCTTGCGTGCATGGTCCACGCATGCATGTGGTGTCAAAAACACAGGGATATAGGATGGAATTGTGCCCGGGCAAGTAGGCGGGCCCACCTGCAAGTCGCCACTACCGGTTTGCTCGAATCGGTCCAAACCAGCTAAATACCACTTCTGGTGACATATCTGGTCCGTGGGCCGCCGGTTTGATAGGCCTGCTCTAGAGGCTTGCAACTTAATAATAACTTGTAATGTAATTAAACAGCACATGTGAATTGATGTTATTAACAGGGTTTAACACAGTTTTTATTTTATTTATTTATTTATTTTTCAATTTATATACCGCCCTTCTCCCTGAGGACTCAGGGCAGTGAACAGCCAGAATTAAAAAACATACAATACAAATATTAAGACAATTAAAATATATATAAATTTGGCTCCAGTTTTAAAAAATAACAAACCAATTTAAAACATCTAAAATTACTTCCTAAGCCAGCCCAGCTTGTTGGAAAAAATGGGTTTTAAGGGCACGGCGGAAGGCACTGAGGTCTTGAGTTCTCCTTATCTCAGGGGGCAGCTGGTTCCAGAGGGTAGGTGCCCTCACAGAGAAGGCTCTCCCCCTGGGGGTCACCAGCCTACATTGTTTGGCTGATGGCACCCTAAGGAGGCCCTCTCTGTGGGAGTGCATGGGTCGGTGGGAGGTCATTTGTGGCAGTAGGCAGTCTCGCAGTTGCTCCCCCTTCCCCACTCTTACTCCGACTCCAGCCATTCGGTATTTTTTTTGTTATTTTTGCGGTTTGACAGAATGGCTGCTGGATGAGGAGCAAAATTAGGGATCACTTGGAGCAGTTTATCTAATTTATGGAGTTTATGGAAGGAAAATGGTCATGTGAAGAAGTGTATTAGAATGTCAGCGGCCTCAACCCTTCCTCCATTAACTTAGTCTAAGCAACATGCTGAATAGTCGCCTTATGGGGGAGAATCCTAAGTAAAAAAAAGAAACAAAAAGGCAACTTTTTTTCAGGAGTAGAGATAGCACGGCAAGCTGTTGATACAACTGTTCTCTAGTATCAAACCAGCCACTTCTGTGACATTATACACTGATGCACTCAGATTGTGTAGTGAACAGCAATGGCTGGATAGCTAATGACATCTGAATTGCCTTCCTCAGTTTGATGTCCTGCGCTAATAATGTTGAGCTATAATTCTGACTCTGTTCTGCAAGTGCCTTCCGGAAACAATGTGTGTTCAGCCAAAAATTCATGGGCACCAAAATGGATAAGGACACTTAAAGTCCTATTTTTAATTTTAGACCTTCATGAGTTGAATGAGACCAGAATTGTCTGGTCTGTGCATGGGCATTTATATATGTTTTGAGAAAGCTGCTTCATTGCAACATCCAGACCAGGAGTTTTCAAACTTTTTCAGCCTTGGGAACCTGTTAGCTTTTTGAAAAATATCTGAAACATCTGGTCCAGAAATAAAGTTGTAGAAACAGAAAACTGGCTGCATTTGAGTGATTCCACTTTGTCTTTCATAGAACCTACATATCATATTTTTGCAGTACCTTGAAAAAGCCCAGTATAGTTTTCGTCTCTCTTGTCAAAGATTGGTTCCATAACAGAAACTTTAAAACCAATCACAAAAGAAGACTGAATCCTCTAAACAGCAAACACTGGATAGTATATTGTTTTCAGTTTTTATTATTCATGGAGAAAATGCTAATAAATAAAATTAGCCTGTGATCATGATTTTCTGAAGTTAGGACAACAAAATGAAACTGTACTAAATAACCTAATACTACAAAGAATAAAAGATTGTCCGGCAATGTTTATTTAAAACAAAGTTTTGTAACTTATAACTTCAAGAATATTTGTGGGCCCCACCCCTCCAAATCTTTTATGTAGCACCCAGGGTTCCCTTAAGCATTAAAAATCAAATTGTATTTTTAATGTGACATTGAAATTATGAAATACGCAATATAAGCCATCAATATTTTTTTTATTTTTCTGAACTGTGCTCATTTTTTAAGTGTGGTCCCCAATCTCAAGAACGTCATATCCTCCAATATGTGCCAACTGTTTTTATGCATTACACAATAAGGCAGCTTAAAATGTTAATTCTTTGCAATGACTCTTCTTTGCCAATAGAGGCTGCTATTAATACATAATGATAAAAAGTAAGTTTGCATACTTGCAACTGTATTAATGTAATTTTCTATTTTGATTTGTAATATTAGAACTACTTAAACTGTTTGTTCTTTCAGCAAGTCTGGAATAAAAAGTAGGAATAAATACAATTTTTCTTTGCATTATGTCTACATTTAAATGTAGCCTTAACTTATTGCAATAATCTTTTATTATTCTCAGGTTTTTGACATTTATTGTGATTTCCCAAAGCAAAAACATGTATAGAAAATATTAGCATAGGGCAGAAATCTATGCAATTACAAAATTACAAAAATGCAAAAATGCTGTGAAGTTTGTATTTTTCTCTATATTGCAAAAAGTGCACACAAAATTATGTCTCTTGGAATAATTGCCCAAAACTGCATAAAATTTGAGGCAGATTTTTATGGAGAATTGCAAAGAAAATGAAAACATAAGATGAAATAAATTTAAAACTGGGTGACTAATAAACTGAGCAAGTTCAAATTTGCAGACATATTCATTCCTACATATTCCCCATATTGATTCTAGGTACCAGTGAGCACCTGAAGCCATGCATGGTGAACCACCATAGGACATAAGCCCATCCTTTTTCCATGATCCAGTGTGAGGTAATGAATAGAATGGGGAAAAAAAACTTGGCCGTACAACCCAAAGTTCTATTTAGGAGAAAGAAACAAATTTAGATACTTTTGTATGTTTCTGTGTGTGTAGCAGTGCTGGGTTCCAAATTTTTTTACTACCAGTTCTGTGAGTGTGGCTTGGTGGGCATGGCAGGGGAAGGATATTGTAAAATCGCCATTCCCTCCTCAATCCAGGGAAAGGTTACTGCAAACCCCCCATTTCCTCCCGATCAGCTGGGACTTGGGAGGCAGAGAATAGATGGGGGTGGGGCCAGTAAGAATTTTTACTACCGGTTCTCTGATCTACTCAAAATTTCCGCTACCGGTTCTGCAGAACTGGTCAGAACCTGCTGAAACCCACCTCTGGTGTGTAGCCAGATTATCTTCTCCTACATCTGCAGACATCAAGCTACATTACAATGATTCAGACTACTTGTGTACTTAAGTACAAAGTAAGAGAGGTGACCTTGACAGAAATATGCAAGAACTGATACATAAGCAAAGAGGGCTGAAACATTATTTAAGTCTTAGAAAGCAACGCTGTACTTGGAAGCAACTCAGGAAAGCTTCTCTCCAATTCATTGGTCATAAGAAGGAGGGAGGTCAGGAACAATCAGTTTCTGTTATTAAATATGCTGGCCTTTATTGTAATATTTTTTTAAAATTTCATCTGGCTTTCAAGAAGAGATTAGATTGCCATTTGTCAGAAATGGTGAAGGTAGGGTCTCCTGCTTGGGTGGGGGGTTGTACTAGATCCCTTTCAACTTTGATAGTCTAATCTAATCTAATCTAATCTAATCTGATCTGATCTGATCGTCTTCTGCAGCTGGTTTTTTTTCTGGTCTGATCTATCTTGTGGGGCTGATAGTTTTGCTACATTATTGATTATTTCAGGGACTGGAAATACAACCATTCAGGTGTACTACCGCACATCTATAAAAGCATAAAAACTTCAGATTAAATTATCAAACAATATTTATTATCAATCAATCAATATTTATTCAGTCACAGAACAGCAAATAAAACAAAACATCATAATTAATTAAAGTAAAAGAGGAAGACATAACATTCTGAAATATTTAAAAGAAGAGAGGAGATACCACAGTGTACTCTACCAACAATAGAGCAGTTCTTGGCTGTGGCCAGTGAAGTAAAATCAGACTGATCAGATAGTAACAATTTAAGAATGATAGAACAACCAGGATGTTTAGTGAAGAATGGAGATTAATTCCTGCATAGAAGGGACAATATAAAAGAACATGTTCCATTGCCTCAACTATTCCTCCACCTCATGGATACAAAAGGATGTTTTAGATCTTCCTTCAGTAACAACTCTTAGGAGCAGGGCATTAAATTTAGTCAAGGATAAACCTTTCTAAATTTTGGAACTGTTATGAAGCTTAGGTATCTGACTGGTCAGAGAAAATATGCAGAATATTGTAGCTCAAAAAGATTTTTCCTGATTCAAAACGGATGAATCTGATTGCAGCTCTGATTTGATGGCCCATTGTTTAAGATCAGCTAATGCACTTCAGGGTGAGAGCTGCCGGTGTAAAGCCATAGGATTGCAGTTGAGTAAGTATTGCGTGGCACCAGGAAAAATGAAAGTCATGATTAAAGGGGCCAAATCAGCAGGGGGGTGGGAAGCAAGTTTGACCCACAAGTTTTCTATTTTCGGTAGGCCAGCTCCACAGCAAAAAATACCCCATTTGGAATGAAGTAGATCTCAGAAGCTAGATCCGAACTCTTTCAAGAGAAAGGAATAACCTGTAGGTCTCCAGCTGAACTCCAAAGAGGCGCTGGGCTCAGATCTTAGCTAAGAAAACTTTAATTGCTGCAGGTATATTTGAGCTCCTTTGGAGAAGTGGAAAGATTGTAAAGTTGATGCTGTTTTTGTGCATTTAAGCTGACACAATGGGACTTAAAGCTGACATGAGATTTATGGTTGCCTGTCGCAATGGAAAACAATATCCAGATATTTCAAGGTCTTAATTTTCTCTCCTGGATGATTGTTTGGTGTCAGGACTTGTGCCTTGGTTTTGGACTAATTAATTTCTAGCTGTTTTTCTCAGCAGTGCTCAGCTACTGTATAAAGTGCCCATTTCAGAAAGATTAAATTATTTGTTTATAAAATTGCATCATAGCCTTTTTCATTGTTAAAATCCAATCTCCAATGGCTGAATTTTTTTCAAGATTGTCCAAATGTGTGAGAGATTTTAGTATTTGCTTATAAGATTATATGATACTTGCAGGTGAGAGCCGGATGTTAAAAAAGAAGTTAAAAAATAGGTGCCGATGCTACAACACATGGCCAAACAGCAGAACCCGCCAATTGAAATGTTGCTGACTCCTCTTTAGAGCGATAACAGCTTTTCAGGGTTCAAGATGAGAATTCTTACATCAAGCCTGCTACCAAAGATTCTTGACCTGAAATTTCTGAATATGCATTTTCCTCTTGCCATAAATATAATCTTTATCAAAGCTATGAGTTTCTCAAAGTCACTTTAGAATAATAACTTTAGTCAGTCAGTCAGTCAGTCAGTCTGTCTGTCTGTCTGTTTGTCTTCTGTCTCTCAAAATTTTGTGATTTCTCCCCTCCTCCCTGCCAACATTGGGTTGTGCTTTTATTTCCTGACAGAATATATACATATTATCTAGTTTTTTTTTCTGAATAGAGGCAAAGCCCTCCCTTTGGAATGGATTCTGTGAAGTTTCATTTGGAAGGGCCTCCTGCACACATGGAATAATAAATATTTTTGTATAAAAGGTGCGTTTTCGGAGTGGTGAATATGTGGTTAAGTACATACGTCAGTAATGCTCGTAAAGATAATGGAGATCCTATAATTATGTTTGTGCAAATGATAATTTTACATTTTGTCCAGTTAAAATGTGAACAAATATTCTAGGAGATTAGAAACATTTACATTTATAGGAAATTTAAGAATGACTTGCTGGCTATTTTCAATATATATTTCAATAAATTAAGGTATTTCAAAGTTGACAGATTGTCAAAATCTAAATGTAGTATTTCTGCAAATTACCATGTTGGTGTGATTTTTTTAAAAAGAAAAATCCTAAGAATTTTCATGAAGACTGAGACACAATTATATAAAGTATGGCTGCTCTGAATTTTCAAGCCAGGTTGCTATGTCATCTCGGTAGTGTTTTAGCCATTCGATGTTGCTCTTTGTGGTTTCCAAAGCTTGCTTTCTTGAGGCTTCTCCTGCTCCAGCATCAGGATATCTCTCAAAGAAATTTTCCATCTTAAGAAGATAAAACATGTGCAAATATTAATGGCATAGAACTGTTTTTTTCAGAAGACCAAACAGTTTCGTGTATCTCCAGTTTGCAGAATTTTTCATAGATCTACAAGTCAATGCCTAATTATCAAATATATTTTGTAAATAGGCTTTGAGCTCGATTATACCTGGTTGGGTTGTTATACATCTAGTCTAACATTATGCATTGGCTTTGGAATGAAGCCTGCATTCTGAAGCAGATCAGAGTAATTCAAAATAGATTATAATTTACAAGACATAGAGTGAACATTTTTTATCACACCTCATTTTGATTTCAAACTTCACTCCTGATTTGTTGTACCGGAATTTTGGTGCACTACGGTTGTCATGCTAAAATGTACTGGTTGAAAGAAATACCAGGGTGGGAGAAGGAGGAGACTGAATTTAATGACCAACATGTACAGCCTCAACTCAAAGTGATCCTTCCAGTCACTCTGGTTCAAGTGACTCATGTCATCCTATCAGCAGAAATCTGGAGAATTTCTGAAGCCAAAGACAGCTTCTGTTTTACCATTCACACCATCTGATTTTTTACTAGACTTTCACCCTTACACATTGTTTGACAACGTTTGAAGTGTTGTCTTAACTAGCTGATAGGAAAAGACCAATGAGCCAATCTTTTAGATTTCTGATGATTTCGAGCATCAGATGCACAAGATGTGCATTATCAAATGTTTGCCATCATTAACTCTTCTGCTATTTAGCTGTTTTCAATTTTCCAAAGATACTCTTTGCGAAAGTGCCATTTTTCTGCAAAATCATCCTTCCCCCCACAAAGCAAGGAACTTAAAACTTTTTTTTAAAGCAGCAAAACTTGAAAGTCCTTGAAATTGATTTCTAAATTTGGCATGACTCATCCCCTTGTGGTGGTCTAGCTTTTCTATAATTTATATTTTGTTCTGATTTTTTCTTTAAAAAAGAGTTACTTAGTTGCTAACACTCCTCCTTTTTTTTTTAAGTATAATATGTCTGAACCAGGAAATGTCCCCCACAGCAGATAGACTATTCACAGACTAGTTTAGATCATTGGTTTTAGATCACACATTTAGATCACATATTTCATGTGACATTATTAGGGAAAGGAATGCATAGGGAACTATGCATTCTGTAAGCATTCTTGGTTATAACGTCCCATATTTCTTTTCTTCCTTAAGAAAAGCTAATGAGTTGTTTGGTTTGGATTGTGATAGCACTGGGGTATGTACAGATCCTACTCTTGGTTTCCATGTATATTCTAAATTGTTCCCAACCTTACACTGAGTGAGTCATACAATTTTCAGAGACTATTTACAGGAAAATTAGAAAGAGTGGAAAAGAACAAGACTTTCTGACAAACAGGGAAAACAAACAAAAGTTACACATGAGCTAGGTGGCCTTATAAGTCCTGCAAATAAATACATTTAGGATGGATTAGGATCTTTATTGCCAGCAAGGACTACAATTTCTTTTTTTTTCTTTTTTATTAACTTGTGAGGGTTGCAACAAACTTGAGGCTTGTGGCTGGATATGAAATTTTTCCCTTGATTTGTTTTTGTTTTATTTTACTTTGTTTTGTGGAAGGTGGGGTGGAGTTAGAGTTGATTGGTTTATACTGTACAGGTAGTCCTTTAGGGAACTGTGGCCTTCTGTGCTAGCTTTGAGCTGAACGGTACTGCTGTATGGACTGTAGTATTTTGTTTGCCATAAAAAAAATGAGAGGAGCAATATTCCCATTAGATTTCCATTACCAAGTTCTTGTCCTGGTTTTATCATTCTAGTTAATGCTTATATACATGCCCAATAAAACTGTTTTATTTTGGAGTGTCAGGAGAATATACACGTTTTCACATGTTTTCTGAATAATTTTTATCCCAGAGCTATAATTGCAATCAATGAACTATAGGGTCTCTATTAGTGAGCTGTTGGACAGCATTACTTGGTCTGTTGTGTGGATGTTTGGGTGGTTTAGGGGTGGGGAATTTGTGGTGGGTGTGGGTATGTTTGGGGATTGTTATGTGTGTTGGACCTGGTCTTTGGGTGTTAAGTGAATTTCGTTGAATGGGTATACTGTGCATACACGTACAATGACAATAACATTATTATTACTGTTGTTGTTGTTAATATACAGGCCTCAAAGACTATAAAATCAGAACTTGGCAAACCTTTGTGGGTTGCCACTGCCACAATCAAGAAACCCCTTGCCCCTATCAACATCCATCTCATTAAATAGGGGCACCTAGAAGAGAATGGGGAGTAGTACCTTGGCATTTTTCATATCTAGAAAATTGGATATTGTGTCTTACCTGCCAAAGCTGGAGCTCTGTGTTAAATGTGCCTGATATTCTTGATATTAGGCGGCCAAGATTTCTATCATTAAGAGTGTATCTGTGGAAAAAAAAACATATTCATATTTAGTTATTTATTTTATTATTCGTATTTCTATGCCGCCCACTCTCCGAGGACTCTGGGAGGCTTACACCAAAGACAGTATACTAAATAGCATATTGCCCCCAACAATTTGGGTCCTCATTTTACCCACCTCGGAAGGATGGAAGGCTGAGTCAACCTTGAGCCGGTGAGATTTGATCCGCTGATCTGCTGAACTAGCAGTCAGCTGAAGTAGCTGCAGTACTGCACTCTAACCACTGCACCACCTCAGCTCATATTTGGCAATAGCAATAGCACTTACTTATATAAGTGCTTTACAGCCCTCTCTAAGTGGTTTACAGAATCAGCATATTGCCCCCAACAATCTGGGTCCTCATTTTACTGACATCGGAAGGTTAGAAGACTGAGTCAACCTTGAGACGGCCAGAATCGAACTGCTGGCATTTGGCAGAATTAGCCTGTGATACTACATTCTAACCGCCACGCCACCACGACTCCTTATGCATCCTTATTTATGCATGCAAAACATGGTGGCTACTACATATTGGCTTTTAAGATAAAAATAGTTAGTGTAAACAAAATCATCATATCATCATCATCTCTCAGCTAATGGCCACTTGATAGGATAAAATCCTGCATACTGCGGGAAGTAGACATGTTAATTTCTATCATTGTGTTCTTGACTATGTAGGAAATTGAAATTGCTTCCTTCCCCAGAGCCATCTGTGAGCAAAACAATGTTATGCTTACTCTTTGTGTTGATTGGAGAGAATCTGCTATTAAACAAGTCTCCCTTGAGTTCCATAAGCTACTGCAGGAACATTCCAGAAGACATTTTGTCAAGCCTCAAAACTGGAAAGCCTGGTGCTTGTTTCAGACAGACTTTAAATGCTGCGAGGTAAACCTTAGTAAAACTTTTAGCATAGTCCAGATATAGCACTAGCCCAAGATGTTTTGCAGCTTCCATAGAGGAAATATAAAAGCATTTATATAGGGGGGTGCGGACCTGGCAGCTATTACTGAGACTTGGTTGGGCCCGGAGGGAGGGGTCCCCCTGGTTGAGATATGCCCACCGGGTTTCAGAGCGTTCCATCAGCCGAGGGCCCAAGGGAGGGGCGGGGGGGTAGCGGTGATTATTAAAGAAGATCTCGGTGCGAGGGAATCCACTGTGCCACAGATAGCCGGATGTGAGACCCTCTTTGTGAGATGGGGCCTTGGGGTTCAGATGGGCCTGTTGCTTACGTACCTGGCTCCCTGCCGCGTGGCAACGGCCCTGCCCGAACTGCTCGATGTGATAGCCGCAGTGGCAGTTGATACACCCAGGCTTATGGTTATGGGTGACTTCAATCTGCCATCTGTTGGTGAGACGTCTGAGATAGCTCGGGAGTTCATGGCTTCCATGACGGCCATGGACCTGACCCAGTTAGTTCATGGCCCCACTCACAGAGGGGGTCACACCCTGGACTTGATTTTTGTCTCTGGCCAGTGGCTGAGTGAGTCTGTTATAGGGGATATAGATATGGAACCCTTGTCATGGTCAGACCACTTGCTCCTTCGCCTAGATCTTCAAACCGCTACACCCCGCCGCAGGGAGGCGGAGCTGATAAGATGGGTCCGCCCCAGGCGCCTGATGGATTCTGATAGATTCCAGATGGAGCTTGGGCCATTTCCTGAGGTTCTGGCACACAACTCGGTCGGGGACCTGGTGGCGGCCTGGGATCAGGCCGCTAGCGGGGCCTTAGACCGAGTCGTGCCTTTGCGGCCTCTGACCCGGTGCCGATCCCTCACGGCCCCTTGGTTTACTGAGGAGCTGAGGGAGATGAAGCGCCGGAAAAGATGCCTAGAGAGCGGTTGGAGGGCCAGTCTTGCCGAATCTGATCGAACACTGGTAGGGCTACATATTAAAGCCTACCTAGTGGCGATAAAAGCGGCAAAGTCTAATCACTTTTCCGCTCTTATTGCGTCATCAGAGAATCGTCCGGCGGCCCTGTTCAGGGTGACCCGCTCCCTGCTTCAATCGGGAGCGAGGGAGGACCCCCTGGAGGGCAGGGCTGAGGATTTCGGACGATATCTGTATGACAAAATCGCTCAGATCCGACGGGACTTGGACTCTGACTGGGTAGATCCGGGCGGGATGACGAGGAATAGTCTTGAGAGTGTTATCTGAGAGGAGTTTGACCTTGTGACTCTGGATGACGTGGACAGGATTTTGGGGAGACTTAATGTGACCACATGTTTATTGGACCCGTGTCCCTCCTGGTTAGTACTGGCTTCCCGGGAGGTTACACGAGGCTGGCTCCAGGGAATTATTAACGCTTCGTTGAGTGAGGGATACTTCCCCGCCGCCTTGAAGGAGGCGGTGGTGAGGCCTCTCCTCAAGAAGCCCTCCCTGGACCCGGCAATATTGGCTAACTATCGTCCTGTCTCCAACCTTCGCTTTGTGGCGAAGGTTGTTGAGAGTGCGGTTGCACGACAGTTCCCACAATTCCTGGAGGAAACGTCCTATCTGGATCCGTTCCAGTCGGGTTTCAGGCCTGGTCATAGCACGGAAACGGCATTGGTCGCGTTGGTTGATGATCTCTGGAGGGCCCGGGACAGAGGTTGTTCCTCTGTTCTGGTCCTATTAGATCTCTCAGCGGCTTTTGATACCATCGACCATGGTATCATGCTGCACCGGTTGGAAGAGTTGGGGATGGGGGGCACCGTTTTACGATGGTTCTCCTCCTTTCTCTCCGACCGGTCACAGTTTGTGTTGACAGGGGGGCAGAGGTCGACCTCGAGGCCTCTCATTTGTGGAGTGCCACAAGGGTCGGTCCTCTCGCCCCTTCTGTTCAACATTTATGTGAAGCCGCTGGGTGAGATCATCCGTGGTTTTGGGGTGAGATATCATCAGTACGCTGACGACACCCAGCTGTACATCTCCACCCCAGACCACCCCAACGATGCCCTTGAAGTGATGTCCCAGTGCCTGGAAGCTGTACGGATCTGGATGGGGAAGAACAAGCTCAAGCTCAACCCCTCCAAGACTGAGTGGCTGTGGTTCCCGGTTTCCCGATATAGTCAGCTGACGCCATCGCTGACTATCGGGGGCGAGTCTTTGGCTCCCGTGGAGAGGGCGCACAATCTGGGAGTCCTCCTGGATACGCAGCTGTCCTTAGAGGAACATCTGACAGCTGTGGCCAGGGGGACCTTTTATCAGGTACGCCTGATTCGCCAGTTGCGCCCCTTTCATGATCGGGATTCCGTGTGCACGGTCACTCACGCCCTCGTCACCTCTCGCCTGGACTACTGTAATGCTCTCTACATGGGGCTCCCCCTGAAGAGCACCCGGAGGCTCCAACTGGTCCAGAATGCGGCCGCGCGGGTAATTACGGGGGCTACATGGCGCTCCCACATAACACCGCTCCTGCGCGAGCTGCACTGGCTCCCAGTGGTCTTCCGGGTGCGCTTCAAGGTGTTGGTTACCACCTTTAAAGCGCTCCATGGCATAGGGCCCAGTTATCTACGAGACCGCCTTCTGCCACCGACAACCTCCCATCGACCCGTGCGCTCCCACAGAGAGGGTCTCCTCGGGGTGCCATCAGCCAAGCAATGTAGGCTGGTGACCCCCAGGGGGAGGGCCTTCTCTGTGGGAGCTCCTACCCTCTGGAATCAGCTTCCCCCTGAGATAAGAAAAATCCATGACCTCCGTGCCTTCCGCCGGGCCCTTAAAACATTTTTCTTCCAACAAGCCGGGCTGGCCTAAGCGAAGCCTTTTAAATGATTTTAAAGCGGGGTGTTTTTTAAATTTCTGGGCCAAATTTAGATATTCTTTTTAATTGGTTTTTAATTGTTTATATTATGTGTTTTTACTTGGCTGTACACCGCCCTGAGTCCCCAGGGAGAAGGGCGGTATAGAAATCTAAAAATAAATAAATAAATAAAAATTTTTTTATTGTAATCTAGATGATGCCCATGCCAAGAAGGAAGCACTGAAACCATCAGATATATTTTATTACACTGTTCATTTTATGAAAGCATCTGCATAAGCTGATAACCTAGCCCCTAATTAAATTCCTTGGTCATTCTGATCAATTCATTTACAAATACAACTTTTGGACTCAGGCAATGCTGTTTTTTTTAAGTTTTGTCAAATTTTGTTGTAAAATATGTAAGATGTGCAGTAGTTTGATTAGCATCCTTAACTAAACTAACTAATACTAGAAAGGCTCTGGATCCTGGGGAGAGCAAAAAACGAGCCTTCCGCACCCCCAGGAGGCCCTCTAGAAGTTGGAAACAGCCTGTTATCTGACTTCTGGTGGGCCTAGAAGGCCCAAAAATCAGCTTGCCGGCACGTGTATTCACGCTGGAGCTGAGCTTCTGTGCCCACCGATATGGTTCTGCATGCCACCTGTGGCACAGGTGCCATAGGTTCACCATCACTGCCTTATGGATTAGTCATTGACTGTAATAAAGTCAATCTTTCTCTTTCCCTCCTGCTACTGAAGAGCAAAAACACATCTTTTTCATTCCAAGGAGAAAAGATGCGATTGGCAGGGGCATCTTATTTCCACATGAGCAATGGAAGAGTCTCTTTCAAGCCAGAACCTGGGATACAGCCAACAATTTCTTCCAACAATTTGCTGCCACAAGAGAAAATACTCTGGCTTGATCCTGCTTTGATTGACCCTTTTCTGTCCTTCGTTTTAATTCACCTTTTACATTTCCATTGACTATTAGAGTAGGAGAGTCCACAGGCTATTCCAATCATAGAAATAAGCACGTTCTTCTCTTCTTTTTTTAAAACCCAGAATCTGAATAGGGGACACATGACCTATGGACTTCTTCAATTCCCTTTTTCAGCTTGGCTCACCAGAAATACCAGGCCCTGGAGGTTCAATACTCTCTCAGCTTCATTTGCAGTTATGCATTTGTTTCTTGATTATGTGATGTGAGAGGTGGCTTCAAAAAGAGAGTGAACTGTCTAGGGCAGGGGTGTGAAATTCAATTTCATTGAGGGCCATGTCAGGGGGGCTGGGTTGGTGTGGGGGCCAGGTGGGAGTGGATGGGATGGGATGGGCATGGCCCTCTGCCAGCAAAAACAGAGCTCAGGCAGGCATGGGTGCCCCCCCCCCGGCCCTGTTTTCAGCTGGGACAGCCTCCTGCAGCCCTCTGCCAGGAAAAACAGAGCTCAGGGGGGTTGCGCGCGGCCCTCCCGAGCTCCATTTTCACTGGAAGAGACACCACAGGCCAGTCCTTCACTGTTTCCAGGGCAGCCCCAGATCTAAGCACCCTGTGGGTTGAAATCGGCCCGTGGGCCTTAAGTTTGACACCCCTGGTCTAGGGAGCCAACACTTACCGTTTGACCAAATATTCCCAGTTGAGCCGTACCCAGTCCCAAGCCATGGTTTTGCCGTAACTATTAAAGGAGATGTATCTCAAGACAGTGAACACATCTTGACTTCTTATGAGAGTTGTATTTTTGATGCAATTTAAGAATCTAGAAACGAAAGAAGCAACCATATCTGATGATTAGCACTTCATTAGCATTGCATAGAAAATGAGATTTAAACTGCTTTTCTCGATTTAATATACATGAAGTAAGGAACTTTAAAAAAAACCCTCAGAATTCCCCAGACATCAATCAAGAAAGATGAAAGGAGCATGTTGAGTAGGAAACTTTAGACGAGACCTTCCTGATAGATTTCTGAATTAAATATGGCATTGGTTATGATTCAGGCACTGTCTTAAGTCACTTGTGTCTCTTGGTTGCTTGAACAAAACACATCTAGCACTCCCTTTCCATTCCGGTTTGCAAGATTATGGTGTTTATGGTGCTTTGGGGGAAGTTGTCCATTATTTTGCTTGTCGATTAAAGAATCCCCCGATCAATTTCAAGGAACTTTGTAGTTCACAGGTAGCAAAACACAGTAGCTCAAAACTACTGCTTTAGGCAACCCTGTGTATATGAAACCATAACCGATGGCCCTGGTATAAAAACATTGGTGAAAAACATGTTAGAAAGATAGCATTATATCTATTGGGAAATTAATTACTGATTCTTTTAAAAACAACTTGCTTCCTGCTAAACTTTTATGCCTACTAAGAATGCTCAGAACCTCTGCTTCGTGTTCCTCCACCAATCCTTTTTTGTGGTTTTAAGAAGAGCAAATGAAAACTTCTAATATGGAAAGTTAAAGGTAATTTAAAGGCACCTGTTCAGCAGAGTTATGTTTTTCACTGATGCCAGGCCATAGAGAAGCTTCTCCTTTTCTTGAGCTAATGTTGCAGTTGTGTACTTCTCAAACATATAATTCCAGGCTTCCTCATCACCTGAGTGCTGCATCCCAAAACGGTACACCAGGAGACGGATATTTACATCTAGTCTAACATGGAAGAGAATGATACTGTTAGCGAAAGAGGCCTATCTTCCATGCCACTTTGCCTATGGACGCCATCTGCATCTGGACATAAATATGTATTGTCACCTTTTTCCAGTCATCCATGCCTTAAACTGGGAAGAGGCATTCGCCAAAGCCTCTGGGTCATCCATATTGCATGCAAATTCCAAAACAGTTGTACGAAGGAGGCTGGAGAAAAGGATAAAGGAAAACTATGTTTTATTTGCTTGGAATATGTTATAGTTTACCTATTAAACTTTAGCACGTAAACATATTAAACCTACACACATTCACCCTCAAACAGCACTGCTATAGGACACATGACAGTCCATTTCTGAAAATGAGGGGTGGGGTTGAAAAGCAAGGAGTGGAGTATAAGAGAGAAATTGTTGTAGGAGGGAGGGAAAAAATCCCACATAATCATAATCATAATCATAAGTTTATTTGTCAAGCATATATAAGATAACAGGTAAAAGTATAAACATAATTTGAATATGTGAAAAGAGTAAATAAAAAGGAATATTAGGACAGGGACAGTAGGCACGATGCTGCACTTATGCATGCCTCTTACAGACCTCTTAGGAATGGGGTGAGGTCAACAGCACACAGTCTAAGTTTAAAGTTTTGGGGGTTTGGGGAAGAAACTACAGAGTCAGGTAGTGCATTCCAGGCATTGACCGCTCTGTTACTGAAGTCATATTTTCTGCAATCGAATTTGGAACAGTTTACCTTGAGTTTGCATCTATTATTTGCTTGTATATTGTTGTGGTTGAGAGCTGAAGTAGTCATTGACAGGAAGGACATTGTGGCAGATAATTTTATGTACTATGCTTACGTCAGACTGAAGTTGGCATAGCTCTAAGTTGTCTAAGCCCAAAATTTGGAGTCTGGTGGCATAAGGTATTTTTTTGCAGTTAGAGGAATGGAGGACTCTTCTCGTAAAATATCTCTGGACTCTCTCGATTGTATTTATATCCGATATGCAGTGCAGGTTCCAGACAGATGAGCTGTATTCAAGAATTGGTCTAGCAAATGTTTTGTATGCTCTAGTTCCGTGATGGCGAACCTATGGCACAGGAGCCACAGGTGGCATGTGGAGCCATATTGGTGGGCACATGAGTGTTGCCCTAGCTCTGCTCCAGCCCGCATGCACGCCCAGGCCAACTGATTTTCAGGCCTTCTGGTCCCACCGGAAGTCGGGAAACTGGCTGTTTCTGGCCTCCAGGGGGATGGGGAAGACTGTTTTTGCCGTCCCCAGGCTCCTAGAAAGCCTCTGGAGCCTGGGGAGGGGGAAAAACGGGCCTACCGGGCCTACTGTGCCATCACGTGCCAAAAGCAGGGGGAAGTGGGGGGGTCATGTGCGCATGCACGGGAGGGCGGGACACATTGAATTATGGACGTGGGCACACGCACCCGCGCCCCCCCCGTTCCCCCAGCTTTTGGCACACAATGGCAAAAAGGTTAGCCATCACAGCTCTAGTTAGTAGTACAACATTACCAGATAAGAATCTATGCAAGATTAGGTTAACAACTCTTAATGCCTTTTTGGCAATGTTGTTACAGTGGGTTCGGGCACTTAAGATCTTTAGAAATGAGTAGTCCAAGGTCCTTGACAGAGTGAGGGTCATCTACAAGGTCATGTCCATCTAATTTGTATTTTATGTTTTGAAAAACATGGTCTTTGTTCCTCTAGATATTTTATACAGTATTTATAGAAGATTTCTTCAGGCATTCAAGCTAATTATTTGTTCTGCAGGCGTTCTAAAGGGAAGGTATACTCAAATTAGATTGAATATACACGTAGCCCTTGACTTACGGCCACAATTGAGCCCATAATTTATGTTGCTGAGAAATTTGTTAAGTGAGCTTTGCCCCATTTTATGACTTTTCCTGCCACCTCTGTTAAGTGAATCACTGCAGTTGTTAAGTTAGTAACATCGTTGTTAAGGGGATCGCATGACCCTGGGATACTGCAACTGTCATAAATATGAACTAGTTGTTCATATTTGTTCATAGTTGTCAAGTATCCAAATGTAAATCACGTCACCATGGGTATGCTGCAATGGTCATAAATTTGAAAAAGGGTCATAAGTCACTTTTTTCAGTGCCATTGTAACTTTGAACGGTCACTAAATGAACTGTTGTAAATCGAGGACTACTTGTAAATAAACCAGCTTTTACAGTCCAGGACCTGAATAAAGCAAGCTCATATTTAGAGTTGTACTCCATTCAAGTAAACAAAAAGCCAGATCCCAGTTACAGATCTCCTGTGGGGCATATGAAGGTCAAGATGAGAAATAACGGAAGTAGAAGCTAATAGAGGTACTCTGTGCTTTCAATGGAAAGCTTGGGGGGAAAAAATCCAATATTTGCTATGTGATTCATCTGATCGTATAGATACTTTGGAAAATGAACAAAACATTTATCACATAAAGGAACTTTTGACGCTGGGGGATATTGATTTGATTATTGCATCATATTCCTTCCAGAGAAATGTTAGATTACTCCATGCCCTATCATATTGTCCTAGGGTGGATCAAAAGCTGTGGGTGGTGGGTTAGGGTCAAATGTTGATGATGAAATTAAGAGCGAGGGAAGGTTGAAAGAACTATCAGTCAAAGAGAATTGTACAGTTACACCAATTGTGCTACACTCTTTTTTACATTGAAAAGATGCGGAAGCAATACTAGAAAACACAAGAAAATTATCAATGAAAGAAACAGTGTCCATACAGGATAGGGTAATTTCACATATTTTAAAAACATAATGCTCCTTATCTGGGACCACTAAGCTTTAAGACTATCTTCAAACCTTCCACCCAACTCACATTCTTTCTCTCTGTCTCATGTAGATGCAGATTAAAAAGCTGATTAGTACAGCTGTTTAGGGCTGGGGTTTTTTTGTGGTCTGTTTAACAACTAACAAGGGTGGCCATCTTCCTCTAACATAAATAGGATGATTAAATCTCATTATGCACAAGATTTCATTTGTCTGTAACTTTGATCCTACAAATAAAGGAAGGGCTGATAAACATCAGCAGAGTGGGCCATCTAAGGGTCATCTGAAAGATAATACTCAACATACAATGCTCCAAAGCAAGTTTGCATATAAGGCAGTTGAAACAAATGCTTCACCTCTTGATATGGTCACCATCAGTCTCCCATTTCAGTTCACTTGCGATGGGCTTGACCAGGCTACCAAAATACCTCTGAAAACAGAAGCAATAAGGGTTCACATTGGAATCTCTACATAGCAATCGGATTTAAATAGTCTAATTACATTCAGGAAAGCTCTTGAGGTCATCAGCATTAAGCAGAACATCAACAGTAAACAGCTGATTGTGACTTCTATACTAACTATCAACATTAGTACTCTCTACTGTTTATTAAATATTACAGTAGGAATTTGATTATGATTGAAATGGATGAGTTTCTGTTATCACTATGGCAGTTCATAAAAAATAACTTTATTTTGAGTGGATGAGGATGGGTATGGTTAAAACATGGTCTTTTTATGGGCTAATCCGAGGCCATAAAACCAGAGACTTTGCATTAAGTGGACTTTTGACAGTGACTGGAAAGTCACTAGAAGAGATCAGGCGTCAGGAAGCAAAGCAGGTTACTGTTTATCCTGCGGTCATTGTGTCTAGTCAGATAGCCTTCCCACTGCATACGTTTCAACTGCACTACTATTGTCGCAAATGTCTGCATTCTGTTGGGTAAACAACAACATTGTTCCAATGAAACAGTACAAGATTGCTGTTTCCTTGAGAGGAGCTGATATTATATCTCTCTAACAGCTGGTTATTTATATGTGTGAATGACCCTTGTATCACAGAAAAGGCAAAGTTGTAGAATTCCCCAAAGTTAAGTAATGAACTCATTCTTAAGTCTAAAATTACAGAATAGCATACACATTTTTATATTCTCCACAAACTAGCTTAGGTTTTTATATTTTCAAGAAAATATCCTTCCTTCCTTCCTTCCTTCCTTCCTTCCTTCCTTCCTTCCTTCCTTCCTTCCTTCCTCCCCTTCCCTCCCTCCCTCCTTCCCCTCTCTCCTGTAAAATTATTCCTAGTTCAGTTGTGTATCTTCATTCTATTTATGCTTTCAAATATCAAGGCCATGAATTTTTACTTTTTTAAAAAAAACCTGGCAGATCCTTCCCTCCTCTTTCTCCATTTCTATCATGATTATCAATATCACCCATTTCGGAGAGCCTTTGTAGATATATCAATGCAAATTTGAAATTCTTTGATACAAACCAATTTATTCATTGGCCACCTATTCCTGCTCTGCAGGAATCTACATGCCGGCACATAGTTCGAAATAGAAGCAAATTCTTTTTCTCCTTTTTCCTGCTGATGAAGAGCTCTCCAAAACTCTTCAGAACTCAAAAGCTTAAATGCTGTTTTGTGACTTTGATGTTGGTTAATACAAGTGTTTTTTTTCATGGGGCTTACGGAAGTGATGGTGGTGGGGAGTGAGACTAACACCCAGGCCACATAAAGCTAATCTTGCTTCCCTGCCTTTCACATTCCACAATTCCACAATCCATTTGTAAGAGAGAAAACCTGGTGGGTTTAGAAGGAATGTCTAGATTGGTATAAGTACCACAAACACTTCTAAAATTTGATAAATCTGGGACAGGTAGACCTTCTGAAGTGGAACCTTCCATAGCATGACACTTTATTTAACTTGTAATATACATTTCAGATGGGATGTGGTGGTTAATATGCTGAGCTTGTCGATCGAAAGGTTGCCAGTTCAGCGGTTCGAATCCCTGGTGCCATGTAACTGGCTGAGTTCCCGTTACTTGTTCCAGCTTCTGCCAACCTAGCAGTTCGAAAGCATGTAAAAAATGCACGTAGAAAAATAGGAATCACCTTTGATAGAAGGTAACAGCGTTCCATGCGCCTTTGGCGTTTAGTCATGCCGGCCACATGACTACGGAAATGTCTTTGGACAGCACTGGCTCTTCGGCTTTGAAACGGAGCTGAGCACCACCCCCTAGAGTCATGAGCGACTACCACATATTGTATGTGCGAGGGGAACCTTTACCTTTACCTATACATTTCAGAAATGCATAAAAAATGACTCCAGATTGATGAAGTCAGTTCTTCAGCATTACTGCAGAAAGCGAATGAATGTGAGGACTAGAGATTTTATTGTTTTGTTTTCATAATATATTCAATTTCACGGGCAACTTTACCTGAAATTTGGGATAGAGTATCTTATCATCTTCAATCATGTGTCCAATATATGATACCGCTACTACAGCTCTTTGCCATGGTATATATTCTTTCTCGTGTAGCAGATATTTTGTAAGGTTCAATGCATCAGCATACTTCAGAAGTCCAGCTCTAAGGGGGAAATGAAGAACAAAGAAAATGAAGAAACCTCTTAGGAATTAAATCCGATGGACTATCACTTATTTATTAATTAGTTATTTAGTTATTGTTGTTGTTATTTCTTAGATTTTATTCTATCCATAAGCCAGCACATAGTGTTTGATGAGCCAATCATTTATATAAAATAGATTGCACTGCAATAAGAATAAAATCACATGTAGCTTATAGTATGTGCTATACATTTTGGTATGTTTGTATGGAGAGCAACGTCACAAAATTTGAAAGATCTGACTAACAGTATTCCAAATTGCAAATTCGGTAAGTACCTACTTTCCAGATTCACTGATTCTAGAACTCATGGAGCATCTATACTGCAGAATCCAACAATGAATGGTGAATGATGGCTTCTGTTTTCTCAAAAAAATAATAAAAAGGCTACTTGGGAACTAAGTATGATAGTGCGAGAATAAACCTCAAGGAATGAAAGGACTTTGGAATTACTCTGTAGTTAGTTCCTCTGTATTCAGTGAATATTATCGCAAAGTAAATGTGCCTAGGACTGCAACCTTAGCAACAAGAAAATGAATTGTAATATATTTGCAGGTGTCCGTTCACATATGTTTCTTGAGGTAATATTATGTTAAATAGCTAACTTGTAATATAGGATCAGACAAACTCCGTACTTCATTAATTTAATTACAAAACCTACCTGGCCAATGCAAAAGCATCATCTATAAAACCAGCACGATCAGCTAGACTAAAATTCTAAGAGGAGAGGGGAAAAAAAGTAGTAGTTGACATCAGATGGATAAAATTAAAATATAGTGAATAATCATTTCCAAAACTGAACAAATTATTAATTTCAGCAGACTGACCTGATGGCCTTTCATCATAATATCAGCTAATTCATGCCAGACTTGGGGTTCATAATTGACACGATAAAAACCAACATGATCCTTGTTTACTTTCAAGAAAGAATTGGCAGGAAGATCATTGCGTCGTGGAATAGTAATTCCTGTGGTGGTATCAACAACAAAAAAGTAGGGAATAAGTTATAAATGTGTTATGGCTGTATGAAATATCTTTCCAAAAAGACAAACATTAGGAAAAGCCAAAATTGATACAACATTGACTTTATTTAAAAGGACTATTTTTAAAAATGCAGATAGGGAGATGCCCAGAGAGAATTATTATGGGGAGTAGTTTAACATTTTTGCTGACTTCACTATCTCCTTTCCAATAAGGGGAAACAGGAGGGAAACGGAAAAATTTTCTACCCTTAGACAATTCTCACCAGGATCTCAGCAAAAGTGAAAAAGCTAAAACCCCCTTGCAATATGTTTAATAATTACAAACACCTGCTTATTCAGCCTCTACAACATTCATTTCACATCTCATCTATTTTTGAGTCTCTGGATGTGGGCAGCTGATCCACTCAATGGTGGAGATTTATGGGAGTTTCCTCAGAATTAGCAACCACATCTGGTTATTGTTTGTCCTCTAACGTTTTTTTCAGCAGAACTGCAATGCAGTCACCTCCAACCCTACTCCATCTTTACTGTGAGCAGGGGTGTCAAACTTAATTTCATTGAGGGCCTCATCAGGGTTGTGTTTGACTGGGGGGGGGGGCATGGCCAGGTGGGCGTGACCAGATCAACGTCACTTGTGTCAGGTGTGCCTGTGGTGGCCCACGTGCTAAGGCAGGATTTCACCCCAGACCCTCCCTCCTTCATTATAACCTTCCTTCCTTCCTTCCTTCCTTCCTTCCTTCCTTCCTTCCTTCCT